>JARHVA010000761.1:1302500-1795000 GCA_037957365.1 Torreya grandis | reverse complement strand
CAAAATTCCAAAACAAAAGAGAGTTCAAACAAAGACAACAATATTTATTTAAATACTTATGACATACCCCATTCACAACCTTTATAATGAGATTGAATGTTATAAAAAATCATTACCAATAAATAAATTGGACTAATTGATTCAAGCTCATGACAAATGCATTCATTCAACTAATTCCTGATAATATAAATGAAATTGAATGCTATTTTGTGAACATAATGCCCATTTGAAACTCCAGTGAATTTACCTTGAAAACCATAATATAATTGCAACATATTATGTAAAATACTAAGACTATGCACAACTATAGCAACTAATAATTCCATAAAACAATTTAAGTTATTTTCCACATTCATACACTTACAATATCGAATATCCAAACATATTTATTATAGTTCTACATCAATTTGTTCCATATAGACAATCCATATGATCATGAACATAATTTAACACACAAATAGAACAAATTCATTATATCAAAATTAAATATACAAGCTTATACATGACTCAATTATAGAAGTTGCACCAGTTTCTAAGCCATAACTTTCATCCACAAACACCCTAATTATTCATAAATTCATAATCAATAAAAACATAATTTGCATGCAATGAATCTTTACATATCAATAATCATCTATATTGACTATAAGAGTGATCTAGATCCAAATAGATCATCTCCAGATCCCTGTAGCTTTATGCATCTACAAATGATCAAAATATTGACTTAATATTATAATATCTGAAATTGCATAACTTGTAATCTATTTATAGCCCATAAATAATGAAGGTTAACCTTATACATTTTGACAACACAAAAAATACTTTACAAGTCTATTACTTACATGAATTACAAGAATTATAACCTTATAGTTAAGTATTACTAGTACAAAATGATGTGAATACATCTTTACATATAATAAAATTATTATACATAAACAAATCCATCAATTACTTGCCACTCCATCATATACAATAAAATGAAAGACACATTACACTTTCACCTTTAGAATACACCATAAACCCTACCATTTCTTACAGGACAATAATGCCATATTTTTAACACTATTATATATACCTCATAACCATGTTGAATGTAATAGAATATAAATCAATATTTCTACATGATATGAAGTAACTCACAACTCTGTTATATTCTTAGAATATAAAGACATTACACAATAAATTAATAATACAAACATACTTTGTAGTATTCCAAATAGTGTAAAATTTATCACTTTATCTATGAATAAAATAAACCCAAATTTACAAGCATATCCATAACAATAGATAATATAACCCTCACTACAGAGATGATCCCAATGCATACTAGTTACATAGAAAAGTATTGTACATTTTTGCTAGCAAGCTTTCAAACATGAAACTTTCCATAATGAAGTTTTCCACATAAATCCATCCACATGCTCAAGATAAACCCAACCATAGATAGGTTTACCTATCCACCCCAACCATCAGTTGGAGATGGAAGTAGAAACCTGGCCACAAACACACGATACTCAATTGAGCTATGATGGTGATGTAATAATCACCAATAACCTAGGATCTTAAGATCCAACTGATAATACTCAAGATAAAACTTACTTAAGGGTTTTTAATAATAGAAATCACTTCAAAACATTGAGATATGAAATACCCACAACTAGGGTTTGTACCCCCAAACAAAAATACTCATAAACCATTCAAATATTTAAGCTTATTTGCCAATCCAACAAAAACCATTGCACATTTTCAATTACTCATTACTATCTATGGGTGAGTATTCTATATTATCTAGCCCTAATTAATATCATCAACTAAGTGCCATTCACAACAAATGACATGCTATTTAAGAAAATAATTGTAGACCTTCTAAATTATTTATATCAGTGAATGCACGCACCATTTAAACATTGCAATTAAAAATAAAAGCACTTGTTTTCTCAATGCAATGCAATAATAGGAAGGGTTCTTGGCCTACACTCGCTTCTTCTATTTTCTCCTCCATATTATTTTATTTTATACTTCTTTCTCCCTCCCCTCTTTTTTTCTTACCAACCTCTTTATCTACTATTGGCAATGACCATTCTATTCGACAAAACTATGAATTCTGTCGAGTGGAACTCCCACTCCTTTCTTCATGAAAAACCCACATGTATGATTTTATCTACATTTTATCCAGTGAAAATAGATAGGTTTCTACCTCTTGCATGCTTACTAATTTTTGATGCAAAACCAACTACATCTCCATGCATAATCCCATCGATTAGTTTCCCCAAAAGATATATGAAATCCCTAATCATAATTTTTACCAAGTCAATGACAACATAATAAATGTGGTTACTTAGTTTAACCCAACATGATTACCTTTCCATTACTTAATCCTTTGGATTAAAGTTCAAGTTAAAAATGCAAACCAAGCTTTAGGTCCATGTTATGCATAACTTAGGGTTTTATATACCCTTAAAACCTTTAATCATCATGCTTTGACCTAAGTATTATGACCTATGGTGAAAACTTAGACATGACCCTATCAAGATTAAGTCCTAGTCCCTTTTGTAGACTATAATAACATCTACATAATTCACTAGTTTATATTAGAAACTAAATAAATGGAATCAATTATTTTGTCTGATAATGGAATTTATAACCATAGTGTTGACCCTTCCCACTCCTAGTATATTTTGTAATTTTTGGTACACAGACCTGAACTAGTATTTTAATCAAGGATTGTAGAACTCATCTAAGATATCATGATCTTTAAGTGATCCATTTCCTTTTAAGTGCATCATCAACATTGGAGTGAACCAAATCCACATTAAATGGTTAATTTTATTGCTTAGTTAGCCTTAATGAATAAATGATAAAAGACAACACAATAACCAACCCGTCAACAACTAAACAATATAGCTAAATGATAAAATGACCGAAATAAGGGCTCAACTAAGGTTCTAGACACTATTGCATCACCATGGTGGTTTACTTGTGTACCATGTTCTTGTCATCGAGCACACAACTTCTACTTATAACCTACGCTTGTATGGTGTATACTTGCAATCAATCCACATAGACATCAATAATATCCAATCATAGTAAATAATAATAAAAAATATCATAAACTCATAAAATACTACAATAATGATTACAATTTAATTGAAGTCAATAAATAATGTTCCAAACATCAAATAATATCGTTAATAAATGCCAACATAACATTAGAATATTAAAATAATTTTTATAATAGGTCAAAGTCAATGTGTTGGGTAAAGGTGGTCATAAGATCCACCCTCCCTTAAGAATGGCACCATCCTCAGGACCTAAAATAAAATAAGATAATGCTATAAAAAATTATTTTCATCTTATTAGGTAGCGCTCCTTTCTCCCATTTGGTTCCATTAGACCAATACTTGTTGTAATTCTCTTTTTCATAGCTCAATGTTGCACTAAGACAGGATATTGAAAGGCTCTAGTTGAATTTTTTCCTCGCCCTCCACCTGAAGATTATCCCAATTTAAAACATGTGAGGGATATAAATCATATTTCATTAATAATACTACATGAAAAACATCATGGATTCTAGACAGAGAAGGAGAAAGAGGGAGAGGTAAGCCACTAACACTTCACTCAAAACTAATTTAGTAGCTTTGCCAAATATGATTGAGCTTTTTTGAGGTCTTACTCTTATAAATAAGTTATCTAAAAATTTAAATTCTTTATGAGATATTTTTAGGTCTACATAGATTTTATGCTGATCAGAGGCAACCTTTAATATTTCTTTAATAATAACATTTTCTCATCATATTCTTACAGATCTTCTAGACCAAAAAATAGATGGTTTTCCAAGTTGCTCTAGCCCAAAGGTGTTCTACATTTTTCCCATATAAGGCCTCAAATGGTGCCATCTTGACTAATAAAAAATAGGTGTTATTATAATAAAATATGCTAGGTGTAAGAATTATTATCACTTATATTTTTGATCCATGACATACATTCATAGCATGTCTTCAACAATCATGTTTAGCCTTTCAATTTGTCCATTCATTTCTAGATGATAAGTTGAATTGAAATTTAACTTTGTACCAAAAGCAACCATCATAGTTTTCAAAAATCAAGAAGTGAAAAACTTATTTATATATATTAGATGATCACTTAATGCACACCATAAAGTCATACCAATTTCTTTATGAACCTTTTGGCAAGAATGACAGTTGTTGACCAAATTTGACTTTTTAGTCAAATTGGGGCACCTATAGGAAAAAATTGACTTTATAGGTCTATAGGGGGTGTAATATGAGTGTCATGGGGTGTATTATAGTTTAATTTATGTCAATTAATGTTATATTGGCATTGGTCAATTAATTTTTTATGTCCATTTATCATTTTGGGTCATTTTAGGGGTAAAATAGGTGAATTTAATGCTTTGTACAAGTTTATTGGGAAATTTGAAGGTAAAAATGGGTAATTACATGTTAAATATGTCATAATAAGTCTTAATACACTGTTGGTAACTAAAAATTATAGGTTCATCAGAAGAAAAGTTAGTTTACTTAAAGAAAAGGAAGAAAATGGCACTTATACGACCTCATTGGGAAGTGTGCCACTTGGAAAAGGTTTAAATGTGACTAGTAATATCCAACATGATAATTTAAATTCTTGGTATGATTTATAAGTAACATATCTTTCTCAAAACTATTAATCTCTCTTCTCACCCTTCTTGGCAAGCAAAAGTGACTTGCAGGCTTGTGCTTGGTATGGATAGCTCATGAGGTTTCAAGACAAATGATATTGGGATATTATATTAAAATTGGATACATTAATTTTCATATAATTATTTTTAAAATTTATCAATTTTGCTTTATGAATGATTTCTAACAAGTTGACTGTGCGAATTTGGCTGTTAATCTGTGAACCCTACATGTTTTACCTTGGTTTGAGAATATCCATACAATAAACTTTATGATATTTATTTAATATGATATTTTATATTTAATATCATGTAACCCATTCTTTTTTTCATGTTTTTTGGTGTTTGGATGAGCCAATAACCCCAAATTTTTAGACTAGTCTCTTTTGAGTGCAACAAGCAATTTTCACTATTTTGAGGAACTTTGTACTTTATCATGGCTTCATATGGTTGTGATAGGTTAATTTTAATGTATAAAATGTATTATTTATCTCCTCATATTTCAATCCCATTATCTAAGACAAACTTTCCATGAAGGTGCAATCATGAGCAATATATATACATTATCTACCATTAGAGTATGCATTCTATAGGTGATCTTATGGAGAAATTCACATTAGAGATGAGGTATTAAAAAATATTTGAATCCTTTAGAATATTATATGTGAATTTTAAAGTTTTTGGACAATCCTATAACTCATAAAGGGATCAAAGGTAATGCTCACTACCTAAATTACACTTTGCTGCCTGCACACCAAAACACACACCTTCTGATGACATCAGTAGAGACATGAGAGTCTTTGAATAAAGAGGATTGGAAGGTGTTAAACCCTGTTTGAGGTCATAATGATTTAAAATCATCATGTCATCCATTTTGAAATGTATGGGTTGACAAACCAAGAAGTGGGAACCTTAAAAATATGCAATGACTATGCTTAGGGCCACATTCCTTAAAGAGGGAAAAAGAAGAACCATCACCTTTTGTGGATAGAAATTTCATAATTAATAATTAATTATTATTATAGATATATCATAGGATAAAATTTTTTCAAGGTTTGGGGTCAGGTGGATTGGTGGAGGCCAACTATTATGAGGCCCAAATATGCCTCTAAAACCACTAAAACTAGGTAGTAGTTTCTACAAGCTTTGGACTACAAAGTGACTATTAGCACTTCAAAGAGTAAATAATACAAAAACCCATGTTTATAAGACCTTATGAAGTGAAATATATCTCATTGAGCATGAAGGCCATCATAGGAAGATGATTAGTGAGGTTTTAAAGCCTAATATGCACATAGAGTCTGTACAAACAATTGAACTCCCACCAACAACTAATAGTGAATTAGTTGGTGACTTGTCTAAGTTGTCATGATAATGCATAATATATGGAAATAAAGCAATTATTATTTGTTACTATAAGTGTCATATGACCTCTTAGAAATGTAGATAGATCTAAAGAGTGGTTTTGCACCTATAGGTAGGGGAAAAAGAGGGGTGTCTTAGTCATGACAAAGAAAAAGCTCAATTTAGGAACATAAGATGCATATAAGGGATTAAAGGAAGTTTATATGATGAAACAAACATATGATCACTTAAATTATAATAATAGTGACCTAATAAGATAAAAAAAATAAAATAGGCCTAAACAGACCTCCTAAACCCCAACATACACCTACAATCAACTATGTATGACTGTATAGGACAATGAGCAAATAATTTGGACTTTTCAAGGTATTAGAAGCTAAAACTAGTTGAAAGTAGGTTAAAATTGATGCTAAATATATTTTAGGGTTTTAAAATGGTCATATATTTATTTCAAGGTTTAGCCCACTTTTAACCATCTACAAGTAACCTCCTCCAAAGCAAAGTATAGTCAACTGAAGGTGACTGGGGCAGACAGTAGACTTAGGAGTGAGTTTGACTGATACCAATGCATTAGGGTGATATAAAAAAGTGTATATGATATTATAAATATGTATGGTGATAAAAAACATTTTTCCAAGCTCAATTAATGCAAGATACCTACAAGTATCTTCCTTAGAAATAGGACATAGTCATGAGGGACACTTTGTTTTGAAACTCAAGGTGTGAACATCAGTATAATGAATATTTATCAAGATAAATGGATTTGAAACACACACATAATTATTTTATAATTGTTAAAAACCTTATTATGTGAAAATGATGTATAAATGAGGGTCTTCAACTAGGATATATAGTCCACTCTTGAAACATCCTGCACAGTTTGCGTTCTAAGAGGTCTATCTTGGAAATTGAGGAAGTTTGAGGGTTTAAAAACCTGATCAGGGGTTTAAATTTTGTATAGATAATGTTTATGAGTTGGTTAATATCATATAATATATATTTTATTTGAGAGAATAGGGGAAGTACCCCCTATTTTATCTTAGATAGGGGCACTTTCCCCATACATAAACCTTGTAACCTTGGGAAATGAGAGGAAAAGGTAAACTAGAGGTTGATTTAACCTTGAGTATAGGTGTATAAATTTAAAATAAACCTTTAAAAACATGATAAATCAAATAGGAAATATTGGAATTCAACAGGGTACCTTACACTCCTAGAGTTTTAGTCAAACATATTGAAGCATGGTTATGCCTAAAGGCCAAACAAGAGGTCACTTTCAATTTTAGCATGAGAGGAGATTTAAAGTGGATTTAAAAATGTATATATGATCATGTTGGATGTTTATAATCTTTTGGAATGTAGGGAAAACATCAAAAACTCATTTTAAGCTTGAAGATGCATATAGGCCTACTATGCATGGCTAGGCCTAGAAGGCAAATAAGAGTCCAAATTCACTTGCAGAATTTGGTGAGATTTAAAACCCATTGGGCCATGATTTTTATGAAATTTAAAACATTTTAAATCCATTAACTTGTAGGAAAAACGAATATAAGAGCCAATTTGGCTCAAAAATCAACTCACACTTGTGCAAAAGGAGAAAAAGAGCTTAATAGGTCAAGTTTTGATACTCATATCTTTCATGATGATATGCATGGGTACCAGAGGAGTTTAGGTAAGATAGGAGGGGTATTTAAGGCCATTTTATTGAATTTTTTTGTAACTATAAGTTAGGTTTTTATGAAATAACATTAAGAGGTCAAACTACCCAGAAACTGTTGTTAAAACCTTGTAGGGACAAATTTCAAGAAATGAGCTTGGAAATCTGATAAAATAGAGGATTTTTCTCATTAAATATTATGGACCTTGGAAAATACTCTCTCAATATTCCTCACAAGCTTTTTTCCTGTATGAACTTGTACGGATGGGTGTAAAAACATGATTTTTCTCACTATTTTATGTGTTTTGAAGGTTGTAGAAGGTTTAAAGAGATGAAAATCACATGGATGAAAATATTAAGACTTAAGATAACCCTAAATATCACTCTCATTCCTTGAAACAACTATTAAGTCTCTAAACTAGGTGCTTCAACTCAGCCAATCAAAATTGGCATATTGGACAAGCTAGGGAGAAGTGTGAAAACTTCAAGTGGATGGATTTTAAAGATGTCCTTGATGCTTATAATTCCATGGAGGGAATTAAAACATGTAATTCACTACCTTTTATGTATTTTCATGGAAAAATTATGCCTTTTTAGAAGCCAAGTGTGCAGGGTGCATGGAAGATCAGTTTTTTGGACAACATATGATGATGGCTTCTTTATAGTTGATTCCAGATGAGCAGACATGTAATAAATACATGGAGAGGCATGCATGATGTAATTAAAATTAATCCAAATCATTATACCTGGTTCTAATTAGTTATAAGGTGTTTAAGTAGGGCTAATCATATAGGCAATTTTTTTGAACTAGAATGAGGAGTTTCTTGTCACTTTTCATGAAGTTTGTGACTTGGATTGTCACTTATAGCTCTTGAAATTTCATGGTTCATCCAACATAATATTATCATGAATGGATAAATAATTCTCTCATCTTGGAAAGTGTCCTTTTCACCCTTGGACTTCACTCTTCTTCTCTCTCTCATAAGTTCTATAAGAACTAGCCATTTTAGCATTGTATTAGATGCTCTACATGAGTATGGCAAAGCCCTGATCAAATGTGTACATATTTATAAATAATAATATTTATGTTTTCCTCCTCTATGAATATTATTAGTGTGTTTAATTTTATGATGAATCTTACTTAGTGAAAACTATGTATTCCTTAGCATGTTGTTCCATTCTTTCACCTATTTGCAGCCTCTTCTTTTAGGGAATGTGAAGTGTTCCAGGAGATGTTCATGTTTTTATTGAGTAAGTATATTAATTAGTTCCATCATATACCTATTGTATAGTCCTCCTAGATTTTCACATTTATCCATAACCTCATAATGTAGTATTGATGTGAGAAGATGAAGATTGGAGAAGTGTATTTTCAATTTATCCTTTGATTTCAAGTGTGACATGCATATGGTTGTATGTAATCATTTTATTTGGTGTATCACCTTCATTATATTAGTTTAATTTTAGTTATCCTTATCCCTTTTCACCCCCCAAGTTTAGTAGTCGTTGCAATCCAAAGTGGTACATCAAGGAGCTAGCTCTATCTAGAGATTTACCTCATTCCTTAGGCTGCCCACAAGCCTTGAGGTGATTCCATTGTGCCAATTGGATGAGGAAAGATTTTAATCTCTTAAAAGGGTTTAAATCCAAGTGACAATAGTTTTTGGCATGCCCAATGGGATTCTTGGTCCTAGAAGTTGAGATATTTTTGGTATTGTCTCTCAACAATTAACCTTTAGAGGTATCTATTCAAGCATCAATGGTGAATCCAAAGATATATCAGCTAGTCAACTAGCCCGGGTTATACTTTGAATATTGATGGTAACATGTTTTCTTTGTCTTCTTTATTTCAATGAAGTTTCATGGCTGACTTTGGTGTTGAGTTTTGTTCTCTACAAGTTGGTGAGACATTGAAAGTTTGTGCCATTCCCTATCAATATGAACAAGTCCTTGGTCAATCTTGTCATGATCCTCACCAAACTCAATATGAATTTCATCAGCTCTAATATGATGCTTGTCAGCCCATGCATGAAGTATATCAATCATACAATCAAATTTATCCATGTCTTGCTCCTAGTCAACCTAGCCATTCCTCAAGCCAATCCATTTGCACATTTAAGAAGACACTCTTGGGATATGAAAAGTATATGTTGGATCTTGATACTCAAAGGGGATGTGGTCATATTATTCATAGGGTGAGAGAATAATTAGAGTTTATCAAAAGAGAGTGGGTACCTATTGAGAGAGCTAATTGGAAAATAATCAAAATTGAGATGCTTGATGTGAGTGGTCTAGTTTTTTCCTTAGAGGATAGGCTAGGGGTTCATGAAAGGCAGCCTCACCATACCTATCAACTTTCATATCCACTTCCCCAAGTTTCCTATCAGCCATATATGACCCCTACTCATGAGCCAAATCAAAGTTATCAAAGACATTCTTTTCCCAATCAATCGGAGGATAGAGTTGAAACAAAAAATCTTGTGTTTAAAGCTAATCTTGATAGGAAAATTGAGTTGGTAAATATGCATATGCAACAATCCATGTTGGAAGCAAAGTAAGTGGAGCTCAATCCCTCATTTTACTATCACAATGTATCCCCACCACCTAAAAAAGAGACTCATAATCCCAATGTCTTAAGTTGAAACAAGATGGTGGAGTCATGGGGAAAGAAAGAGGAGAAAAGTCTTGACAAAGAGTGTGAAGTTGAGAAGATTCCTCTTGATCCTATACAAGTTCCTCCCACCCTTCCTCAAGAAAGGACTTCTAATCCTAATGTCCTAAGCTGGGGCAAGATAGTAGAGTCATGGGGAAAGAAGTAAGATATAAGTATTTTTGAAGAGTGTGAAGTGGAAAATAAATTTAATCCTTTTCAAGTTCCCCTTACCCTTCCTCATGAAGTTTCTTGTGTTTAATGTCAACCCCCATGTGTTCCTCATACTCATGATGATTCCTATGAGTTTAAAGAAAGAATTTTTCAAGAGAGTTCCCAGGTTGAATTGGATGTGAATGAATTTAATTCAAAGTGGAAGGAAGAAAATAAAGTTTTTTTAGACCAAGGCCTACTTTCCCTTCCTCAAGAGCTCCCTAAAGAACCTCTTACTTTGCATTCTCAATCTGATTTTGAGCCCTATGTTTCACCTCCACCAACTAGTTATTTTTGTCCTCATTCCATCACCCTTTGTCTTTATGGGCCTATGGTGTGGGAACCTCAAGAAGAGGAATTGGTTGAGGAAAATTTAGAACTTTTACTTGAAGAAAGTGCAAGTCCTTTATAGCCTTATTGGGTTAGGTCACCGGATTTTAAGATGCCTAGTCTTGGCATAACTAAGAAGGAGATTGAAGATCTTTTAGCCCTTGAAAAACAAGATCATATTGTTAAAAATAAATTCCAATTTGAAAACCATCAAGAGGTCCTAAGTGATTAAGAAGAGGTGAGCTCTTGTGTTGAATCTCCTTGTTTGGTTGATGATGAAGCATACACTCCTTACGTTAGAGAAGAAATCTTGGAAGAGGTCCTATTAAAATATAAAGAAGAAGATGAAGGAGTCTCTCTTGTTTTTCCCCTTCATGATGCTGATCAAAGTGAAGATGATGACTTGTGGTAGAGATTTGAGGATATTTTCAAAGATTTTGAATCTCTCAAGGGGCCTACAACTCCTTTAGAGCTGGTTACAAGTGATGGGGAGAAAGATGACATTGTTCAAGATGTCATAGATGAGCAAGATGACATTGTCCAAAATGTCATAGGTGAGCAAGAAAAAAATATGCATCAGCCTTTGAAGGTCAAGACAAACCTCTATTGGCCTCAATCTTTTAAAGAACAAGAAATCATTCCTTTTGAGACTATACCTACAAAAAAGATGAAATATGTCTACAAGGTCAAGAGAAATATGTCTACATTGAAGACCTATTTGAAGATGATCTACTAGAGAACAAGTCAAATGAAGTGCCAAGGAATAGGTCTGGTCCATCAAGTGTTCAATCTAAAGAATAACATGCTTGGCATCCTCATCCATTTCATGAAGAAGGAGTTTCAAAAAACTTTCCCTTTTATCCAAGAGGGAGGTATGATTTATCATTAGTTGTATATAATAGTTTGTTCCCTACTTCCCCTAAGAGCTTTGAGCACATGTGTGTGTTTGCTTTCTTTGTTATGTGTGCCCTTTACATTGTGTGGTGGAGGTAGTCATTAGTTGTCTTGTCTTGGTCAAGCTCAAAGTCAATGGCAAAGGGTATCCTTATTTGCCTCAAACTTTAGATGACTCTTAAGCCCAATGGACTGATAAGGCTACTGGTCTAGTTAGTATAACATGCATATTACCCTTATGAGTCACCAATTTGTTGATCAAATTTGACTTTTTAGTCAACTTGGGGCACCTATAGGAAAAAATTGATTTTATAGGTCTATAGGGGGTGTAATATGAGTTTAATGGGGTGTATTATAGTTTAATTGATGTTATATTGGCCTTGGTCAATTAGTTTTTTTATGTCTATTTATCATTTTGGGTCATTTTAAAGGTCAAATAGGTGCATTTAATGATTTGTATGGGTTTATTGGGAAATGTGAAGGTATAAATGGGTAGTTTCACATGAAATATGTCCTAATAAGTCTTAATCCATTTTTTGTAACTGAAATTTGTAGGTTCATCTAAAGAAAAGTTAGTTTTCTTAAAGAAAAAGAAGAAAATGGCACTTGTATGACCTCCTTGGGAAGTGTGCCAATTGGAAAAGGTTTAAATGTGACTATTCATCTCTTCCATTCTTAATTAAATTCTTGGTATGATTTTTAATTAACATTTCTTGCTCAAAAATATTCATATCTCTTCTCAACCATCTTGGCAAGCAAAAGTGATTTGTAGGCTTGTGCTTGGTATGAACAACTCATGATGTTTTGGGAAAAATTATCTTGGAATATTATATTACACTTTGATAAATTAATTTTAGTATAAGGAGTTTTAAAATTGATAAACTGTGCTTTATAAACCATTGCTAACAAGTTGATTGTGGAAATCTACTTGCTAATCTATGAACCCTACAGGTTTTACCTTGGTTTGAGAAGCTCCATACAATAAACTTGCTGATATTTGTTACATATTATATTGGATATTTAATATCATGTATCCCATTATTTTTTTCATGTTTTTTGGTGTTTAGATGAGCCTATAACCCCAAATTTGTAGACTGGTCTCTTTTGAGTGCAACAAGTAGTTTTCACTATTTTCAGGAACTTTATGCTTTTTCATGGCTTCATATGGTTTTGATAGGTTAATTTAAATGTATCCAATGTATTATTTATCTCTTAATATTTCAATCCCATTATCTAAGACAAACTTTACATGAATGTGCAGTCATGAGCAATATATATACATAGTCTGCCATTGGAGTATGCATCTACAGGTGATCTTATGGAGAAATTCACATTGGAGATAAGGTATTGAAAACTATTTATATACTTTATAAAATTAGAGGTTAATGTTAAAGTTATTGGACAAGCCTTAAACTCATAAGGGGATCAAAGGTAATGCTCACTACCTAAATTACACTTTGCTGCTTGCACACCAAAACACACACCTTCAAGTGACATCAACAAAAACATGAGAGTCTTTGAATAAAGAGGATTAGAAGGTGTTAAACCTTGTTTAAGGTAATAATGAGTTAAAATCATCATGTCATACCCTTTCAAATGGATGGGTTGACAAACCAAGAAGTGGGAACCTTCAAAATATGCAATGACCGTGTTCAGGGCTATAATCTCTAAAGAGGGAAAATAGAGAATCATCACCTTTTGTGGATAGAATATAATAGTGTCATATTGAACTTTGATCATTAATAATTCAATAGTATTATATATATATATATATATATATATATATATATATATATATATATATATATCATAGGACAACAACTTGGAAAGGTTTGTGGTCAGGTGGATTGGTGGAGGCTAACTATTATGAGGCCCAAATATGCCTCTGAAACCACTAAAACCAGGGAGTAGTTTCTACAAGATTTGGAATACAAAGTGACTATTAGCACTTAAAGGAGTAAATAAGATAAAAACACATGTTTATAAGACCTTATGAAGTGAATTATATCTCATTAATCATGTAGGACATTAGGGGAATATGATTAGTGAGGTTTCAAATCTTAATATGCATCTACAATTCGTACAAACAACTGAAATCCCACCTACAATTGATAGTGAGTTAGTTGGTGACTTGTCTAAGTTGTCATGATAATGCATAGTATACGTAACTTAATAACTTATTATTTGGTATTATAAGTGGCATAGGACCTCTTATCAAGGTAGACAACTCTAAAGAGAGTTTTTGTACCTATAAGTAGGGGAAAAAGAGGGGTATCTCCATCATGATAAATAAGAAGCTCAATTTAGGAACATAAGATGCATATAAGGGATTAAAAGAAGTTTGGATGATGAAACAAACATATGATCACTTATATGAGGATCATAATGACCTAATAAGCTATAAAAAATATAAAATAGGCCTAAATAGACCTCCTAAACCCCAACATACACCTACAGTCAACTATGTATGACTGTATAGGACAATGAGCAAGTAATTTGGACTTTTCAAGGTATTTGCAGCTCAAACTGGTTGAAAGTAGGTTAAAATTGATGGTAAATATCTTGTAGGGTTTCATAATGGTCATATATTTATTTCAATGTTTATCCCACTTTAAACCATCTACAAGTAACCTCCTCCAAAACAAGATACAATCAACTAAAGTTGACTAGGGTAGATAGTGAATTGAGGAGTGAGTTTGAGTGCTACCAATACATTAGGGTGATACAAATGAGATACAAAAAAGTGTCTATTATCCTATCAGGATATAGGGTGATAAAAAAACATTATCCTAATCTCAATTCATGCAAGATACCTACATGTAACTTCCTTCGAAATAGGACACAGTTATGAGGGACACTTTGTTTTGAAACTCAAGGTGTGAATAGGGGTATAATGAAAGTTTATAAAGATTAATGGATTTTAAACACACACATAATGATTTTATATGTTTTAAAAAACCATATTATGTGAAAATTATGCATAAAGGAGGGTCTCCAACTAGGATATACAATCCACTCTTGAAACATCCTATACAGTCTGTACTCCAAGAGGTCTGTCTTGGAAATTGAGGAAGTTTGAGGGTATAAACACCTAAGGGTTAAAAGTTTTTAAAAAGAATTTTTATGAGTTGTTTAATATCATATAATGGATAGTTTGTTTTAGAGAATAGGGGAAGTACCCGCTATTTTATCTCAGACAGGGGGCACTTTCCCCATACATAAACCCTGCAACCTTGGGAAATGAGAAGAAAAGGTGAACTATAGGTTGATTTAACCTTTATTAGAGGTGTATAAAGTTAAATTAAACCTATTAAAACATGATAAATCAAATAGGAAAGAGTTTAAATCAATAGGGTACCTTACACTCCTAGAGTTTTAGTCAAGCATATTGAACCATGGTTGTGCCTAAAGGCCAAACAAGAGGTCAGTTTCAATTTTAGCATGAGAGAAGATTTATAGTGTATTGAAAAATGTATATGGGATCATGTTGGATGTGCTTAATCTTGTGGAATCTAGGGAAGACATCAAAAAAACATTTTAATCTTGAAGATGCACATATGCCTACTATGCATGGCTAGGCCTAGAAGGCAAATGAGAGTCCAACTTCACTGGCAGACTTTGGTGACATTTACAACCCATTGTAACATTATTGTGATGAAATTTAAAATGTGTTCAAGCCATTAACTTATAGGATAAACCATATAAGATCCATTTTGGCTTAAAAATCAACTCAAACTTGTGCAAAAGGAGAAAAAGAGATTAATAGGTCAAGTTTTGATACTCATATATTTCATGATGTTGTGCATGGGTACCAGAGGAGTTTAGGGAAGCTAAGAGGGGTATTGAAGGCAATATTTTTAGATTTTTTTGGTAACTTGGATGTTAGGTTTTTATGAAACAACCTTAAGAGGTCAAACAACTTAGAAACCCTTATAGAGACAAGTTTCAAAAAATGAGCTTGATAAGCTGGTAAAATGGAGGATTTTGCTCATTAAATATTTTGGACCTTGGAAAGGATACTCTAAATCTCCCTCACATGCTTTTTCCTATATGAACTTGTAAGGATGGGTGCAAAAACATGGTTTTTCTCACTATTTTGTGTTTTGTAGGTTTTAGAAGGTTTCAAGAGATGAAAATCACATGAATGAAAATATTAAGACTTAATATAAACCCACATATCACTCTAATGACTTGAAATAACTCCTAAGTTTCCAAAACAAATGCTTCAACTCATCCATTCAAAATTAGCATAGTGGACAAGCTAGGGAGAAGTGTGAAAAATTCAAGTAGATGGATTTTTAAGATATCCATGATGATTATAAGGTCATGAAGGACCTTAAAAAATGTAATTCACTACCTTGTATGGATTTTCATGGAAAAATTATGCCTTTTTGGAAGCCAAGTGTGCAGGGTGCATGGAACATCAGTTTTCTAGACAATAGATGATGATGGCTTCTCTCCAATGCATGGAGAGGCATGCATGATGTGCTTACACTTCATCCCAATCATTAGACTTTGTTCTAATTAGTTATATGGGATTCAAATAGGGCTAATCATGTAAGCAATTTTTTTGAGCTAGAATGAGGAGTTTCTTTCCACTTTTCATGAAGTTTGTGACTTAAATTGACACTTGTAGCTCCTAAAATTACATGGTTAATCCCACATCCTATTTTCATTCATGGATAACTGATTCTCTCATCTTGAAAAGTGTCTTTATGATCCTTGGACTTCTCTCTTCTTCTTTCTCTCACAAGTTCTATAAGAACTAGCCATTTTGGCATTGTATTAGATGTTCCACCTTAGTATGGTGAAGACCTATTCAAATTTATACCTTTTTATTAGTAATACTATTGATGTTTACCTCCTCTATGACTATTCTTAGTGTGTTCAATTTGATGATGAATCTTGCTTAATGAAAACTATGTATTCCTTAGCATGTTGTTATATTCTTTCACCTATTTACAACCTCTTCTTGCAGGGCATGTGAAGTGTTCTAGGAAATGTTCATGGTTTAATTGAGTTAGTATATTCATTAGTGCCCTCATAGGCCTCTTTTCCAATCCTTCTAAATTTTTACAGTCATCCATAACCTCACAATGTAGCATTTATGTGAGAAGATGAAGATTGGAGAAGTGTATTTTCAATTTGTCCTTTGATTTCAAGTGTGACATGCATATGGTTGGATGTCATCATGTTATTTAGTGTATCACCTCCCTTAGATTAGTTTGATTTCAGTTATCCTTCTACCTTTTCACCCCCCAAGTTTAGTAGTAGTTGCAATCCAAAGTGGTACATCAAGGGAGCTAGCCCTATTTAGAGATTCACCTCATTCTTTAGGCTACCCACAAGCCTAGAGGTGATTCCTTTATGCCACTTGGATGATGAGAGTTTTTAATCTCCTCAAAGGGTGAAAATCCAAGTGACAATGACAACATCGTCAATGATGTTACCAATAATAAAATGAACCACTTTAGTGAACTTATCAATCATAACTAGGATTGAATCATGCATATAATGAGATTTAAGCAATCTAATGATGAAATCCATATATAAAACAACCCATTTAATTTCTAGAATTAAATGAGGATAAATTAAGCCTCTAGGATGACCATGCTCAACTTTCACATTATAACATTCCAAGCACTTGGCTACATACATAACCATATCTTTCTTAAGTCTAGGCCAGAAATATATCCCTTCCAGATCTTATGTCACCTTATTGACACCTAGATTTGTGTAATGAGGTGATACATGTACTTAATTCAACACTTGATCTCTTATATTTCTTGAACTTTGGAAAAAAATGATGCCTATGTGTCTTAGTAAACCATTAGAATCAACTAAAAATTTAGAACTAGAACTTTTTTTTAACTGAACATATATTTTAAGGCATTTAGAATCATTTTTATACT
Organism: Torreya grandis; assembly: GCA_037957365.1. Taxonomy (NCBI): domain Eukaryota; kingdom Viridiplantae; phylum Streptophyta; class Pinopsida; order Cupressales; family Taxaceae; genus Torreya; species Torreya grandis. Next base: position 1,777,301 of record JARHVA010000761.1, on the reverse strand, counting down.
TTGTAAGCACATGATTTTTAAAAACATAAAATAGTACTAAGAGGGAAGTAATTTAGGTTCACCTAATTAATGCATAAACCACTCTATTTTATTTCCCTTTCACATAATCAATGTTAGTATCAAAGTTTATAATAAATTCTAGCCATCTTCATTGCCTTGCATTCAACTCATCTTGAGTAAACAAGTACACAAGACTATGATGATCTGATTTAATCTTAAAGTACATACCTAATAGAAAATGCTTTTATTACTTTAATACATGAATGATAGTAACCAACTCTAAATCATGAGTGGGGTAGTTTCTCTCATGGGTCTTAAGCTTTCTTGACTCATAGGCAACTACCTTGGCATCTTGAGTCAATATGGATCCAATTCCCACCTTACAGGCATTTGTCCATATTTCAAAATTTCTATTGGGATCTAGCATAGTCAAAATAGGAGTTGTGGTCAACAAATTTTTTATTTCTTGAAAGGTTACTTCATACTCAAGAGACCTATCAAATTTATTTCCCTTCTTTTGCAAGGAAGTTATAAAATGAGAAATCCTTGAAATGTCTTGTACAAAACTTCTATTGTACCCCAAAGCCCCATGATGCTTCTTACCTCATTAACATTCTTGGGAGCTAGCCACTCATTATTGGTTGTGATGTTTTTAGGATCTACCTTAAGTCCTTTAGAAATTACATGACCCAAGTAGTGAATTTTAGGTTAAAAGAAAAATCTCTTTGACAAATTTCTATATAGTTTATGTTGCCTCAAACATTTCAAGATTGATATTCTTAAGTGTTGTTCATGTTCTGGTTCATTCTTGAAATAGATTAAAATGTCATCTAAAAACACCAACATAAACTTGCTAATAAAATATTGAAACACACTATTCATTAGATTCATAAATGTTGTAGGGGGATTTGTTGGTCCAAATGATATGGCTACAAATTCATAATGTCCATAGTTAGTTCTAAAGGTAGTCTTATAGACATCCTCATCTTTAATGCATAATTGGTGATACCCTGATTTAATATCTATCTTTGAAAATATAACGACTCCTTTCATTTGATCAAAGAGGTGATCTATGTGAGGAATAAGATACTTATTCTTTATTGTGACCTTGTTGAGCACTCTATAATAAATGCACAACCTAAGTATCCCATCCTTCTTCTTAACAAACACTACTAGATCTCCCCAAGGTGATACACTAGGATATATCATTCCCTTATTTAAGGGATCTTGAAGTTGTACTTATTGATTCCTAAAAGTGTATCAAAGGTGGTTCAAAGTGTTTAATAAACACTTCTTATTTTTGGATTCAAAGAATTCATTGCATGATTTACAAGCTATGAATTCTTGATATCTTTAGTGGAATAATGATAAAGTAAATGAACTATTTCACAAAATATATAATGTAATTATTTGGTTTTTGGGAGCAACTGTGGCCTAATAGCTTGGTTTGTGAAAATAAAAAGAATCTAAACTAAGTGAAGTGAATTATGATAAAAGTCTACAATCTAAATTCTAAGCTAACACATATATTTACAATGGAAGCTAAACTAAAGTGAAATGATCAAAAAATAAGCAAAAAGAAGGGTGGAGTAGAGAAGAAAGATGATGTTGATCTACAATCTAGACATTATGACAAAGTTTAAATTTCATCCATATATGCACTTAAAACCAACGTATGACATGAAATAGCTTAATCTCAAATCCTATCACACATCAGGAAAACATCTAAGGAGTGTAAAAATAATGCAAATAAGAACCAGATTCAATTTAAAGATTTACACCTACAAATAAATTACATAAGCACATCTACAAGAAAAGCAAAGAAAATGAAATGAACCTAAGATATTTCAATCAATATATCATTACCACAAATTGATAACACTACATTTAAATGTGCACATCAAGAATCCAAAAAAACTATTCAAATCTAAAAGTTAGACTAGTTAGTTGAGTGAGCAACCATAATAGCAATCACTTAAACAAATATTGGACAAACTTTGTAAAATTCCTTGCTTTTATTAATTTTTCCAAATTTTCAAAAAGTTTTCTTGCTCAAAACTCCCTCCTCCTTTTACAATTGACAATAATCCTTTTATAGAAGATTAAGGAGGTATGTCAGTCAATCATGTCCAATAGTAATTGTACAAGTGTCTAGGATAGTTATCCTACAATGTTCTAGAATTGATGACACTTTCTAGAGGACTAGCTTATAAGAAATGTGCTTGATAAGATTACACATGTTTTTACAAAGGAAATATTCCCTTTTCAAAATAATATACACATTAAGTTACAAAAAGAATATATTTAGTTAGTAAATCTTACTTTAAGACTCTTTTGTTGTTGCAGTCCTTTGTCTCTACTGTAGGATCTTCATTCTATAGTGTTGCTCATCAATTAGCTTGAGGTTGATAATGGTTTCATGAATATCTCCTTTTCTTGATCTTCTAGGCCTTTGAGGTCCTTTTCTATCCTTTTCAATGCTTCTTTGATGCTCCTAACATCTCTAATCTTTTCTTCAGCTGATAAAATCATGTCTATGATTCTTTTGTTATCTTCCCCAATCCTGCCTTGACTTTTGCCTTTTACCTCCTGTATGAACTGAGTAGATCTATGATTGAACTCCTCATTAGTGATCAAGCCAAGGAGATTGAGTGAAGTAGGATATTTTATTAGGCTCCCTAATATTTACATCATCTTATTTTATAACTATTAGAGATCATTAGAGATATCTTCCATATCCTCAAACCATTTTCTTAGTGCCTTGATATTATCTAATAATATTTCCATAACCATGTCCAAATGGACTAGGCTAACTATTCTAGATTCAGGTATTTGATCTTCTTTCAAAACATTAATTAACTTGTCCTATAGCCAAAGTACCCTATTTATTTACCAAGTCTTTCTTGGACTTTACTACTTTAAAGGAGCTAAATATATCATACATGGTTGTTTCAAACTATTTGACCATGTCCTCTAGCATTGACAAGACAAACTGTTCTTCTAAATTATTGTTCTTCTATTTTAGGCCCTTGATGGTAGCCTTCAATTTATCTATATGTTCTTGGGAAAAATATAAGACATATTCCTCAAAAATAAGATCTTCACTAGGCTTCTATCCCTCCTTTTGAGTCAAATTGGTCAATGGTTCCACTCTTTGATATGTCATTTCTTCACCTCCTTAGATGACCTTCTTTTTAGTTACCCTTTGTAAACTGGTAGTCTCTAGATCAAACCTCAACTCAACTAAGGACTGGGTCACCTATGGGACAAGGACCTCCTTTTGTGATCAAACTACTGAATCACTTGATGTGGCTAGTCTTCTTACTTCCTCTTCTTGTAGGGAAATGATCCATGGCTTTAGCTCTCGATGCATAGGAGTGTTGATATCTTTCATCATAGCCCAAGGATGATAATAAGTGGGAATATTTTATATCCTTGGTTCATAAATGAACCATTTTGGAATTAGTGGACCATACAACAAGTTTTCTTCACTAAACAAATTAACCTCACTTAAAGGAGTAATGATAGTCATTTTAGGTCTCTTAGCCTTGGGGACAAGTGTATTCTCAGTTTTTCTTTTGGGAGGAGTAACAACCACCAAGTATAATGCCACTTATTTCCCTTTCTCTTCCTCAACCTTTGTCTCTTCATATGAATATGTATATGTCATAGATAACATTTGACAGTCTCATTAGGGTCTAATGCTATCATATGAACTTCTTGATGTAATTCATGTTCTACTCTCTTGGAAGGTTCTGGAGTTGGTGAAGTAGAAGTAATATCATGTGGCATTTTCTCCTTAGGCCTATGTGCCACTTGAACCTCTATTTTCATAATAATTGATGGAGGTTTAGAGGATTCACCACTGATTAAGTGATTTTGTCTAGGTCCCACTTACCATCTATCATCCATTTTTTGATTTCTTTCTAGTCTTTAATTAGGCCCAAGGTTATGTTCTTTCAACCTTTTGGTGAATTCAAAGTAAGATGATGCCTTGGTGTAAATAGGATAAATGGCACCAAGATCATGTTCATAGGCCACATTCAATATTATTTTGTGTTTCAAATGCTCCTTAACTTTTCCATAGGGTTCCCACTATTTAAGTTCATCAATTTTTAGGTTAAATAATGGCCTATGCTTTGATGTTGCCTCTATGTGATCCCACTATTTGAATATAGTATTTCCAATTGTCAATGGGAAGCTATGAAGGAGTCCTTTTCTCTTAGTATTACATAGACCATCAATGCCATGGAATAAATGGTATGCTACCTCTTTCTCAACTAAGTTATTAATAACATGGATAGGTAGCTTGAGAGGAGAATTTTGTTTCCCCTCAATCCTAATGATTATAAAATCTAGATACAACTAGATATCTCCCATTGATTCAAAAAATTTCATCAAGATTTATAGCTACATGATGCAGACTAGTCATTTGTATTGCAATAACATCATCATATAACCTCTTTGCCAATAGATTCTTCTCCTCTTCCCTAGAGCTAGATGGTTGGTTTTCAATCCCCCAGAACAATTTTATCAATTATTGTCTCCTATGTATTTGAAAACACATCCCTTAACATCTATTGTCAAATACAGTTCCACATCTTCCTTTGAAACATGCTTGTGGTTTGACATTGATTAAATTATGCAATTGTAGACAATAATATAGCTCTTCTAAGTTCAATTATAGTGAATTTAGAGGAAAATTAGGGCAATCTATATGCTTAGGTCTTTTCTAGAGGTTTATGCAAAGATTTAATGGTGGAAATTAAGTTTGAACTATGATCTTCATGCCTTAGATTTTGCTTAGATCATGTATTTAAACCTTTCATGTATGTGGGTCCATAAGATATTTCATTTAACTTATCTTGCTTATGTGGCATCACTGTGTCAAACTATTCAGTAATTTTTATAATTTGACTATTTGTCATTGTTAGACATGTATCACATTTGTGTGTAATATTGAAGCTTGACTAAATTTACACCACTGATTTGTTAAAAAGTCTTCTAAGCCTTGACTCTATAGTATACCATTGATCTTCCATCTGAGCTCTTAGTAATGTGCTACTTGATAGCTCCATGAGTTCTCTATGCACATTGTAAACACACTCCATCATTTAAAGCCTTTGTGCCACATGATGGTCTCTCATTAGATTTGGGTTCATTGAATTATAAACTCTTCACTCACCGTAGATCTTGATCTGGGAGGTTGAATGCCATTGGTTGATCCATATTTTATTCATGATAGTTGTGACATGTGTCACTAATGCATTCATTTTGGGATCTTTGAAAAATCTACCTTCATCTTGCACCATCAAATCTCCTTTGTACAAATCAATGTGCTTTATCGATCTCGATCTATTTGATCCTTTCTAGTTGACTGTAGACCATTAATTTTGGGTTAAATCATTGAGATCATGCCATTTCACACTCTTGGATTCCTTTATAAAGCCTTGACTTACTAACTTTGCCTTGTACCATTAGATATCCATTATATGCTTCAATGTGCTCTATTGATCCTAGTCTGGGAGGTTGAATGTGATTGGTTGATTTGCTTTGCTTTTGCCAAAAATTGTGACAGTTGTCACTTTGGCATTCCCTTATAGGATACTTGACTTATTAACTCTTCACTCACTGTAAGTTCTTTGAGCTACCTCTAAGATGGTGACACTTGTGACTCTCATGATTTATGAGTTCTTTGACATTTTGACCCAAGTGGGTACTTGCATATCATCAATTTCTCCTCTAAGCTCTGAGATCTCACTATGTGGCATCCTCGTGTTAATTCATTCTTGTGGGTAATGAAAATAGACTAAGTCAGGGCTCGAGGAATATAAAGAGACTTAGGATAAAATTTTAGTCTAAGGTTTTATTTGTATTAACAAATACAATTAGGACTTAGGATAAAACTTTAGACTAAGTTTGGAATATAATAAAGTGGTCCCACATTAATTAGTCTATGTGAACAATAAAATAGACTTTGTGGGGTTTTGAGATATAAAGGACCTAGCATAAAAATTTTAGACTAAGGTTTTGGTCATGTTGATAAACATGATTAGAACCTTAAGATCAAAATTAAACTAAATTTATAACAAAAATTTCTCATACAAATTTGACCTGCACAAATTTTAATCTTATTAAAAAGAAACTTATGCCAAACACAATTAGACTAAGGTTTTTAACATGGTTCAAACATGGATTCACTTAGGTAATTGTGACCAAAGGTTAATATCTATGAATAAATTGAGATCAAATGATTTAACCAACTGAGGGTTAATTTGACATTTAAAACACAAAACCTTAAACAATGATCATTCATTAAACCTACACATGGAATATAAGAATCATGTCAACAACATTAGATAAAGTTAAATAAGGATAATATGCTGAAATGCCAATGAAATTTGAAGCAACACAAGGTATTTAATAATGTAATTTTAATTATTTAAATGCCAATTTATAACATAATTTGAAAAATTGAACAAGGGTCCTCATTTTTCAAACATGGGGGTTTGTTGACCTCAATAAATGGTGACTTTTGGGGAAACATTACAAAATGTTCAAACTCAAATACTCTAGGTTTGGACTAATAACTAGATTACTCATTCTACATGATCAAGTACCATTATTAAGATTAATTCATGATTAAAACAAGTTTCAAAAATGCAAAATTAGGCTCAAACATCAAAACTTAGTCATGCCATGTGTGTGATTTGATTCCTTAACCGATTACCTTGGGAGTTAAAGAACAACTTCGAGATTTCAAGACATTGATCATTAACATTAACTTGTAGCCTATTTAGATGTTCATTAAGAATAGTGATTTATGAAAGGGGAAGGCTTGGGCATTTCTCTACTACTAGCCAGGCATCCATATCCTTGATAAAGATACCTTTGGCTCCACTCTAGGCCTTGTTTCACTGCTAGCTAAGCATCCATAGCCTCGATGGAGGTTACCTAAATCACTTTTGCTATAAAATCTTTTGAATTTTCAACAAAGCTCTTATTTTTTGTATTTTGCATTTTCAAGTATATTTTAGCTTCCTAAAAAAGGTTGGGAACTAGAATTAGCTAGGTTCTAGGTTTTTTGTCAAATGTTTGATCTTTAGACAATCATATTTGGTCATAAACTTAATCCTAGGAAATAATGTTCTTTAAGTGTTAACATGACTTTGTCCCAATAATTCAAACTTTCACTCGACACGTGCAATCCTAATTAGAACTAGATTTATATCAAAATAAGTCTTAATATTTTAAGGAATAATTGATCTAGATACCAATCCTCACCAATTTCTCAAAACTTTAACATTAAGCTCACATTTATATAATTCTTGATCAACTATTGGTTAAGAGTCATTCCTACATTCTTGATTTGTTAACCTTTGAGTAGCTACATGTATTGGAGCTTGAGGATTGTCTTGAAAGACTTATTGAAAGTAAAGAACAAAGTAGAGAAATCAAACACACCAAGCTAAACAAATAGAAATCAAAAGAAATAATAAGCAAAAAAATATTTAAAAGCACTATGTACAAACAAGGAACAAGAAATAAACCAATCTCAAGCCTAATATGCTAAAATAAACTTTCTAGGATCAAATGGAAAGATATTTAGTCTACCATAGAATATTGAAACATGATTACTTCCCTTTGATGGCATCTTATTACAGATAGGAACACTTGTATGTTTATGTCTTCTGAATGATGCAACTTGGTTTCCCACCTCCATTATTAGGTACATGGATTAGAGATATGGATCCAAGACCAATCATCTTCTTCCTAGATTCTTCTTTCTTATATTAAGAGTGCTAGTTCCATTTCATTTATAGACCAATCATGACTTATCCCATCCTCATTTACTAATTGTATTGGTAACCCAACTAGCATGCTTAGATTGATGTCTTCATTAGGCTCTATTTTAGGTGGGGATGGATTGTCAATATTTTCATAATTTTTTTCTAAATCATCCCAAAAGGATTCTTCATCATGATCGATTGGAAGGACATGAAATTAATTGACATTCTTGCCCTTTAAAACATGTTGATTACTTATTTATGACGTTTTGTTGTAATCATGCAAAAGTTTTTAGTTCATTACACCTACTTCATCCTCATCTCTTGCAGAGAATGGTATCTCATCCATTAAATCAAGGTCCAACTCATCTTGCTTTGGGATTTCTAGAATATCATTGCCTTCTTGGAACTTTTCAGTCTCATTTAATAAATCTTGGTATAACTGCTACCAATGGTCATCTTCTTCAGGGATATCCTCCATTTCAACAATGTCCCCATTTGAATTGTCCTCATAGCTACTTTTTGAAGAAAGATCAGTGTGGATTTGATCAATTATTGAAAGTTATTAAGAAATATCTTATAACTCTTCTTCTTCAATTGTTTCATAAAAGATAGGCTCTTTCTTTATAATTGTCATGATATATCCTTCTTTTGGAATATCTTTTGGTTCATTCTCATCTTGAAATGGAAAGTCAAAAGTCTCCACCATAAGAGTTGTTTCATAAGAGGATCCATATGTCCTTCAAAAATTATCTTTATTAGACATAACTTTAAATATATCTGAGTCATCTTGAAATACTTTAAAAGCATTATAAAATTCTACATAGTCACCATGTTTTGTAGTGTTATGAACCCTACAATAATTAGACAGAGTGACATCAAAAATTTTTACTTTAGATATGTATTTAGTGATGGATGAATCATTGTTGTTGTTGTTGTTACTATTGTGAAACATATTTGTAGATTCATTGACCCTTTGATAAGAATAACTTCTATTAGAATTTTCCCCAGTGTTACCTACTTGTTTTTGAAACTAAAGGAAATAAGTGCTCAGTTTTTGAAACATATTGAGTATGGATTCATTCTCATCTGTGGTGCCTTTGAATTATGAATTTGATTACTATTATTAGGTGTTTGCACCAAGGCTGTTTGATCTTATGGATAAAATCCATTTTCAAGGTTATTCAAGAATCCTATGTTTTGGCCAAGATGAACATGACTCAAGGGTAATTAGTTCAACATTGGTGTTTGATTTAAAACAAGCACGTTATTATTAGGAATGACATTAAATGTATGGAAATTAGGATTAATATTGGGAATGGCATATGCAAGTTGACCTTGAGGATGCATTTGATCATTGATTATTATAACTTCAATATAGGTTAAGGATAAAGTGTCTATAACTCTATATCTCTTCAAAAACATAAAAGTCATGGGATCTAAAACATCCTTATATATTTCTAAATCCAAAGCCTCATCAAGTATAAAAGGGGATATGCTTATAATAAACATCTTCTATAATGTAGCATTAAAGGCTCTAATGGTTTCACTCAAATCTCTTTTCATAGTAGTGAATTGTTGATAAAGAATGCACAAACTGATGATTTTTCCAAATTGATCAATGAAAATATGGTTAAAATCATTCCAACTGGTGATGTAATTCTTAGGAAGGTTGAGAAACCACTCATATGCAACATATTTAAAAGTAAAAGGAAATAATATACATGTAATATCTTCATGAACTACATTCAACAACCTTAAAGTAACTTTAAAACTTTTGATATGTTCTTCAGTAGTGACAACACCTTTAGGATTGAAAGAAGGCAAATATTTCTTAGGATTCTGAGGTAAGTCATGTAATTGATCAGGCATATTGATGGAAGATACACCTAACCAAGACATACCTCGATAAGTATTGAACACATGAGTACCACAAACAAGTGAAGTAGGTTGGGAATTGAAAACCCTTCACTGACCTTTATCTGCTCTTGCTTTCCTATGAAATTCTAATGAAAGGAGAGGTAATCTTGATTTTTACCATGACCTAGTCCTGATTCTTGGTAGTTCTAACTTGTAAACCTTGAATCCTATTCAAAATATTACGTGTCAACATTATCTTTGCAAATAAAAATGATCATATTTTCATGTTAAGCAAATTTTGCACAAATTTAAATAAAGAATAACTATCTTTGAGTAAATTATCTCAAAGATGTGTCTAAACTAATGAATATGAATGCTCTTTATGCGTATAAGCTTAAATAAACCTAAATTTGTAAAAAATCAATCAATTTTTTAACAAAATTGCCATTACGAACCTCAAATGTAGTAGATTTACAAAGCTTAAGCTATCTTTTCCATAATTTATCATGAATCTTCAAAGAATATCAATCTTCAACTAAATAAGCCTAAAGATTGATCTAAAACCATGACTATCCATAATCTTTACACAATTGAGCTAATAACAACACAATTATGTATAGAATTCACTGATCTTTGAACAAAATTCACTAAAATTAGCAAAGATACTACAAATTCATAGAGATTTAACTAAAGGCCCTACTTCTAGCATCAATGGAATGGGTTCCTGTTGATGCCTGAAAGTGTATCACCAATGGTTTAAAGTGTTTAAGAAACACTTCTCATTTATGTATTTAAATAATCCATTGCATGAGTTGTAGGTTATAATATTCTTGATATCTTTGGTGGAATAATGACAAAGCAAATGAACTGTTTCACAAAATTTATAATAGAATTATTTGGTTGGTGGGAGCAATGGTAGCCTAATAGCTTACCTTTTGAAAATGAGAGTAATCTAAACTAAGTGATGTGAATTATGATCAAAGTGTAAAATTTAAATTTTAAGCTAACACCTATATTTGTAATGGAAGCTAAACTAAAGTGAATTGATCAAAAAATAAGCAAAAGGAAGGGCAGGGCAGAGAATAAAGATGATGTTGATCTTCAATCTAGACATTATGAAAAAGTTCAAATTTCATCCAAATATGTACTTAAAACCAACATATGACATGAAATAGCTTAATCTCAAATCCTATCACACATTAGGAAAACATCTAAAGAGTGTAGAAATGATGTAAATAAGAACCAGATTCAATTTAAATATTTACTCCTACAAACAAATTGCATAAGCACATCTACAAGAAGAGCAAAGAAAATGAAATGAACCTAAGATCTTTCAATCAATCTAGCATTTGCACAAATTGACAACTCTGCATTTAAATGTGTACATCAAAAATCCTTAAAAAACCATTCAAATCTAAAAATTAGACCAGTTGGTTGAGACAACAGCCATAATAAAAATCACACAAACAAATATTGGACAAACTTTGCATAATTCCTTGCTTGTTTTAATTTCTCCAAATTTGCACAAAATTTTATTGCTCAAAACTCCCTCCTCCTTTTACAATTTAAAATACCCCTTTTATAGAATACTAAGTAGGTATGTCGATCAATCATGTCTAATAATAATTGTACAAGTGTATAGGATAGTTGTCCTTCTACAATGTTCTATAATTGATAACACTTTATAGAGGATTGACCTATAATTAATGCGCTTTACAAGATTTCACATGCTTTTACAAAAGGAATATTCTATTTTAAAAATAATATACATGTCAAGTTACAAAAGGAATATACTTAGTCAAAAAATTTGACTTTGAGACTTTTAATATTGCAGTGCTTTGTCTCTATTGTAGGATCTTCATTTTGTAGTGTTACTCATCAATTAGCTTGAGGTTGACAATGGGTTCCATGAAGAGCTCCTTTTCTTGATCTTCCAAGCCTTTGAGGTCCTTGTCTATCCTATTCAATATTTCTTTGATGCTCCTAATATCTCCAATACTCTCTTCAACTGATAAAATCATGTCTATGATTCTTTTTTTATCTTCCCTACTCTTGCCTTGGCTTTTATCTTGTACCTCCTGCATGAACTAAGTAGCTCTATGATTAAATTCCTCATCAGTGATCAAGCCAAGGGGACTGATTGAAGTAGGATTTTTGATTAGGCTCCCTAATATGTGTAGTTTTATAACTATTGGTGATCATTATAGATATCTCCCATGTCCTCTAATAATTTTCTTAGTGCCTTGATCTTATCTACTAATATTACCATAACCATGTTTAAATGGACTAGGCTGACTATTCTAAATTCATGTATTTAATCTTCTATCAAAACATTGATCAAGTCCTTCACCTTATGGCTTGAAACTTTCTGTTGGCCAACTTGGCTTGTATCCAAAGTACCCTATTTGTTTACCAAGTCTTTCTTGGACTTTACAACCTTAAAGGAGTTGAATAGATCATACATGGTTGTTTCAAACTATTTGACCATGTACTCTAGCCCTGCCAAGACATACTATTCTTTAAAATTCTTGTTCTTCTATTTTAGGTCCTTGATGGTAGCCTTCAATTAATTTGTATGTGATTGGGCTAAATCCAAGACATCTTCCTCAAAAATATGATCTTCACTAGGATTCCATCCCCCTTTTTGAGTCAAATTGGTCCATGGTTCCACTATTTGATATGTCATTTCTTTACCTCCTTAGATGACCTTATTTTTAATTACCCTTTGTAAACTAGTAGTCTATGGATCAGATGTCACCCCAATTGAGGACTAGGTCACCTATGGGATAGGGATCTCCATTTGTGATGGAGCTATTGAATCACTTGGTGTGGCTAGTCTTCTTGCTTCCTCTTCTAGTAGGGAAATGATCCATGGATTTAGCTCTTCATGCGCATGAATGTTGATAAATTTCATCATAGCCCAAGGATGATAATAAGTTGGGATATTTTCTATCAGTGGTTCATAAATGAACCATTCTGGAATTGGTGGACCATACAACAAGTTTTCTTCACTAAACAAATTGACCTCACTTAAAGGAATAATGATAGTCATTTTAGGTCTTTTAGCCTTGGGGACAAGTGCAGTCTTAGTTTTTATTTTGGGAGGAGTAACAACCACCAAGTCTAATTCCACTTCTTTCCCTTTCTCTTCCTCAACATTTATCTCATCATTTTAATCTGTATATGTCATAGATATCATTTTCAATACATCCTCAATAGTCTCATTAGGGTCTGGAGTTACTGAAGTAGAAGGAATATCATGTGGGATTTTTTTCTTAGGCCTATGTGCCACTTGAACCTCTATTTTCACACCAATTGATGGAGGTCTAGAGGATTCACCATTGATTAAGTGATATTGTCTAGGTCCCACTTGCCATATATCATCCATTTTTTTATTTCTCTTTAGTCTTAACTCAAGCCTCAGGTTGTGTTTTTTCAACCTTATGGTGACTTTAAAATAATATGATGCCTTAGTATAAATAGGATCAAAATCACCAAGATATTTTTAATAGGCCACATTCATTATTCTTTTCTGTTTCAAATGCTCCTTAACTTTTCCATAGGGGTCCCACTATCTAAGTTCATCTATTTGTAGGTTGAAGGATGACCTATGCTTTGATGTTGCCTCCATGTGATCCCACTATTTGAATATAGTATTTCTAATTGTCATTAAGAATCTATTAAGGAGTCCTTTTCTCTTGGTCTTGTATATACCATCAATGCCATGGAGCAACTAGTATGCTACCTCTTGTTCAGCTAATTTGTAAGAAACACAGACATGTAGCTTGAGAGGAGAATTTTGTGTCCCATCAATCCTAATGACTATACAATCTAGATATAACTAGATATCTCCCATTACTTCAATATATTTCCTTAGGATTTATAGCTATATGATGTAGACCAATCATTTGGATTGAAACAATGTCATCATATATCCTTTTTGTCGATAGAATCTTCTTCTCTTCCCTAGAGATAGCTAGTTGGTTCTCAATCCTCATAACAATTTTGACCAATTTTTATCTCATATGTTCAAGGCAAAAAAAAAAAACTCAATGTCTTTGGAAACATGTCCCTCAACATCTGTTGTCAAACACTTTTCCACATATTCCTTTAAAACATGTTTATGGGTTACCATTGATTGAATTATGTAATTGCAGACAATAATATAACTCTTCTAGGTTCAATTACAGTGAATTTGGAGGAAAATTAGGGAAATCCATATGCTTAAGTATTTTTTGGAGGTTTATACAAATCTTTAATGGAAATAATTAAGTTTGAACTATGAGCTTCATACCTTAGATTTTGCTTAGATGATGCATTTAAACCTTTTGTGTCCATGGGTCCACAAGATCTTTCATCTAACTTGTCTTGCTTATGTGGCATCACCATGTCAAACTATTCATTAATTTTCAAAAAGTGACAATTTATCATTTTTGGACACATGTCACATTTACATTCAATATTGAAGCTTGATTAATTTCACACCATTGATTTTCTAAGAAGTCTTCCAAGCTTTGAATCTATCTTAGGCCATTGATCTTATATATGAACTCCTAAGAATGTGCCACTTGGTAGCTCTGTAGGTTCTCATTTCACATTACAAACACACTCCATTACTTAACATCTTTGCACCACATGGTGGCCTCTTATTGGATCTAGGTTCATTAAATTATCAACTCTTCTCTCACCATAGATATCAATTCAGGAGGTTGAATGCCATTGGTTGATCTATATTTCATTCATCGCATTTGTGACATGCATCACTACCAAATTCATTCTAGGATCTTTGAAAATTCTACCTTCATCTTGCACCATTGAATCTCTTTTACATGGATCAATGTGCTCCATTGATCTTGATCCACTTGATCCTATCCATCTAAATGTAGACTATTGATTTTGGGTTAAGTCATCAATATTGTGAAATTTGGCACTCTTGTATTCCTTCATAGAGCCTTAACCTACTAAAATTTCCCCACACTATTAGATATTTATTATACACTTTAAAATGCTCCATGAATCCTGATCTAGGAGGTTAAACATGATTGGTTACTCTGCTTCCCTTTTATTGAAATTATGACACTTGCCACTTTGGCATTACCTTGCAAGATGCTTGACTCATTGACTCTTCACTCACCATAATATCTTCAAGCTACCTTTGAGATGATGATAGTTACACACTTGATACAAGTTCTTTGACATTTTGATCTAGGCCTATGCTTGTATACCATCAATCTATCCTCTGAGCTCTGAGATCTTGCCAAGTGGCATCCTCACATTAATTCATTCCTATGGGTAATGAAAAAAGACTAAGTTAGGGCTTGATGAATGTAAAGAGACTTAGGATAAATTTTTAACCTAAGGTTTTAGTTGTATTAACAAATACAATTAAGACTTAGGATAAAAATTTAGACTAAGTTTGGAATATAATAAAGTACTCCCACATTTAATTAGTCTATGTGAACAATAAAATATATTTGGTGGGGTTTTGGGATATAAAGGACCTAGCATAAAAAATTTAGACTAAGGTTTTGATTGTGTTGATAAATATGATTAAAACCATAGGATTAAAATTAAATTAGGTCTATAACAAAATGTTCCCTTACAAATTTGACCCACACAAATTTGAATCTTATTAAAAAGATACTTAGGATAAACAAAATTAAACTAAGGTTTTATAGCATGGTTCAAAATGGATTCACTTAGGCAATTGTGACCAAATGTTAATATGCAAGAATCAATTGAAATCAAATTATTTAACCAATTAAGGGTTAATTTAACATTTAAAGAATGAAACCCTGAATAATGATCATTCATTAAACTTTCACATGGAATATAAGAATCATGTTAGCAACATTAGATAAAGTCAAATAAGGATAATATGCTGATATGCTAATGAAATCTGAAGCAACACATGGTATTCAATAATGTAATTTTGATTAGTTACATGTTAATTTATAACACAATTTGCAAAATTGAACAAGGGTCTTCATATTTTATAAATGGGGGTATGTTGACCTCAATAGTACTTTCAACTCTCTTAAATCAACCATGTTCATCTGGTAAGGTTTTTTAGATGTAGGTATTTTACTAGGTATTACATTAATGGAAAAGTGAAATATCCTCTTAGGAGGCAAACTTGGTAGCTCTTCAAAAAAAAAATCAATGAACTATTCCAAAATTGGATACTCTTGGGTATGGTGGTTGTTTCATCAACTATCTCATTAAATTTGAGAGCATACAACTGACATCGTTTCCTAATAACTTTTCTAATTTGAATGGCTAGAAGAATTCATGGGCTAGATGGGTTGCTTATTCCTTGAATCACTACACAATTTCCCTCATCATCTAAAATTGAACTCTTTTACTAGAGCATTCCAACTTATCTTTATGTGATTGTAACCAATCCATGCCTAGGATGATGCCATAGGATCCCAAGGGAACAAGGAATAATTTTACAAAAGTCTTAAAACTACCCAGATTCAACTTGGTTTGTTCTAAAAATTCATTAACAACCACCTTCTTCCTAGTACCAAACTCCACTTTCCATCATTCTCTAAGTCTAATTAGTTTGGTTTTATACTTAAAAACATTTATAGGAGAAATAAATCTATCTATATCACCTGAATCAATCAAAATAGAGAAATAAAATCCAAAAATCATACCTCTTATCTCAATAGGTGTTGATTAAAATTGTCTAAAACTATGTAGACCTTGTGATTATACTTCAACTTAGGATAGTCCTTACGATAATGGTTGTTACTACATTTCCAACAAGTTACAATAGTCTTAGTAGGGAGTGGAACACTATTTACTTGTGGTTGGCCCACAAAAGTTATGTTGTTTATTGTTTCCAACATCCTTTTTTACAAAAGAATGTGAATTGAACCACTTTATATTCTAAAATTTATTTCCAAAATTATAACTCTTTTCAGTAATCTTTTTGGATTTATTTTTCTTAAAATTACTACTTATCGAGGGTATTGATGACTTATACTTTATTTGTTGCTTGCTGTTCCAAAATTCTTGCCTTACGCTTTAGTAATACTTCTCTTTTTGTTTAGCATGGTGTGTTGATTCTAGAGTAATAAGTATAGTCTTTAGGTTAGTCATATTTACATCATGCATGCGTATCTCATTTAACTCCAACTTGAACTTATTTACCTTAGTTTCTTCATCTTTCATGTAATGAACATGATGTAGGAGTCCCAAAAACTTGTTTTCATATTTAGATATTGACATAATACCCTATTTCAATAGCTGAGACTCTATAATTTTTTTTCTTTATGTATATATTTTTAAATATATTTTCCTAAACTATTTCTCAAAAAATTCCCAAGTAAAATTCATGGAATTTTACCCTTTTAGAGGACACAAGTGGTTCCACCACAAAGCTACATCACCTACCAATTGCTAAGCTTTGATGCATGATTTAACATTAAAACTCAGATTATGTAGTGTGAAATACTTATACAAGTTAATCACCCATGCTTTGATGACATCACTAGTGGTTTCACTAGAATATATGGGAGGAGGAAGTTTCTTGAGCTCCTTAATAATGGAATCTGAAATCTCTTGTCATGGTGGATGCTCATTATGAAGCATATCTTCCTGCCCTCCCTCTTTCAAAATTTTTAGGTGAGTCAATTTTTAGCCTAGGCATTCCATTTACCCTTAGAAGCCATGTTGCACCCATAATGTCATGCAATACAACTTTTTTCCTCAAGAAAATTCTATTCATGATTGTCCTAGTTCTCCGCATAGCTACCACTTTCTTCTACTTCTATGTCACGATGATCATGCTGATCCATTACATAATTGTAAACTAGATTGCTACCCACATTCAAAGGGTTTTAGGTTTATCTAGTTATAACCATCCTGACATATTAGACATACATTACTAAATCATATTTTCATAAATAAATACTGATTTAGCCTTAATAAAGGTTCGAACACCAACTTTCATAACCCCAAAATTTCCATAAAATTTAAAACTTAGAAAAACAAAGATTATTCTCTACCTAACAATTTATTAGCTAGAATAAATGATTTTACAATCAAAACAAGTTTATTTTATTAACCAAAATAAGACAAGCTTATAAAATCCAACATGTACAACATAATTTACAATATGAGGCACTTAATAAGGATCAGTTCTAACCCAATTTTGTACTTCATGTTAGTGACATGATTTGAAACCCTATCACAAATTCTCATGCATTATTAGTTTTGAACCCATACTATTAAATCCACACATGCAACACCAAATGACAATAACATCTTTACATTACTCCACATACTTAATTAGATCATTATAGGGAAAGAATAATTGAATTTAACCATCCCCAATAACTATCAACAATTGAGGCACTAGTCTAGTACTGAAAAGATCCTTGAGACTTAAATACAAACATACATCTAAAACATTTGACAAATTTGTACCCTTGTGTTGAGGTTACGAGCCCACTATAGAATAAATATGAGTGGAACCCATAAATATCCATGGTTAGCACAACATGATGGATTCTTTTCATATCTCTCATATAATCTGCCCTTACCAACTAATAAATTAAAAATTATCGTTTGGAAAACCCATAATAGGTTTCTTTTAGGTAACAAACAGATTCAATGTTTAAATAATGTCAAGCATACCCATAAATATAGGATTGCCTCATAACTAATTCCATCTTGAATATTAACCTACAAAGATCAATTCATGATTAGCATGCTTGTATGAATCCTTGATTATTTTATTATCTATCTCTATATTTTCATGCGATAGATAAGAATCATAAACATGACAAACTCTTGATTAATTTACACCACATTCCATTTTGTGCCACATAATTAATTTACACCATGTTTACACCAAACATATTTAACCATACAAGTATCTTTATAATTTAATCATACATACATATAAACATATATGTATTTACATCTAAACTTAATAACTTTAGTTGAAATCATGTTATGTCCTCTATAAGAATATACTTCACATCTTGCTATGCAATTCCACTTATGGATAATGGTTATAAGCTTTAATTATAACAAAACATATTTTAAATCTCTTGTATTCTTTAATTCACCACATTATAAAAAAATAGTTACCAATAGAAATGAAAGTCACTTTAATTCTCAATTCCCAAATGTATTTATGTCATGCATTTCAACTATCCACAAGTCTTTATTGTGATCAACATGCACGCACACGTACGCGCATGCACACACACACATGTATGTATGTATATATCTATCAATATACACATATATACATAGATATATAGTATATATTTGTATAAATGTGTAGATTGATATATACATAGATATCTATGTGTGTGTGTGTGTGTGTGTGTACACACACATATATCTTATATTCTTATTTTATAATAACCATGGGCATACAAAATTATATAAAGTTATAAGCCTTGCACATTAAGTCTAAATAAATTATCTGTAGGGACAATCACCAACACTATTTGGTGTTATTTACCTTTTTCATTATGACATAAACAATCAAGGCTTTGCTCAAAGCTTAAAACATTGTATTTCATGATCATATTGGTTTCAAGCACTAATTTCTATCAAGAATTCTACCTCATTATGAACTCACACTAATAGTCATTATAACACCATTATATATTAAAAATGACAATCATCAATTCCTTCCAAATATACTATAAAATTTCAAAACAAAAGGAGATTTCAAACACAACCAACAACATTTATTTAAAAGAGTTTGGTGTATCCCATTCATGACCTTCATAATGAGATTGAATGTTTTAATGAATTATTAGCAATCAAGAAATTGGAGTAATCAATTCAATTTCATGACAAATACATTCATTCAACTAATTCTTGATAATATAAATGAACTAATTTTTATTTGGTGAACATAATGCCCTTTTGAAATTGTAAAATTTATGCCTTGAAAACCATAATATAATTGCAACATATTTTTTAGAATACCAAGACTATGCATAACTATAATGACTAATAAAAAGTCACAAAATATTGGGATGTATTCATTACAGTACTACATCAATTTAGTCCATAGAGACATTCTATACGATCATGAATAAAATTTCATGCACAAACACAACAAAGTCATTCTATCAAAATGAAACATACAAGCTTATACATGACTCAAATGTAGAAGCTACTCCAGTTTCCAAGCCATAATTTTCATCAACAAACACCTTAATTATTCATAAATTCACAAATGATACAAATAAAATTTGCATGGAATAAATATTTGCATATCAATAATCATCTATAGTGACTATAGGAGTGATCTAGATCCAAATAGATCATCTCTAGATCCCTATAGCTTTATGCATTTCCAAATGATCAAAATATTGACTTAATATTATAATGACTAGAATTGCGTAACATGTAATCTTTTTATAGCCCAAAAATAAGGAATGTTAACCTTATACATTTTGAAAACACATAAAAATACCTTAGAACTCTACTACTTACACAAATTAAAAGAATGACATCCTTATAGGAAAGTGTTACCAGTACATAATTATGTGAAGACACTTTTACATATAATGAAACTATTATACATAAACAAATTCATCAATTACTTAGCACTCCAGTATGTAGAACCAAATGCAAGATACATTACAATTTCACCTTTAGAATACACAGAAAACCCTACAAATTATTACAAGATAATAATTCCATACTTTTAACACTATGATGCATACCTTGAAACCATGTCAAATGTAACATAATATAAATCAATATTTCTACATGATACAAAGTAACTCACAACTTTGATATATTTTCATAATATAAAGACATTAAAAAATATATTAATAATACAAAGATACTTTATAGTATTCCAAATAGCATGAAAAATATCAAATTTAGCTATGAGTGAAATAAATATAGATTTAGAAGTAGATCCATAATAATAGATAATATAACCATCACTACAAAGGATCCCAATGCATACTAATTACACAAAATGGTAATGCACATTTTTTCCAACAAGTTTTCAAACATGAAACTTTATACATAAATCCATCTACATGCTTGAGATAAAACCAACCATAAATAGATTTGCCTATCCACCCAACCATCGATTGGAAATGGAAGCAAGAACCTAACCACATACACACAATACTCAATAGAGCCATAATGGTGATATAATAATGATAAATAACCTAGGGTCTTAAGGTCTAACTGATAATACTTAAGATAAACTTTACTTAAGGGTTTTTAACAATAATGAACACTTCAACACACTCAAAAATGAAATACTTGTTGACAATTTTGACCCTACAGGTCAATTTGTCACCTCTATCATTCAAAACTTTCCATAAACATGCCTTTTTGAAGTAGAGGCAGAAATTAGTCTTTGTAATTTTCTTAAAGGTCTCCTTCCTTTAAAAAAAAAGGGTCTATTTCAATAGTTTTCCTGAAGGGCATGTATCGACAAAATGGGATTTTCAATTGACCAAAGGATTTGGGCTTGTTTCAATTTTTTGAAGGGCTTTTATTCTTTCAGAAAAGCTCATCTCAAAGTTTTGAAGGGATCATTTCATTTTGTCAAAGGGTTCTTTCCTTTTTGGGGAGTTCTTTCAGTCAACAGATGGACCAAATGAAAGCTTGAAGGGTTCCTTCCCTCTGAAAAAGGGGCAGTCTTCAATAAATCTGATGGGCACTTTCATTTCTCTTGTAGGGCCCTTTACAAGTTTCCCAAAGGGTATGTCCCCTTCAAGAAAGTTTTTTATAGAAAAACCAAAGGACATTATGTGCCAAAAGGTTTAATTTTGAATTTTTGAGGGGTCACTTGGCAAAAGTCTAAAAGGTTTCATGCCCTTCAGAAAAGGCATCATTCACTGTTCAAAGGGAAATTCAAAATAAATGAAGGAAATAATTCCTTCAAGCTTTTTTTTTGAAAGACATGAATGAAGTAAGGGGACACTTTAGAAATCATGAAGGGCTCTTTCCCTTTGGGAAAGTTTGTGCTATAAATCTAAACGGTTAGAGTCCCTTCAAAAAGGTCCACTTGGAAATTATAAAGGGTCATTTTTATCAGCCAAAAGGACCATTAGAGAAAATCTGAAGGATAGTTTTGAAAAGCCCAAAGGGTAATTTGTATAGGAAAGAATTCCTTCAGACTTTTTGTCTGAAGGATATTTATAAAGAAAAAGGGCTTCAGACAAATTGTCTATGAGAAGGGGACCTTTACAATTTTTTCAAAGGGTTACTTTACCTTTTGAAAAGACCTTTACAAATTTTTTGAAGGGTTACTTTACCTTTGGAAAAGGCCATTCAAATTTTTTTGAAAGGTAGAATCCCTTAAAAAAAGGATCAATTACAAAAATCCTGAAGGGTATCTGCCCTTTGGGAAAGTTCAAAACAAAAAATTTGAAGGATTATTAGCCCTTCAAAAAAGGACTTTATAGAAAATCTGAGGGACATTTTACAAAATCCTAAAGGGCAATTTGCTAAGGCCAAAGATAGGAATAATTAATTCAAACATTTTCTTAAGGGAATAAACAAGATGATAGGGCATGTTCAAATAACTCAAAGGGTCACTTGAAACAATGTTGAAGGGTATGTGCCCTAGAGAAAAAGACAAGCTAAAAGGAATGAATTCCTTTGAAATTTTTGTCTAAAAGAAGTTTACAAAGGAAGTTGCTTGACAAAAAGCCCGAAGGACAAGAATTCCTTCAAATTTTTTGTCCAAAGGAAATAAGTCTAAAGGAAATGAGTAGGAAGGAATAAGCTCAAGACAAATACATGCAGAAGAAAAGTCCACAAAAAAGACACAAATAAATTCCATAGGAAGGAATACATGAAAAATATGAAGAGCTAAGAACAAAAAATAGAGAACTAATAGGGACTAATAGGGAGTTTAATTTGAATGCACCTCTCATCATCCATGCAAGCAAAGGTTATTTATATTTGATTGGTTAAAGTTTCAATTGATTGGTTGTTGAAAACAAGCTTATCTCCTAGTCATCTCATGCATTCAATGATCCAACTCAGCTTCAAGATTAATCAACAAGCATATTTCTTTGAAGATTATGGCATGGCTTTCCATGCAAGAGTTTTGACTTATCAAACTTGGGTCCACCTCATCCCTTCAAATGCTAGCATGACATTGATTTCATGCATGTGATTTTATTTATCGTATTGAAAGCTTTCAACATTTTCAGTGGTTCAAATATTTGATTTCATGCAAAGGAGATTGTTCTCATGTTTTGGGTAGTTTAAGCTGAGTCTATATTTAGAGATTGGTGTAGCATCATGCATGTTAAAAGTTTTGACTCAAGCTTTGGCCCATTGTCTATTTTCAACACCAAAGATATTTCATACAAGGCATAAGATAAAAATAGATTTTATTTGAAGGTTTAAATAACACAAGTTGGACTGAGTTGACCTCTTCTTCTATTTTCAGTGCCAATCTCTTGGCTGTTGTATACTTTTCTATATAAGTTGGATTTTTAGCCTTCAATTGTATCCCTCTTTTATTAAGACTAAAATTCTATAAAAGATTGAGTTTTGTAACATTTTTTATATTAATAGAAGGACTATTTTCAATTTATAGCCACTGATATAATGTATTTATGTCAGTGATTTACACATGTGATAGAATTTTTCTTCCTTGACAAGTCCTAATTCTTACCTAGTTACTAGCTAATTAGATTATGTAGGTCACATTTTGTGTTTGATGTCTTTTGGCTGATGTTATAGTGATACAAGTGGGTTGTTAGTGCCTTAATCAAGCCTATTCCATCACTTCCTTCAAGATTTAATCACCAAATAAAACCTTTTCATGAAATACTTATGCATAGTGGTCAATTAGAGTTGAAAGTTCAGTTTTTTTCTTATCTAGATCAGTGTTTTTAGGAGCTCAAATTGAGTGGATCAACTTAAAATTTAGGTTTATCACCATCATTAGATAGGATTTTCTTTTAAGTTTATTTTTACCTTTTCCCAGTAGTTTTTAGTGAAAAGTAAAGGTCCTAATTGATACACCAAAAGGAGCTAGCCCTTACAATCTAGAGATTTAATCCATTGATTATGTTACCCATAACCTAAGATTGTTTCCATATTTTAGCAAACTATGAAGGCCTAAAACTACCTTACCAAGAGTGTGAGTCTAATTGATAATAGTTTTTGGCACACCTAGTGGGACCATAAAATAAATATTTTGCATATCTGAAGAAGTTTGAAGCTGAAGAAAAGTTTTTTAGGAGATGAGAATATTCATCTTCATCACAAGCTAAATATTCTTTAGGTTGCAGAGTTTATATCATCATTTAGGTAATTTTTTCATGCCAAAAATTACCACAAGGTTAGCAAGTAAAGGTATTCCTTTTGAATTTATATCATATAAGAGATCATGATTTAGGAGGGCAAAACCATATCCTCAAAAATAATATTTGTCTCCTGGTCATCACACTATTCTAATCACTACAAACCCCACCACCCAAATGGCCATAAAAAACTAGATATTTGCTCCATTCCATAGAGGTAGCCCACTGAATTTAGCCTAGTTTGATGACATTCCAGTGTTTGACCTCAAGAGTATCCCATTCTTCTTAGGAGAAAATCAAACAACCCCTATTGAGCATATCCAAGATGTGGCTAATCTCTATTCAGTCCATAATGTTGTTGAAAATAATGTTGTTATTAGATTACTTGCTTCTTCCTTTAAAGGAAAAGCATTTTAATGGTATATAAATATCCTAATAAACTCCATTTCTACTTGGGATGAATTGGGTGCAGCCTTAGTTAGGTAATTTGAGGACAACTCTGATCACCTATCTTTAGTTAAGAAATTAACTACCATTAATAGAGCTCCTCATGAGTTCATGTCTATTTTAACATCATATTCCAAAAGACATGGAATAAGATACCTATGTTGATAAGGCCATCCCTTGAATATGCATTTTTATACTATTTGAAACCCCTTAATTCTGACATTAGTGTGATGATACAGTCAATGGGTGTTACTACCTTGCCATATGCTTATGAGGTTGTAATTATAATACATAACAGTTTGATACAAGATGGTAATTTTTTTTCAAGACCTCCAATGTCTATATTTCTAAAAATAAATTCTACACCAACCCCCTAAATTCTTCAAATTCCATCCTTAGCTCCTATTCCAGCACCTCAAGCTCAAAGTGCAACCCCTACTAGCCAAACTAGGAAGACAAGAGAGTTGAAAAGCTTGCTACAATCCTCTGGGAATGAAATAGTACAGCTCAAAAGATATAAATATCAATCTAATAGGCCCTATAAATAACAAAATCAAACCATCTATCAACCCTTCAAAGATCAAAGGCATCCTTATCAAAGTTTCAAAGAGAATAAACCACCTTATCAAACACAAGGTGCCATAACTCTAGCTAAGCCATATGCTACCCTTGATCCTAATGCTCTTTCCACTTCCAAGGCAATTTTTCCTACCCTACCTCAAAATAACATGATGCAGGATTCAAGTTGGTAGTCTTCAAGTCTCAATGATGCTCAAAACCAAGCCTTGGTATCACAAAACAACACTATACCACAAATGACACAAGAAGAGTTTTCTTTTCAAGGAGGGTAGTACTAAGATACAAGTTTGAAATCACAAGGAGAGACTAAACAAGTTCAAGGGCAACCTGATGCCATTAATGTAAATTAACAAGTAGATGATCATGTTGCTTTTACTCAGGGTGTTGAAACTAACAGTTTAAGTGGTCAAGTTACAACTATAACTAGAGCTAAAATAAGAGCCATTGATGAACTGTAAGAGGTGAAAAATGATTTAAGTACTCTTCATGTTATTTTTAGTAGTATAAAAGAACAACTCACTACGCATATAACTCAAAAAACTTAGAATATAGAGGTTAGTAAAGTTCAGTGAATACCTCTAGTTCATGAGCAACTAGTGCTTCAAAAAATGCAACCAAAGGTTAGTGGATCTCATTTCAGTATAGTAGATCAAATAAAGAAATATAATATCAGAATTAGTATGTGTGATTCTCTTTACATTCTAGGACAAAAGGATAAGCTCATTCAAGAGCTTTCAGCTCTCAAATTGTCTCCAAAACTAGTTGAGAAAGAAGGTGTTGTCTTGACTAATTCGGATCAGCCAACTAAGCAACATGTAAAACAAGTAAATAAGATGGAAAAGGTGGAAAAAAATAAGCTAAAATCAAAGAAAACTCCTCCTTTTAACCTTTATTTGATAGTAGGTGATACTTTGGTTCATAATTATATAGTGGATAGTGGAGCTAGTAGTACAATCATGCCTAAATAGATTATAGATAAGCTCGGCCTTATTTATGAGCCAAACATTAAGGGGGTATTGAAATTGGATGGGTCACCAAAAAATATGATAGGCATCATCAAAGATATAAAATTAACATTACATGCATGTCCCAATGTTACTATTTAGTAGGATGTTGTTGTGGTAGACTTGCCTCCTTACTTTGCTATATGCCTTTCAAGGGACTTCACCTCAAAGATTGGGGGATATTTATCAGTTGATTGGAATTATTTGATGTTTATAACTAGGTATGATACCAAGGTAAATATTCATTCTAAACCTATTGAACATTTTCATATGGATCCATAAATGCCAAGTGTTTTGAACACTAACTGTATCATTTCAGATGATGTGTTAGAAAATAGTGAAATACAAAATGGATCATATTTGGATGGAGATAATTTTTTTTCTCTTGATGAGTAGGCTTCTACCTTGCATGAGAATGGTCCTTATAAGTTGATTGAAGAGGAAGGACTTGGTGTGTATTGCCTTCATGATAATGATGCACCAATTCCAGCCATGGTTAAGGATGATGAGTCTAGTGAAGGTCTATGGAAATTGTACTTTGATGGATCAAGGAATAAGCATGGAACTAAAGCTATAATGATGTTGTTTTCTCCAAAAAATCAAAGGTATTTATCTTCTATTAAATTTCAATTTGGTTATTCAAACAATGTTACTGAGTAGGAAGCACTAGTTCATGATTTATAGTGGGCTAGGAAGATTGCAAGTGTTTGGTGATAGTGAGCTTGTAGTCCACTAAGTAAGAAGTTTGAATGTATGTAAAAATTTGTTGCTTAAATATTACAAGCATAAAATATGGGACTTGAATATTTTCAATCTTTTAACATTTAGGTAATACCAAGAGGTGAGAATAAACATGATGATAGGTTGGCTGCTGTTGGGTCATAATTTAGTATCCCAATTGATGTAAAAAATGAAAAAATTCAGTCACACATAAAGGTGGATGTAAGGCATTCTATTACAGATAATCAAGAGAATTGGTAGGTTTTCTAAGATGACAATCAAATTATGAGATTCTTGCAAGAGGAGGTTGAGTTTTCTTCAAGAAACCAATCAAAACACTTGTAGAAATATGGTGATCAAATTATGTAACTAAAAACAAATAAGCTATCCAAGGGATTGGTCACACTTGAAAATATTTTTAGTGGTGATGATGAGTTGAGGAAGGAGAAGTCATCCTTGTCAACAAAAGAAGAGCACTACGCCGATGTAGATATTATAGCTGGTAAGATTTTGAATTTAGGTAAGGTATGTACTCCTTCACAAAAAGAAGCTTTCATTGAGTTATGTACAAGTTTTGTTGATATATTTTCATGGCAGTATAGTGATCTCAAGAGATTTGACCCAAGTCTAGATCAACACACCATTGAGTTAGAGGCTGAAACTAAATTAGTGAGACAAAGGCAAAGGCCCATTAATCCTAAGCTTAAGCCTTTGATGAGAGTTGAGCTTCACAAGCTCCTAGAGTCAGCTATTATATTTCCAATCAAGCACTCAACTTAGGTGGAAAATATTGTTCTGGTATGGAAGAATAATGGTGAGATTAGATTGTGTGTTGAATTTCATGATTTGAACAGGGCTTCACTTAAAGATTACTATCCATTGCCATTAATGGAATAAATTTTACAACTGGTTTAAGGTTCAGAGAGGTTTTCTTTGTTGGATGGATATAGTGGCTATAATCAGATTTTGGTCAAAGAAGAGGACCAATTTAAGACGGTATTCACAACCAAGTGGGGGATGTTTGCATATAGAAAGATACCATTCAGTTTATCTAATGTTAGAGAAACCTTTTAGAGATCTATAGACATGGCATTCCAAGGCCTTCTTAACAAGTTTGTACTTGTTTATTTGGATGATATAACAATGTTTTCAAAGAATGTAGGTGATCACATGGTTCATCTCAAGCAAGTGTTCAAAAGGTGTAGGCAATTTGGGGTATGTCTAAATCCCAAAAAGTGTGTCTTCTCGATTCATGAAGGTAAGCTCCTTAGATGTGTGGTTTCAAAGTATGGTTTAAGCATAGATTCTAAAAGGATATAATCCATTCTTTCACTCTCTTTGCCTAAGCACAAAAAGGCTATGCAAA
The DNA here is from genome assembly GCA_037957365.1 of Torreya grandis. Taxonomy (NCBI): domain Eukaryota; kingdom Viridiplantae; phylum Streptophyta; class Pinopsida; order Cupressales; family Taxaceae; genus Torreya; species Torreya grandis. The sequence continues at coordinate 1,749,256 of JARHVA010000761.1, read as the reverse complement.
GCGTCTTTGGGAATATCAACTTCATAAGGAGATATATTTCAAATTTTTCCATTTTAGCTAAGCCACTTACAGCCATGCTAAATAAAAATTAGAGCTTTAGTTGGTCAAAAGGAGTAAATTTTTTTGAAGATATTAAGAAGGCCATATCTAGTACTCCTACACTTACAAATCTAGATTTCATAAAAGATTTTATTCTATATACTTATGCTAACATGGACACCATTTAGGCATTCTTATGCAACAAAATCATGAGACTTTGGAGCATCCAATAGCTTTCTTTAGTCAAAGCTTGGAAGAATATGAAACAAGGTACTCTTTTGTTGAGAAACATTTACTTCAGCTATAACGTCTCTTAAAAAGTTTAGATATTTGTTGTCTAACAATAAGATACACCTAATGGTTTCTCATCCAAGCATCAAAGAGTTCCTTTTGAACAAAGATATAAATGAGAAGAGAGTTGGTTAGATAACCAAGGTAATAGAATATGATGTGGAAATTAAGGTCATAAAGCTGGTTAGAGGCAATATACTTTGTGAGCACCTAGCTCAAGAATTGTAAGAGACTAATGAGGTTGTTTTGGTGTCAAACGATGAAGAGGTTGCAACTTGTCATACCTCATCTTCTAGCTAGTTTCATGACTTGATAAGCTATCTTCAATATGGTATTTATCCCTCTCATATAAGTGCTTCTAAAAGAAGATATTTTAGATTATAATCAATTTCATTTTTGCTTATTGATGGTGTTTTGTTCAAGAAAGATATTAATGGCATGTTGCTAAGATGTATAGAGCCAAGTCAAACTCAGAAATTGCTTGAAGAATTTCATGATGGGCATGGTGGAGGAAATTTTTATACAAGAACTACAACCCTTAAGATCATGAGAGGTGGTTACTATTGACCTAGTATATTTGGTGATTGCCATGCATGGGTTAGAAATTACAAACAGTGTGTTATGTTTGTAGGAAAAGTGAAACTTGTAGCCTTGCCTCTTCAAAAAATTATGGTGGATCAGCCCTTTGTCCAATGGGGATTGGAATTTATTGGTCTCATTAATCTTCCTTCAAGTTCAAGACATAAATGGATTCTAACTGTGATAGATTACTTCACATGTTGGACAGAAGTAGTGGCATTGAAAGAAGCAAATGAAACTAATGTTCTTGATTTCTATGAAGGTTTGCTTACTAGGTTTGGAGTTCCTTCAACTATTATTTCTAGTAATGCAATGGATTTTGTGGGATCTAAGATCAACTAATAGGCTTTCCAACATGGAATTTATCTCAGCACTTCATCAAACTATTACCTACAAGGTAATGGCCTTGCTGAATCTATGAATAAGAACCTATTGAGGATCACAAGAAGGACCATTGAAGACAATTAGAGATCATGGCATCTCAAGTTGAAGTTAGCTCTATGGGATGATAGGATAACCTACAAAATATCAATAACCAACTCTTCATACTAGCTGGTATATGTTAAGGAAGCAAGGTTACCCATTTCTCTGGAATTTCCTGCTTTAAAACTAATGCATCAGCTTGAATTGTTAGAGAATTAGCCTATGGAGATCAGGTATGCTAAGCTTGTGGAGATGGAAGAGATAAGAAATTAGTCCATGCTAGCCATGGAGATTCATCAAACATAAGTGAAGAGAGTTTTTGACAAGGGAACTTCTTCACAAAGTTTCAAAGAAGGAGATTTGGTCCTCAAGTGGGATGAGGATAGAGATAAACTAGGAAGGTACACAAAGTTTGATTCCCTTTTGAGTGGCCCATACACAATCTCCAGCTACAAATCCCACAATGCCTTCTATCTTGCAAAGATGGATGGTGAGGAGCTTCTAATCCCAGTCAAAGGGATACATCTAAAACATTACTACTAAAGATCAAAGCTCATTGTACATAGTTAATTTGTTTGCTTTCCTCCAAGTACCATTCAAGCACAATAGTTTCATTCTATTTTGTTCCAAATAAGTGATTGTTTTCACATTTACTTTGCTTAGTAAGTTTTCCCATTTTGTGTTCCCCTTCTTGTTTTGAAGGATGAAGGTTATCTCATGCCAAAAGAGAGTTTGTAGTCATGGATCAGATTTGTCATTACTTTGTGAAATTTGAATATCATGTAAATGGTTTGGTTCTTAAGCAAAATAAGCATGCTTCCTATTTGAGTCACCAAAATTTTGACAATTTAGACCCTGTAAGTCAAATTGTCACCTCTATCATTTGAAACTTTGCATAAACATGCCTTTTTGAAGTAGTAGTAGAAATTGGTCTTTGAAGTTTTTTTTAAGGTCTCATTTCTTTTAAAAAAAGGGTCCATTTCAATAGTTTTCCTGAAGGGTATGTATTGACAAAACATGATTTTCAATTGACCAAATGAGTTGGGCTTGTTTCAATTTTCTGAAGGGATTTTGTTCTTTTGAAAATGCTCATATCAAAGTTTTAAAGGGATCATTTCATTTTATAGAGGGTTATTTCCTTTTTGGGGAGTTATTTCAATCGATAGATGGACCAAACAAAAGTTCAAAGGGTTCCTTCCCTTTGAAAATGGGGTAGTCTTCAAAAAATTTGATGGGCACTTTCGTTTCTCCTGCAGGGCCCTTTACAAGTTTCTTAAAGGGTATGTCCCCTTCAAGAAAGTTCTTTAACAAAAATCTAAAGGGTATTATATGCCAAAAGGTTCACTTTTGAATTTCTAAAGTGTCACTTGGCAAAATTTTGAAGGGTTTGTGCCCTTCAAAAAAAGCATCATTCACTATTCGAAGGGCAATTTAAAATAAATGAAGGAAATAATAACTTCAGACTTTTTGTCTGAAGGAAATGAATGAAGCAAGGGGACACTTTAGAAATCTCAAAGGGCTCTTTCCCTTTAGGAAAGTTTGTGCTAAAAATTTGAAGGGTTAGAGTCCCTTCAGAAAGGTCCACTTGGAAATTCTGAAGGGTCATTTTTATTAGCCAAAAGAACCATTGGAGAAAATCCAAAGGAGAGTTTCAGAAATCCCAAAGGTCAATTTACAAAGGAAATAATCCCTTCAAACTTTATTTTTGAAGGAAGTTTATAAAGAAAATGGGCTTTAGACAAATTTTTCATGAGAACGGGACCTTTACAATTTTTTGAAGGGTTACTTTACCTTTGGAAAAGACCTTTACAATTTTTTTGAAGGATTACCTTACCTTTAGAAAAGACCATTCAAAAATTTCTAAAGGGTAGAATCCCTTCAGAAAAGGATTAATTATAAAAATCCTAAAGGGTATCTACCCTTTGGGAAAGTTAAAAAAATAATAATTTGAAGGGTTATTAGCCCTTTGGAAAAGGACTTTACCAAAAATATGAGGGACATTTTATAAAAACCCAAAGGGAAATTTGATAAGGCCAAAGATAGAAACAATTCCTTCAGACATTTTTTAAAGGAAATAAACAAGATGACAGGGCATGTTTAAATACCTTGAAGGGTCACTTGCAACAATGTTGAAGGGTATGTTCCCTATGAAAAAAGGCAAGCCAAAAGGAATGAATTCCTTCAGACTTTTTGTCTGAAGAAAATTTATGAACGAAGTTGCTTGAAAAAAAGCTCGAAGGACAAGAATTCCTTCGAAATTTTTATCCAAGGGAAATAAGTCTAAAGGAAATGATCAGGAAGGAATAAGCCTGAGATAAATATGTGTAAAATAAAAGTTAGTGGAAAAGACACAAATAAATTACATAGGAAGGAATACATGCAAAATATGAAGAGCTAAGAATGGAAGGTAGAGAGATAACAAGGAGTTCAATCTGAATGCACCTCTTATTTTTCATGCAAACAAAGGCTATTTACAGTTGATTGGTCAAAAATTCAATTGATTGGTTGTTTGAAACAAGCTTATCTCCTGGTCATCTCATGCATTTAATGATCCAACTCAACTTCAAGATTAATCAACAAGTATATTTATTTGAAGATTATGGCATGGCTTTACATGTAAGAGTTTTGTCTTATCAAACTTGGGTCCACCTCATCCCTTTAAACACCAACATGGCATTGATTTCACACATGTTCTCTTATTTATCTTGTTGAAAGCTTTCAGCATTTCTAGCAGTTCAAATGGAATTATAAGTTCAACATTGGCATTGATTTTATGCAAAGAATATTGTTCTCATGTTTTGGGTAGTTTAAGCTGAGTCTATATCTGGAGATTGGAGTAGCATCATGCATGTTGAGAGTTTTGACTCAAGCTTGGGCCCACCATCCATTTTAAATGATAAAGAGCTTTCATGTAAGGCATAAGACAAAAATGGATTTTATTTGAAGGCTGAAATAACACAAGTTAGATTGAGTTGACCTCTTCTTCTATTTTTAGTGCCAATCTCTTGGCTATTGTATACTTTTCTATATAAGTTGGTTTTTCAGCCTTGAATTGTATCTCTCTTTTGGCAAGACTAAAATTCTACCAAAGATTGAGTTTTTTAACCTTTTAAAAAATTAATAGGACTATTTTCAATTTCCAACTACTGGTATAGTGTATTTATGTCAGTGATTTGCACATGTGATAGAATTTTTCTTCCTTGACAAGTCCTAATTCTTACCTAGTTACTAGCTGATTAGATTATGTATGTCATGTTCTATGTTTGATGTCTTTTGGCTGAAGTTATAGTGGATGCAAGTGGGTTTTTAGTGCCTTAAATTAGACCTATTCCATCACTTCCCTCAAGCTTTAATCACCAGATAAAACCTTTTTATGAAATACTTATGCATAGTGGTCAATTAGAGTTGAAAGTTTAGCCCTTTTCTTGTCTAGATCAGTGTTTTTAGTAGCTCAAATTGAGTAAATTAATTCAAAATTCAAGTGTATCACCATCATTAGATAGGATTTTCCTTCAAGTTTCTTTTTCCCTCTTCCTAGTAGTTTGTAGCAAAAAGTAAAGGTCTTAATTGATACACCAAAGGGAGCTAGCCCTTACAATCTAGAGATTTAATCCATTGATTAGGTTACCCACAACCTAGGATTGTTTCCATGTTTTAGCAGACTATGAAGGCCTAAAATTACCTTCACAAGGGTACAAGTCTAATTGACAACAACACGCACAACTAGGGTTTACACCCCAAAATATAAAAAATCATAAACCATTCAAAATTTTGAGCTTCTGAGCCAATCCAAAAAAAATCATTGCACCTTTTCAATCAATTATTACCATCTATGGACGAGTATTTTGAATTGTCTAAAACTACTTAGTATCATTGATTAAGTGTCATTTACAATAAATGATAGGTCTATTTAGTAAATCAATTCCAAACCTTCTACATTGTTTGTATTAGTGAATGCACACACTATTTCAACATTGTAGTTAAAAACAAAGCACTTACTTATTTTCTCAATATAATATGATACCATAAAGGGTTCTTGTCCTACAATCACTTCTTCTATTTTATCCTCCACATTATTTTATTTTCTCCTTACTCCCTCCCATATTTTATTCTTATCAACCTCTTTATCCACCATTGATAGTGACCATTCCATTTGACAAAATTGTGAGCTATGCCAAGTGGAACTCCCACTCCTTTCTTCATACATAACCCACATTAATGGTTTATTCTACATTACATTGACTAAAAATAGATAGGTTTCTACCTCTTCCATGTTTACTATTCCAACTACATCTCCATGTATAATCCCATCGATTAGCTTCCCTAAAAGATAAATAAAAACCCTAATCATCATTTTCCCTAAGTCAATGACAACATCATAACCATGGTTGCTTAGTCTAACCATCATGATTACCTTGCCCTTGAATTAGGCCTTTGGATTAAAGTTCAAGTTACACATGAAAACCAAGATTTAGGTCCATTTTATACATAACTTAGGGTTCGATATATCCATTAAACCTTTAATCATCATGCTTTAACCTAAGTTTTATGACTTATGGTGTAAGATTAGACATGACCCTATTAAGAGTAAGTCTTATTCCTTTTTATAGAATATAATAGAATCTACATTCATCATTAGTTTATATCAAAAAATATATGAATTAAATCATTTCCCTTGTCCTTAATGGACTTTATAACCATAGTGTCAGCCCTTCCCACTCCTAGTATCTTTTATAGTTTTTGGTGCACATAGCTGAAGTAGTCTTTTAATCAAGGATTATAGAACTCATCCAAGATCTCACAATATTTGAGTGACATCCATTTCATTTTAAGTGCATCATCAATGTTTGAGTGAACCACAACCACATTGAATGGTTAATTTCATTTATTAATTAGCCTTACATAAAAAAGGATAAAATATGACACAACTAGTCACCAACTAAAAAATATAGCTAAATGACCAAATGACCAAGACAAAGGATCAACAAAGGTTCTAGACACTACTACATCACCATGGTGTTTTACCTACATACCACATCCTTTCCATCGAGCATGTATATATTCTACCTCCAAGTTACACTTATATGTTACGTACCTATGATCAATCCACACAAACATTAATAATATATGATCATAGTCAACAACAATAAGGAATATTGTAAACTCGTTAAATATTGAAAGAATGCTTACAATTTAATTTAAACCAATAAATAATTTTTTGAACATCAAATAATTTTTATAATAAATATCCACATAACATAATAATATTAAAATAATTTTGATAATCAGTCGAAGTTAATGTGCTAGGCAAGTGTGGTCATGACAAATCCAACATCCAAAAGTGCATGGATCATGTATTTGTGTATGCCTGAAGCATACTCAAAATATGTGTGAAACACATGTGTATATAAAAAATACTTATATGCTATCTACCAACAATCAACTGAAAACATATATGCTAAGGAGTTAATAGAACATGTAAATGCTAAAAATGTTTTTGGACTTTTTAAAGTTTTCTTATTTTTAGAATTTAAAAAATAAAAATACTATCCTATGATCGTATCCAAAGGATGGTCATAGGTATCTACCCACTATGAACATGGTGTAATAAACTAGTGATACTATTAAGGAGTGTGCATAGGTGTAATATTTTCATTATAGTATCTACAATGCTCTATGCATGTAAAATAGGACTCTATGATCATGAAGAAAAAATAATATGAGTAGGGGTTCATGGAACCCATCACTGAATAACATGCTAGTTTATTTAGAAAAATAATAATAGGAACATGTGTAAGTTCTTTGTATATCTAAATATGGTGCATAGTAGAAAAGGATTCCATGGAATCCACTATGGATATCTGATATAATGGTCTCTCAAGTATTTCCCACCTAGTAAAGGGAATTATATATTGCTTACCCTTTTGTGAAGGATTAACCATAAGAGTTTTATAATTAGCTACCTAGGTATAAATTTATCTTGCTCAAGGGGATGTTCATATGAAATTATAGAAATTGTAATTACTCGATTGACATGAATGTATTTAACACATCCATGTACTATAGAAGGTACTAATCAAAGTGTATGCATCCAAGTTCATCCCAATAACATATCAAAGACACCCATAGAAGGTATAATTGAGAAGGTGGTTACGAGAAGGTAGTAACCATATGGGAAAAACCCACCTATAAAGGTAAGTCAATCTCACCAAAAACTTCTTGTGACATCTTGTAAAATGGTCTAACTAATCTGGTTGAAGGATGTAAATCATGATTTGTATAACCTAGATGTGTAAGTAATGGCATGGTACAAATTTTATTACTTTCATCATTCTCAATCATAACATTATGTATAGGTTGGTGATCAAGGTATGCTTGAATGAATAAGGAATGAAGATATAATCCATCATCCCTAATCTCACTATCATCAAAAGTAATGGAAGGTATCTAAACCATAAGAGGTGTATGCTGTGTATAGGTACTGATAATCCCATTCAATGGGTGCTCATGATGAGATGGAAGAGGGTGTGCATTATATGCTATTTGTATTTCTATTTTCTTCTTTTAATGATCTTGCAAAGGATTTTTAAATATTTTTTACTTGTGGTGGTCACTAGGTTTTGAACTTGATTGGTTTGGAGGATCATCAAATGTAATATGCTTCAAGGTAAAACCTATATTCATAGAATTCCCAAGGCCTTAGTGATAGCCACAATAAGCATTTGCATCATACCCTTTGGGTAGAGGTCTACTTATATCAACCTTTATAAGATGAGGGAGAGCGTCAGGTAAGTGTGTAAATTATATCCATGGTAAATTAGATAAGACAAGATATTTAGGTTATTATGACACCACATTAACCATGGTGGTTATTTATTTTTCAAGCTCAAGAGGTTTGACCTTATAACTGGTTTGATAATAAACTTGGTATTATGTGGAGATGTAGTTGGTGTGTTTACTACATACTTAAGTTTTTTCAATGAGATAAGTTTTATTTCATGATCATGAACAAAATGGCATAAGTCATCAAAATATTTTAACTTTTTGAATATAATAGACTCATGTAAAGGAACAAGCAAACATTGTTTGAAAATATCTCAAAGATCTTTATCTGCCATAGGATTGGTCATTTTAGCTAACATTTTTTATGCCATAAAACATATTCATTGATAGGTTAACTGGTTCCTTGTTTGATTTTTACAATTTGGGCATAGGAAACCTTTTTAGTAAGGTTAATAGAGAAGTGTGTCAAAAATTGATCTGGAAGGGGTTTTAAGGCATTTATTCATTGAATTGGTAAATCTTAGAACCACCTTAAAGCATAGTATTTTAAGCTTCTTGAAAATATTTTGGACAAAATTTTATCATTAGAGGCATAATCAAGGCATGCCACATAAAAATATTTAATAAGGTGTTCATAATCACCCTTTCCATCATAAAATGTGAACTTAGGTGTAAAAAAACTAGTTGGAAAGGGGTACAAAGATATCTCTGGTGAAAGAGGATTATGCAACACATCTTGTGAATCAATAATGCAAGGAGATTTTATATAATTTTTTTTATATTTGTAACCTTAGTTTGTAAAAGTTTTATAGTTTAGACAAGTTCTTTCACCTATTGGTATTTTAGGTTGGACATTTAAGAATTCACTAAAGGAGGTGTACTCATAGGTTGGGTAGATATAGGCATTAAAACTAGTATTTAAGTTTAAGGATAAAGGTTTCCCATGGTAGATGTAGCAATAGTAGTTTTAGGTAATAAATTTTGAAATACATATCTCATTCCCCCATTAAAAGTATGAAGTGGTAATGTGCTTAAGGAGAGGGTTATTGGTATAAGGGGATGACCCATAACTTGAATAACATGATCAATAGATAGACCTACTTGTGCATTTATGATTTTTAATTTTTTAAATTTCTAATATGGTTATTAATATTTCATTGAGATCTTCAAGATTTTGAAAAATACACTCATAAAATAATGCAATTGCTTACACTTGCTCATGATCTATTTGCTCATGTTCATTGGTTTCATTAGACTCATAGTTTTCATTATCAAAATCTTATTTTATAATAACCTCATCGGTATGTTTTTAATTATTAATACTGGTGGCATCATGATCCATAGGATTAGGTTCCTCACTAGTTTAAAAAATTTTAGGTGGTAGGAGGGGAAGCTGAATGTGTTCAATAGGCACAACTCCTAACCTAGGGTTATGCCTAGTTTGCATGAAAAATAATATAAAAAAGAAATAAAAAAGTATATCAATCTAAAAACCTAACTAACTAAAAACCCTAGGAATTATAAAAATTTGCATTCATACTAATCATGTTCACCAAATGTTTAACCCTAAAATCTAGACTAAGGGGAATCTAGGGTTAAAGGGGTATATATAACCTATGGAAAAAGTATGATAGATTATCTCTAAAGTAAGCCAATTTTTAGGAAACTTTGATAGAAAATATACTAAATTTATTATGTTAATATGTTAAAGATAAAAAGTATAACTATGCTAGATATTACAATGATAAGTAAAATAAGATACTTAGTTGATTCTAATGCTAATACAAATCTAGATCTCAAATAAGGAGAAAGTGGACTAGATCTAGATTCTGGAATAGTTACTCGGTACTATAAATTTGACCTCTATAGTCATTAACACTTACATTGACTTGGGATAGTTGTGTTGATGTTACTATTTGACCTAGATGTAGGTGTCTAGTATGGAATACCTATTGAAACAAGATGCGATCACCTGAATGCTTCTAGGTTTTGTATACCTTCACATTTAATTTATTATGATAAGATGATAAAGACAAAAATTATATCTATGATAAATATTTTAATGATAAGGAAAACAAGATAGTTGATTTTGATGCTAATACAGGCATGGATATAGAATAGGTAGAAACTAGACTGGATCTAGATTTTAAAATACTTAATTCTATAAATTTGACCTCTATAGGCATAAACACTTGCCTCAACTTGGGATGGTTATGTCGATGCTACTATCTAAATTAGATGTAGGTATTTAGTATAGGATACCTACTAAAACTAGATGTGACCACTTAGATGCTTTTGGATTTGGTGTTACCTTCACTTTGTGCATTAAGATCTAGGTCATGGACTATCATTTCTTGTCAAATAGCAAAACCCTAATTCTTCATTTTAATAGTGGTTGTGGTATAAATAGGTTAGTAGGCACATAATGTTAAGCTACCTATAAGACCCTTATATAAATGCACATTACCTATGTAGCCAATACTTTGAAAAAGGCCTCAAATTTATCTAGTTCTCCCCTACATGTTGGATTGTGCGTGAATCATGTAATGTGTGATAAATAAGTACAATAATGACCTAGCTTATAACTTGGAAAATTTGGCTCATGGAATTATCTTTCAATAATCCAAACTTGTAGATGTGTTGTCCCTATGAATGATATGGAAATAGGATAAAATAGGGAAGATTTATCTACTTGAGTGATTTTATTAAGTTACCTTTGTATTTTCTAAGTGAGGAATAAATGAGGGTTGATCTTGTATTGATACTAATCTCTTTGGAGAATATCTCACATTAAAGCACTTAGGCCAAACATAGGAATACATTTATCTTAAAAATTAAATGATTTTATGGCACTAAAAACTTGTGTTGGAATAGGAGAATTACATCAACATGGATGTTGAATGGGATGTAATGGGTGGTTATAAAATAGGTGCAGGTCTAATACTTGCAATAATAGAAAATAAGCAAGTTTATAACATTCTGGGCAAGATAGAAGGCTTGGGTCATCATAATAACATTATATAGACTAAGAGATAAGTAAATAAGCACAAAGAGATATTTTATGCAAGCCTTATTACACTAGGAAAGGTATATAAGTTAAAGGTACATCCATGATATGTATTTTCTAATAGTACAAGACATAGGTGCTATATAATTTAGAAATAATGTCTACACAATTCTCAAGATGACTCTGAGGTCTATATGAATGAACATGCATAATATTCTATTGGTGGTGGCACATATAATTAATAAAGAAGATTTAGTTAGAATCATGAAGGAGAAAAAAGAGTTGTAAGTTATCAATGGCCTCAATAACATGCTAAATCACCTCTAGAATAAGAACATCCTCCCTCTCATTAGCAAGAAGCTAGCCAAGAGGAAGAACATGCTACCTAAATGGATATGGATTCAAAAATTATAAATAACATTCTTAGGGGACTCCCAAGGCATAAATTATTAGCCACAAGCTAATCTTCTACAACAAATACAAGGGTATCATCTCCTATAGATGGGCAAACAAGTATATTCTCTTTGTCACCTCTACTTCCTCTAACTATAGTTCAACAAGTAATCCTTCCTAAATTATTACAAAATATTTTTGTAGTAATTCCATCCACAATAACACCCCCATCAACTCCAATATCTCCATTGGGGGCACCTATAGTTTTAGTGCCTACATCTCCATCCTTTATAACCCTTATATCCATGTCACCTCCTATCACCCCTTCTATTTCCATTCTACTTCCATCTACTGATGCCCCTTCATATTCCATTCCAACCACCTCAGGGTAAGCTCCCATTTACACTATGTCACCCATTGTTACTTTTAAAAGGAAGCCTATAACCCTTCTAGTCTCTCCAAAGATTGCCCAAGTAAAAGAAAGACATTTAGAGGGTTTATCTATTCATGAAGTTCCTCTTAATGAAGAAAAAGAACGTGAATAAGCAATATCATTTATAGATTATGCCATTGATGAGGGAGAGGAGGAACTAAAGGTATGGAATAAGAAGAACAAAGGGGTTAAATAAAAATAATTGATATAACAGAGGATACCATGTTAAAAGAGATGGGGGAGGAAGAAGACAAAGTAACCTATGCAAAAGAGGAAAATATTATTTTTGAAGAATAAAATCATACCTTTAATAAGGTAGTGTCTTCTTTCACCTCCTATTTTATAATTTTAAATACTAGTGCTATCAATTTACCTTCTACTATTCTAGTTTGTGCATTCTTCTCTCCATAAAAATCATTATAACAATATTGTTTAAAAATGATCTATTATATGCCCATGCCAATATTGAGGAAACTGATCCATAAACTCCTAGTTCCTCTAATTATTTAATTATTTCAACTACAACTTTAATAATGTCCAAACCCCAAGTCCTTAGTAGGAGGGTCCATTTTGATAACTTGGTAATTATTTCCATTTTTATCCTTGAGTATCACATGTACCCACAATGTCATCTACCCAATTAGACTTGTATATTCCTCAATCTACTCAAATCAAGTCTTCCATTATGATTATCTCAAATACTTTAGGACATACAAGGTATGTGGTAGATACTACACCTCATAGAGATATCTTGGGATGGAGTAGGGTCAGTCAACCACCTTTATAGATACCTATATAAATAAGTTCTTCGATGCTTCCACCAAGATCCATCCTACCTATTGGCCATTTTTTGGCCTAAATATAGAGATTTCAAGGACTAATTTTTTTTCTTGATTAAGAGAAGGATCCAATGATAAAAGAGGAAGATCAAATTGCTTACAACACTTTTGAAACACTTTAAGCAAGCTTAAAGTGTAATTCTATTAATCTTAGAGAAATAGGTGTAAAGAGTAAATGGAGGATCCAAATAAGTTTACACATGTATTATTTTAGTTTAGGTCATGGAAATTTTTTCTTATGCTTTATAAGTTCATTCAAGCTTCCAAAGATCAAGCAAAAGATCAAAAGAACAAGTCTAGGAGCCAAAGCATCATCAGGGCATCACTTAGAAATGGATTGGTTAGCTTGTTTGCACATTTTATAAGTATGCTCAAAAAGCCTCTCAAGCCCTTAGGTTACATAGACATGTTAATCTTAGTACCTAGATCATCCCCTATAAGTTTCGTGCCTCCAAGAGTTTTTTGCTTCGAGATCCAAGCCTTTGAAGTTGACCCAATAGATAAAGATGATTTTGTGAAAGTCAAGTTTAAACTCAGGCAAAAATTCATCAATTTATAAAATTAATAGTCTATGGGACATCAAATACGATCTATAGGATGTCATTTATGGTCATGTGGATGTCAAAATAAATCTCATGCAAACATCATATAAGCTTAAAATTGATGGTCTATGGTATGTCATATACGTTTGTGTGAACGTTAAATGACATCTACATGAATGTCAAAGTTAAAATCATGAAAAAATAAAACCATTGGGGCTTAAAATTGATAGTGTATAGGATTTAAAATATGTTCACATGAATGTCAAATGATGGTAGACAGATGTAAAATTTAGACTCATGAATTCAAATGGTGGGTCTTAGGCAGATTTAAGGGATCGTATTTAATTTCTCATTAAGATCCAATAGTACATAGATGGTTAAGAAGTCAGTGAATCCAAAGAGATAATAAGTCAATGACAAGTGTCAAATATTAGTGGGTCCTAATAGAAGATCAACAGATCACATGCATCTATGCACAAGTAGATCAATGAAACAAATAGGGTCAAAGAGTCAACAAGCTAAGTCATAGATCAATAACCAATAAACAAGGGGGAAGCACAAGAAATTTTTGATGAAGGTTGAATAAGCTATTTTCAACCCAGATAGGTAAATATGAGTTCAAATATGGTCTAATATCGACTCAAGTTAAACTAGTACAAACAAAGATTATTGATGGAACTCTATGATGGTAAAATAGGTCCCTTGAAAGGCCTAATACAGACCAATGATTAGAAACTATTATCAAAAATAGGGACCAAGGTTGAATGGGTTGTGCATCTATATGTTAGCCATGGGAAATCTAATAAATGGATTGGTTTTCAACCTATAGTTGATCTAGGTCCAATTTCCAAATAAGGCATATATGTGATTAATAAAAGAGGCTTCTCATTTTCTAATACAGTTATAACCTCAACAAAAAGGTACATCCAACCATTTAAAATAGACCAAAAAAGACTATTAGTTCTAAGGCATGAAGAGTTGGTCCTCATCAGTAGATTAGGTAGAAATGGCATGGAATTCTGAGATGAAGACCTAGTGGTTGAATAAGGATCACAAAGTATTAAATTCTTTTGTAAAGCCTTTGAAATTATGCCTCTTTGATAAGATCATGAATCAATATCCTCAAGAATACTAATCCATCAAGAGAAGTTAGACCTCATTCAATGTTTTCTATCTGCTCAATTCTTTCTCTCTCTCATCCCATTTTTCTATAAATATAGGCTTCTAAACCTTGAAAATATCTTGGAAATCCCTCTCTTGGGCATGACTAGATTCTACCTAGATTTGATCTTATTAACCTCTTGAGATAAATAAATGACTCTTTTTCAAATTTTATTATTCTAGTATAGTGTGTTAATGTCAGATTGATTTGCATATGTGGTAAAAATCTCTCCCTTGTCAAATCCTGATCTCACCTAGTTACTAATCCTGATCTCACCTAGTTACTAGATTATCTTGTTGTGTATGTCATGTTTAGTGTTTAATGTCATTTTATTAAAGCTAGCAAGTGGATACATTGACTAGTTAGTGCCTTGAATCAAGCCTCCCCATCACTTCCCTTAGGTTTTGATCATTTGGTGAACCATCTGCATTAAATACTAATACATAGAAAACTATTTAGAGTTTTAGATCTGATCTCATTAGTGTTTTTTTAAAAGTTCAATAAAGTGGATGAATAATCAAATTACTGGTGCATCAACTCATTTACATGTTTTCATGCTTTGTTACCCATTTCTCTCTCCCTTTTCTCATTTATAATTTAGTTTAGGTGATAGATATAGAAGGAAGCTAACTTTCTCTAGAGGTCTGACTCTGTGATAGGTGACCCATAACCTAGGGTCAATCTCATGTTGGTCTAGATTTGAGTAGAGGACTTGAACAATCCCCTTCTTAGCTAGGGTGAAAATCTAGAACACCAACAGTTTTGACATTCCTAGTGGGACTCATTGGAGTTGGTTTTAGTGAAATTATAGTTACAACAGTGTTCTTTATGAAGAATTTGGTGATTCCAAACTCAAGCAATTATTTCTAGAAATCCAAATAGTTTCCAAGTAAGTACATTTTCATTACACTATCCTTATGTTATTTCCATGGCTATGTATGATGAAAATCCCTATTCAATACCTCCTTATCAACCCTATGATGGATCATACTAGCCTTTCCATGATCCATATGAACCCTATTATGAGCTTAATCAACCTTACCAAGAGTTTTATCAAAGCTATTATGAACCATATCAATATCATGACCAGATTTCACCTTTCCTATATGGCTATGATGTTTCATATGAGTAGTATTGTTATAAGAAAACATGGATGAAATAGAGCTTAAATTACTAGCATATTAATAAAAGTATGTTCAGATTCCCAATATGAGGAAGTGAATGAGCAGTTTCAAAATGTGTCTAATGACCTATAGAAGAGGATTGAGTTTTGTACCTTTGTATTATATAAAGTAGAGGCTTATGAGAGGAAAAAAATTGAGTTGAATCAATTGTCTCAAAGACCCCTTTGTGTTCTTTACCAATATTCTTATATTCCTTATTCTCATGAAGTTATTAACCATATTCAGTATGTGCCAATAGAGATTCCTAGTTGGATTTGAGAGCCTATTAAACAAGCTATTCATATGCCTATTTAGGATCCTATTCAAGAAACTAAACCTTATTGTAGTTCCCTTTATTCACCACTTACCCCTCAAGCTCAATTTGTCCATGAGGACAAAAATGTTTCAAACCTTGATGGAGTAATGGACAAGTAGAAGGAGTAGAATGTAGAGGCCCTTAAAAGCTTCTCTTTCCCTCCTCTTCAAGATCACCTAAATTATTCCATTTCCATAAAAACTCAAAATTTGATCCTAATCAACCTTTTATGCTTCATACCCCTTTTCAAATAAATTAATTTCATCACCCTCCAATCATCTCCCTTTTTCAAGAGGATCCTGTTCTATAGGAGATAAAGAAAGAGGTTACAGTTGTAAGCCAAATTCTTGAAGAGTGTGAAGAGGATGCTTCAAGTGTGTATGATGAATCAATCTTCATTGATACTTCACTTGAGGTACAAGTTGAAACTAATATTGTAGCTGATATTGAAGAGGTTATCTCAGGTATGTAGGAGAAGGCTGGTCTTGATATGGAATAAATCCATGAGGAATTTATGAAATTTGATGTTATAAATGAGATTAAGATATCTCCAATTGAGAAATATGAAAGTGCCTTTCAAAATGATCCTATTTAGATTAATCAAAATGAATAAAAAAAGGATGATTGGTAGTTGTACTTTGCATCTCTACAAGAGATTGAAGATCTTTGTAATGATATGTTGCCCATTGCAGAGATTATTATTGAGAAGTTTGATCAATAATCACCTATTCATATCATGATATAGCTTGGTTTGACTATTCAAAACTCCTTAAAGAGCTTGATGAATTTTCAATAGTTGATAAGAAGGATAAAGCCACTCAAGGATAAGGCATAGATGAGATGTCACTTGAAAAGGTTGTAGTTGACAAGCAATATGGAAAAAATCCATAAGTACAAGATGAATTTGTCTTATTGGTGATTGGTTTGCTATTGATAACTCATTTCAAGAGATGTTAAGAGAAATAATTGGAAAAAGGAGTGCCTCTTCAAAGGCCATGTTCAATAAACACCCTGATTTATAACTTGTACCTTCTCTTAGAATGAGTAAATTCATGTGCTTCCATTTTAATCCAGGTGGATCATGTTGTATCATGGTTAATTAGATTAGTTTGTTTATATTTTATCCCAAATAAGTGATTTATTTGCACATTTACTTTGTTAGGATAGTTTCCCTGCTTTATTTTATTTTCTTCCTTATGTTGGTGGAGTTCTATTATCTTTGTAAATCAAGAGGTATTTTCTAGTCATGGAATAGATATGTTATCTATTATGAGTCAAAGGTCATGTACATGGTCTGAGTTAGAGCATAGCAAGCATGCTTCCCACTAAGTCACTAAAGATGTTGGCTATTTTTGGCCCAATATAGAGCTTTCAAGGACTAAGCAATGTTCCGGATTGAGAGAAGGATCCAATGATAAAAGAAGATTAGATTGATTACAATGCTTTTGAAACACTTTAAGAAATATTAAAGTGTAATTTTATTAATCTTAGAGAAACATGCCTATAGATTAAATAGAGGATATAGATAAGTTTGCATAGGTAATCTTTCAGTTTAGGTCATGGACAAGTTTTCTTATACTTTAGAAGTTCATTTGAGCATCCAAATATTAAGTAAAAGATAAAAAAAAAGTCTATAATCTAGACTGTCATCGAGACATCACTCATAAATGAATTGGTCAACTTATTTACACATTTGATAAGTATGCTCAGAAAGCCTCACAAGCCCTCAGGGTAGGTAGACATGTTGCTCTTTGTACCTAGATCATCCCCTGCAAGTTTCATGCCTCCATGAGTTTTTCACTTTGAGATCCAATCCTTCAAAGTTGACCTAATAGATAAAGACATTTGTGTGAAAGTCAAGTTTAAACCTAGGTAAAAATTCAATATTTATTAAAATTTATGGTCTACGAGATGTCAAATATGGTCTATGAAATGTCATTTATGATTATGTAGATGTCAAAATAAATCTCAGGCAAAAATCATATGAGCTTAAAATTAACATTCTATGGGACATCAAATAAGTGTGCATGAATTTCAAATGACGTGCATTCAAATATCAAATTTAAACTCATGCAAAATTAAAACCATTGGGGCTTAAAATTGATGGTATATGGGATGTCAAATACGTTTGCACAAATGTCAAATGAGAGGAGTGCATATGTCAAATTTAAGCTCATGAATTCAAATGGTGGGTCCTAAGTAGATCTAAGGGCTCAAATTTAATATCTAATAAAGATATAATGGTGCATAGATGGTCAAGAAGTCAAAAAATCCAAAGACCTAATGAGTCAAGGACAAGTGTCAAAAGTTAGTGGGTCCTAGTAGAAGATCGATAGATTGC
Organism: Torreya grandis; assembly: GCA_037957365.1. Lineage (NCBI taxonomy): Eukaryota > Viridiplantae > Streptophyta > Pinopsida > Cupressales > Taxaceae > Torreya > Torreya grandis. Next base: position 1,730,945 of record JARHVA010000761.1, on the reverse strand, counting down.
AGGCATCTATGCACATATAGATCAATGGAGTGAATATGGTCAAGGAGTCAATAAGATGAGTCATAGATAGATATCAAATAAACAAAGGAGAAGCATACAAAAATTTCAATGAAGGTTGACTAAGCTATTTTTTATCTAGGTAAGCAATATGAGTTTGAAGATGGTCTAGGATTGAAACAGGTTGAACCAGCAAGACCATACATTACCGATAGAACTATGTGATGGTAAAATAGGTCCCTTAAAAGGTCTAGTACAAACTAATGATTGGAAACTATTGTCAAAAAGGGGGACCAAGGTTGAGCAGGCTATGTATCTATATGTTATCCATGGGTAAACCAATAAATGGATTGGTTTTCAACCTATAGTTAATCTAGGTCCAATTTCCCAAATAAGGGCATATATGTGATTAATAAAAGAGGCTTTTCATTTTCCAATATAGTTAAAACCTTGAAAAAAATGTACATCTAGACATTCAAAACATACCAAGCAAGACTCTATCAGTTTCAAGGCATAAGAGTTGGTCCTCATTAATAGATCAGGTGGAAATGACATAGAATCCTGAGATAAAGATCTAGTAGTTGAATAAAGATCATGGAGCATTAAATTATTTTACAAAGCCTTTGAAATTGTGCTTATTTAATAAGATCATGACTCAATATCCTTGAGAATTCTAATCCATCAAGAGTAGATGGACCTCATTCAATGTTTTCTATCTGCTTAGTTCCTTCTCTCTCTCATCCCCTTTTTTATAAATATAAGCTTTTAAGCCTTGAAAACAACTTGGAAATCCCTCTCTTGGGCATGACTAGACTCTACCTAGATTTCATCTTTGTAACCTCTCAAAATAAATAAAGGACTGTCTTTCAGATTTTATTATTTTGGTATAGTGTGTTAATTTCAGATTGATTTACATATGTGGTAGAAATCTCTCCCTTGTCAAATCTTGATCTCACCTAGTTACTAGACTATCTTGTTATGTGGGTCATGCTTAGTGTTTAATATCATTTTATTAAATCTATCAAGTGGATACATTGACTAGTTAGTGCCTTGAATCAGGCCTCCCCATCACTTCCCTCAGGTTTTAAACATTTGGTGAACCATCTACATGAAATACTAATGCATAAATAACCATTTGGAGTTACATATCTGATCTCATTAGTGTTTTTTTTAGAAGTTAAATAGAGTGGATGAACAATCACATTACTGGTGCATCAACTCCTTTACATTTTTTATTGCTTTGTTATCCATTTTCTCTCCCTTTTCCCAGTTAGAATTTATTTTAGTTGATAGATCCATAAGGAAGCTAGCCTTCTCTAGAGGTCTGACCCTGTGATAGGTGACCCATAGCCTAGGGTCAGTCCCATGTTGGTCTAGACTTGAGTAGAGGACCTGAATAATCCCCTTCTTAGCTAGGTTGCAAATCTAAATCACCAACACTACCCTCTACCTCTACATAGACCATCTAGATTGAAGAACAAGGGGAGTTCATTGTCCCTTCTTGGGTTAAATAGTCCCAAGAGTGAAAGAAATAAAGAATGGGCTTGGTCCTAACATAAGTGCCAAAAGTAAGTACATGCTTCAAAAATAAATTTAACACTATTCAGAGGGTAAATAAGAGGAAATCAGTAGATAGGAGAAGGGAGGAAATAGTATTAGAGCATATGGAAAACATTTTCCCTCTGGATAAGAAATAGAAAAAGAACCCCAATGACCCTGATGAATACAAAGAGTATTTTTATGCCTTTGTGGATTAAATAATGGAGTATATGAAGGAAATATATAGGATCTAAGGCCAAGTTAGAAAGAGGGTTTTACAGAGACATATCATTTAGGTTCTCAAGGAAATAGTGAAAAATATTTAGAGTGCAACCAAGAAATTGTACAATATCCTGAACACAATAAGGACTTCCATGGATGAGTCCAAACCTCATTGGGGAAAGGTATTAACCTTTTAGAGCCAATTAAAAGAGTTATAAAGGAGGTTGAACTTATTAGTATCCTATGCAAGGAATATTTCCTACATTCATTTGAATCTAATGACTATTTAATAAGTTATGTGGGATTTAAATTAAATGATTTCTAAGATGGTTAGTGCCTTCAATTGGCACCAACAAATAAAGACTTTAGTAACTCAGTTTGTGAGCTGAGAAAGAGAGGCCATTGAAATTTTGAAAAATATGAGGGTTACAGGTGTATTAACCTTTATAGGGAAATTAGTAAATAAACCTAATTTTGAAGGATTACTTAGAGTTGTTTCGAAATCATTCAATACTAAGTTAGAGGGCACAATATATAAGACTAGTGAATAGTTTTTTTAGTTGATCAATTTTGCAAAGGACAAGGTAACTAAGGCAAAGGCACTTAGATCCCTATTCAAATATTTGGAAGTTGAGCATAAGATACTAATGGGTGAAATCATGTGGATATTTAAACCATCTATGCTTAATTTTGAAATCATCAATGTTAAGTTTGACACTACATATGCACTATATGAGGAACTTAAGGCTACTGGGGAGTCTATGACTACAACATAAAGTACATTATTGATTCCTCCTTTAGGCTATTGAGGAGTCTAATAATACAACACAAAGTACATTATCAATTCCTCCTTTATGCACTCATCCTTAAGTGTAAATTCACATCATGATGCATTTTCTTATTGGGTCCACTTTGATTGACTCTTCATATGTAAATCCCCAGTCTATTTTTGTAACTACATCGATCGTGAAGCCATCATCCACTTCTAATAGTGCCTAGTTCACACTATAGATATATGTATACATGTTTTGGAATGTAACAAGACTTAGGTCTATGTTGTATTTTAGGCATATATATGTATTGAGATCATGTAATTTTGGTCAATTGTTTTATGAATATCATGTACATGCATATTAGAGATGGATTTTGACTCTTGAGTCTATAAGTGGAAATGTAAAATTAGACATTTCTTGGAGGATGAGGCAACCCCTCCCCAAGTTATATATTATTGTATCCTCTTGATTTCAAAGGGAGGATAATTTTGGCTATTAAGGTGAATAAGAAATTATATGGATTGTTCTACAAGTTTATCTTGATGTACAAATTATGTTCACCAAACTTGTGATTGATTAATAAGTTACATCATTCTAGTATTATCAATATTTGGGTTGTGTAAAATTATTTTTTGATATAGTTGTTCATATTGTGTAGTAGGTAATCTGAATGCTTTGTGAAAACTAATCATAATCTCCTTTTGTAGATGTAATTTTCAGAAACAAACCTTGATTACATGCACTAAAAATCACTATATTTTATTTCCTTAGAATATTAACTATTTTTTTTGTTATAATAGTAACTTGCATCAATCATTAGTTCTTTTATACTTGTCCAACACATAGTGTAGGATCTAGTCTTGAAATTTTTCATCTATACTTGATTCACAAATCTTATTTTTTCCCCTTCCTTTGCTTCCTTTTGAGTTTTTTATCCTTCCTAACTTAGGTTAGATCACTCATCCATCTCAAGTAGATCTTAGACTCATGTCATATATAAACCATCTAAGATAAACAACTACTATGCTCATTGCTATTCCACCACTAGGTTGTTTATAAAATTGAATACACTACATGTGCTTTGGATTGAATCTTTTAACCAATCCTAAAATGTTGGAGGTTACCTCACAAGGTTACATGGTGTACATAAAATCCATTTCAATGACTTCTTAAATATCATAAAATATTCTCATGAAAAACATCAAGAAATATAAGGAAAACTAGCTATTATGGGAGATCAAAAATCATATATGAAACCCTAAATTAGGATAAATATGAAATCCTAATATGGAAAATGAAACCCTAACACAAAAATATACAGGTTTTTAATTCTTAAATCAATGATTGCTTCACCAAAATGTTTTAATTATTTTTTAATTAATGTAATCTTAATAAGATAAAACTATGAATATTCAAATTATATCAAATAGGGAATCAATCATATAATTTTTAATGTAAATGGTAGATTGATAGTGCACTTAATATATCTATAATTAAAAAATAAAAGAGGGAAGATATGTACTTAGTTGATTCTTATTTGTTTTAATCCCTATATTTGTCAAGGTCTTTGAAAATGCTCAATATTTGCTTTGTAATTATTTGGATCAGGAAACATGAGATCAAAACCTATGCATATGTGTAATCATATAATAATTATACTTGAGTGCTAAGAGTGTTACTTGAGACCACCTATCCACAACTTAGCCCTAGACCTATCTTAGGGCCTATTTGGACACTTATCCAACATTTGTGTGGGACACACATGTCTCTAAACTTACCTAAAATAGTCTCAAACCCTCACTTTAGCATCTTAGCCCCTAGTGCCTTAGGTTTTACCACCTGGACACTAGTGTCATAACGTGGACAATAGCACCAATGGCATTAGTGTCCTAGTTTAGGTACTATTGTCCCTTTACTACCATTTATCACCAAGAGATATCTTTTCAAATCAAAAAACACATAGGGTTGGCCTAAACCTCTTTTAAGACCCACACAAGCATTGGAACAATATATATACATGAATTTTTATTCATTGGATGAAAATTAGATGCAAATAACATAAATTAACTCTAAACAAGCTTTATACAATCAAGGTTATTAATCCATATTATTCCCTACTTCTACATATAGCCATTTACAACATTCCTAAGTTTAAGTTACCTAGATTTACAATCTCAAACATAATCAAAATCACTTAAGTTAACATTCATACTATCTTCACTTGTAATTACACTAGTACATGGGAGGGGAGAGCTACATTGTGCTTGATCCCTCCTCATATTATTGGTATGTAGGTAACTCTCATCACAATAGGGTGTTAAGGATGTCTGACCTATCCCATTAACATCACACTTTACTACTTGTGCCAATTAGATGCCCTAAAAATATGGAGGTCTAGGGTTTACATATAAAATCAATCAAAATAGGTCATCGATAGGGAATCATAACTCATGCGCATATGAACAAGCTTGGTATACTTAGACAGGTAAACCCAAAAGCTCAAAATAGTTATGTACAAAGGATACTAACACCAAAACAAGGACACTAGTTCCATTGATGCTACTATATAGTTAGGGTGTTACTATCCAAGAAGGGTTTTCACACTTGGATCCTATCTATGATACTCATATCAACTCATGTCCTAGTTTGTAGCCTATAAATCTCCTATCTTAGTTAATTTCTAGTTAAGTACTTGTTTACATAATTTATTATTTTGTTTAGAAAGGTCAAACTAGGTTAATTCTATTACAAGTCAATGGTTGTATTTATTGCATATTAATACTTTATATTATTATACTCTGTTAGAAATATTGTCATTGATGTCAAAGGTCTAACATTAGTGATAAAGGCCCCATAGCATTTAATGGTGTTTTTAATATTCATATCTTGGATAATGTGTGTTAATATTTATTTAATATTAATGAATATATTTTTGGTTGCATAAAAGTCAAAAGAGGGCCCATGGAGAAGTCAAAGAGTCATAGGATAAAGACAAAAGAGGGATGAGACGCATTTTCCCATGAAGAGTCATCTTGAGGAATTATAAAAGTCACCAAGTGAAGACAAAAGAGGGTATGTCACATTTTTTTATAAAGAGTCACCTTAAGGAATTTAAAAGGTCACCAAGATAAAGACAAAAGAGGAAAGGATGCATTTGCTCATGAAGGGTCACCATGTGACTTTTCAAATGCAAGGATACGAAGGGTCATGAAAGTTTGGTGCCATTTTCCATGATGATTGAAGGGTCACAAAGGGTGAATGCCAAAGGTCATTTAAGCTATAAATAAAAGGCTTGAGAAGCAATTTTTGTATTTGTTTTATATAAGAAAAGAGGAGAGAATAGAAATAAATATTATAGAGCTCTATCATTTGTTGAGTAAGCAACATTGAGATATAGTTGTGTTTTATACACAAGAGGGGTTGGTGCTCTTGTGGGTTGGTGCTCATAAATATTTGCAAGGGGTTGGTGCTCCTGTGGGTTGGTGCTCAACAAAAGGGTTGGTGTTCCTACAAGTTAATGCTTGCAAAATTTATAATTTGAGTTGGTGCTCTTTCATATACTTGAGATTTTTCTCCATGGTTTTTTTTCCCATTTTGGGTTTCCACATAAAAATTTGGTCTCTCTCTCTCTCTCTTGTGTGTGGTTTATATTTCTTTTAGTTTTATTGCATATCTTGAATGAATAGTTAAGTTAAATTTGATTAAGTAAAATATTTATAAGATATATGATATACTAATTCACCCCCCTCTCAGTATATCTTGTGCTTAACTATTGGTATCAGAGTAGATTCCTTTTGAAAAAGTTTTATAGCTTGAAGGTAGAATGAGGAAAGCATGATGGTTGGATCACATGAAATTTTTTATACAAATAAGGCACCTTTGTTTGATGGGACAAATTATGATTTTTGGAGCATAAGGATGAGGACTTATTTGATGACCCTTGGATTCGACATTTGGCAAGCAGTGGTGGAGGAATATGAAGAGCCACAGACACTTGTAACTAATAATAGAAAATAAGGCAAGTGAAAATAATGCTAAACCTTTAAATGCTATTTTATATGGTTTATTTGAATTAGAATTTGTTAAAGTTATGCAATGTAAATCTGCTCATGAAACTTGGGTAAAGCTTGAGAATATTTAAAAAGGTGATAGAAAGGTTCAACAAGCTAGGCTTCAAACTTCCAGAAGATAATTTAAGAGTTTGAAGATGGAAGAGGAAGAAAATATAGCAAGTTACCTTTTGTATGTTGATCAAATAGTTAATCAAATTCAAGGTCTTGGAGAAAAGTTAGAAGAATCAATTGTGGTATAAAAAGTTTTGAGATCGCTCCCATTGAGATATGATGCAAAAGTTTTGGTAATTAAAGAGATGAAGAATTTAGCAAAGATAAATATGGATGAGCTACATGGTATTCTTATGGCATATGAGATGTGGACTAAACAAAAGAAACCCTCAAAGAGAGAAGTTGCTTTCAAGGAATCAAAGAAAGAGAAGGCTGAGATTCAAGAATCAAGTGACAACGCTAGTGATGATGAAAATGAAAATGGAGATCTATTCATTTTCAAGTCAAAAAATAGAATAGGTAAATATCAAGGAAAATTACCTTTTAAATGTTTTAATTGTGGAAAGATTGGGCATTTTGCAGCTAAGTTTCTAGATATGGGTAATGGTGACGATGAAGAAGGAAAGTCTACATACAAGAAGAATTTAAAAGGAAAATTCAATAAAGGATTAGAGAAGAAGATTTTGTATTCTAAAGATCCTATCTCAACCGAAGATAGTGGATTCAGTGATTCAGAAGAAGAAGAAATTCTATTCATGGCCATACATGAAGATGCCTCTATAAGCAAAAGTACAGATGATCAAGAAGAAGAATAGGATGAAGTTGAAGTGAATCTAGAAGGATAACTCATTTGTTCTTTAGAAGAGTTAAAAGATTTTGAGAAGAAGAATCAAAGATTGAAGCTCCAGATCAAGAAAAATGAAAAGAAGTCAAAGAAAATAATTGAAGATCTACAAACACACTTTGAAGAAGCTAAGAAGAATGAAAAAGATCTAACAACATAGTTGCAAAAAGTAAATGAAGAATGTGAAAGGTAAGTTATTGAAATTACTTATTTAAAAGTAGATCTTGAGAAAACAAATAAAGCAGTCAATGATAAAGCAACCAATAATTCAAAATTTGAGAAAAGCACTGATAATTGAATAAGATATTAGAAAGCCAAAAATTAATATCAGATAAGTATCAGATTTGAAAAGAAAAAATGCTGTTAAGAATACAGAGGACATCTCAAACAATGAAGGCTAGAAGGAATAGAGCTACAAAAGGCAATCAAGTCAAAGATACACAAACAAGTTCTATTTTTATGGTTACTATTTTTATTGTAATGAATATGGTCATAATAAAATAGAATGTCAGAAAAGGGATAAAAATTTTAAAAACAAAGAGAATGGAACACATAAATTTTGACAATCTTGTCAATATCAACAAGAAGCAAGTAGTAAAAAATATTCTAAAGGTTACAAAGCCATCCAACACGCTTTGTGAACCTTGTTAGCATGGGAAGTAGGCTAGAAGGTGGTTCAAAACAAAATAATACTTGACCACTCAGATGTTAGAGCTTGTTCACACTGATTTGTGTGGACTTATGAGAACTCAAAGTACTCAAGGTGAAAAATATTTTATGTTGCTTATTGATGATTTTTCACGTATGACTTGAGTAATATTTTAAAATAAAAAATCAAAAGATTTCAAACATTTCAAATCATTCAAAGTATTAGTTGAGAATGAAAATGGTTTGAAGATTAAGTTCTTAAGATCAGATCAAGGAGGAAAATTCATGTCAGATCAATTTATTGAGTTTTGTGAAGACCATGGAATAAAGAGACATTATTTAACAACCATAACTCTATGAAAAAATGGAGTAGTTGAATAGAGAAATAAAATAGTTCAGGAGATGGCAAGGACAATGCTAAATGAATCTAAGATACCAGATAAATATTGGATAGAGGTAGTTTGTACAATAGTGCATATTCATAATAGATCATTATTGAGAGTCAATAGTGATAAGACTCTTTATGAGCTATGGAAAGACAAACTAGCTACAGTTGATTATTTTAGACTTTTTGGTAGTGGATGCTTCATAAAGAGAACTGATGAAAAATTGGGTAAGTTTAAATCTAGAGCAGATAAATGTATATTTCTTGGTTATTCTTGCAAAAGTAAAGCTTATAAATGTTATAACAAAAAAACGAAGAAAATAGTTGAAAGTGCAAGTGTCAGGGTAGAAGAAGATGTAGCATAAAGAATCAATGATCCAATAGACATACTTGAAATCATTGAAGAGGAAGATTTTAAAGAATCAGATGAAGATGAGAAGAAGAAGAAAAAGGACACCAAAACTCCATTCAAATATGTACAAATAAATCATAATGAAAGTGACATCATCAAGGACATAAATGAAGGAATTTACACCAGAAGAATGATGGTAGGTGAATCTGAGCAAGTTAATTTCTCTTTGTTATCCAAAATTCAGCCTAGAAATTTTTTAGAAGCTAGAAATGATAAGCATTGGGTTAAGGTAATTGATGAAGAATTAAATCAAATAGAAAAGAATGATACTTAAGAATTAGTGCTTAGACCAAAAGATCATAATATGATAGGAACAAAATGGGTCTACAAAAATAAGTTGAATGAAAATGGAGAGTGACCAGGAATAAAGCAAGATTATTATGTAAAGGATATGATCAGATTGAGGGACTATATTTTGAAGAAATGTTTGCACTAGTGGCAAGGCTAGAGGCTATTAGAATGTTTCTTGCATATAAAATGTTTACAAATTTCAAAGTGTTTTAGATGGATGTCAAGTCTGCTTTCCTAAATGGGAATCTAGAAGAGGAGGTCTACATTGAGTAGCCAGAGGGATTTATTCTCTCAAATGATAGTAGCCATGTATGTGGATTGAATAAAGCATTGTATGGATTGAAACAATCTCCCAAAGCTTGGTATGCAAGACTTGATAAATACCTGTAGGATCAAGGTTTTAAGAGAGGATTTGTTGATAGTAATCTCTACATCAAAACAAAAGATGAGCATCAATTAATTGTTTTGGTATATGTTGATGACATAATATTTGGAGGTAACATTGAAAAGATGACAAAAGAATTTTTTGACAATATGCAAAAAGAATTTGAGATTTCTATGATAGGAGAATTGTCAAATTTTTAGGGTTACAATTTTTTCAGTTAGATAAAGGAATTTTCATATCTCAAAATAAATATGCCAAAGAAATGTTGAAAAAGTTTGGTTTTGAGGATTGTGCACTAGTTGATACATGGGTGGGTATAAGGAAAAAGGTTAGTAAGGATGAAGATTCACCCATTATAAATCAATATTTTTATAGATCTATGATTGGTAGTCTTTTATATTTGATAACATTGAGGCTAGACATTATGCATGTAATAGGCATGGTTGCAAGATATTAGGCAGCCCCAAAGGAGAGTCATGTTTAGTTGGTGAAAAGAATATTTAGATATATCAAGGGGATATTGGATTATGGATTATGGTATCCCATAGGTAGAGATTTCACTTTGGTTGCTTATACAGTTTTAGATTGGGTAGGTTGATTAGATGACATAAAGAGTACAAGTGGAGGAGCTTTTTTCCTTGGTGATAGCTTAGTATCATGCCTAAATAAGAAGCAAAACCTAGTATCACTTTCTATAGTTAAAGTAAAATATATTGCAATAGTATTGTGTTATACTCAAGTGATTTAGATAAAACAAACTTTAGAAGATATCAAGGTAAAATATGATGAACCTATTTCTATTTTTTGTGACAACACAAGTGCCATTAATATTTTAAAAAATCTAGTGATGCATTCAAGAACAAAACATATTACCATCATATATCAATTATCGAGAGAAAAGGTTACAAATTAGTAGGTTAAGATGGAATATATCAGTACTATAGAACATATTGTAGATATTTTCACAAAGGTACTACCAAAAGACACATTTGAGTATCTACGGGAGAAGTTGGGGGTAATTTTTTTTACATCCTGCCATAGAGGATCAAGATTAGTTAAGGGGGAACTAAGTGTTAGCTCCAAGATAGGCCCTTTGCCATTAATGTCAAAGGGGGAGAAGAATAAAAATAGGTACAAATATAGGTGCAGAAATAGGTATAGGTTGCTATAATAAGGGGGAGTTACTTTATGTTTTTTAGATGGCAGTATGTGCAGGTTGGCATGTGCAATGTAGGTTTCAGGATGTGGCAGTTTCATTTTGAAGTTGCCATCAATGACAAAGGGGGAGATTGTTGTAAATATTGTCATTAATGTCAAAGGTCTAGCATTGGTGATAAAGCTCCCATAGCATTTAATAGTGTTTTTAATATTCATATCTTGGCTAATGTGTGTTAATATTTATTTGATATTAATGAATATATTTTTAGTTGCATAAAAGTCAAAAGAGGGCCCATGGAGAAGTCAAAGAGTCATGTGATAAATACAAAAGAGGAATGGGATGCATTTTACTATGAAGAATCATCTTGAGGAATTTCAAGAGTCACCAAGTGAAGACAAAAGAGGGTATGGCACATTTTTCCATGAAGAGTCACCTTAAGGAATTCAAAAGGTCACCAAAATAAAGACAAAAGAGGAAAGGATGTATTTGTTTATGAAGGGTCACCATGTGACTTTTCAAATGCAAAGATACAAAGGGTCATGTAAGTTAGGTGCCATTTTATATGAGGATTGAAGGGTCACAAAGGTTGAATGCAAAAGGTCATTTGGAAAGTTATAAATAAAGTCTTGAGAAGCCATTTGAAATATGAAAGAGAGTGCATGGTTTGTATTTGTTTTATATAAGAAAAGAGGAGATAATAAAAAGAGATATTTTAGAGCTCTATCATTTGTTGAGTAAGCAACATTGAGAGATAGTTGTGTTTTATACATAAGAGGGGTTAGTGCTCCTGTGGGTTGGTGCTCACAAATAATTATTGTGTTGGTGCTTGACAAAGGGGTTGGTGCTCTTGCAAGTTGGTGCTTGTAAAATTTGTAATCTGAGTTGGTTCTCTTTCATATAATTGAGATTATTCTCCATGGTTTTTTTTTCCCATTTTGGATTTGCACGTAAAAATTTGGTCTCTCTCTCTCTCTCTCTCTCTCTCTCTTGTGTGATGCATATTGCTTTCAGTTTTATGGCATATATTGAATGAATGGTTAAGTGTAATTTGATTAAATAAAAGATTTATAAGATATATGATATACTGATTCACCCACCCTCTTAATATATCCCATGCTTAACATACTCATCCCCTTAAGTAACCTAGGGCTTAAACTCCATAACCCTAAAAAATTAAATAATTTAGTGAACCTAACTTACTTCAAATACTACTTTAAAACCTTAGTTCCATCTCAGGGTTTACCTTCTCCATTTTTGTGTAATAAATTAGGGTTTATTAACTTCTAATTTTTCTTAATTTTTTCATAACCTAACTGATCCATATCAATCCTCTACTAGGTTTTCATTGATTAATATTTCAAAATTTTAACTAAAACCCTCCAAACCCTAGTATCTGCATACTAGTCCTCATACACTAAAAAATTAGCCCTTAAGGTTTCAAGCAAATTTCTAATTTTCCTACACATTAGGTTGAATATTTCACATAATTTTAAATATATTTATGTTGGATTATATTCTCCCTATTATTTTATTATTATTCATTCTTCACATTCTTTTTTTTGTCAAGTTTAAAATGACTTCCATGAAACTTCTTGCCCCTCACCTAGTTGATCAATTTATAAACTTTTCACATAATTATACAAATGAATGGACAAAATTTCAAGACTACACACTAGCACATGATAAAGAGCATGATTTCATTTATAATGATGATGATAATTATTATTATAATGATGGATATGATGATTACTATGAACATGATAATGAAAGTATTGATGAGGATAAATTATATGCATTTTCTCTCTTTCTTTTCCCTCTTCTCCTAATTCTAAAAATCAAACTAACAATATAAGGCCAAAATAATCCCTTGCTGATAGTGCTTTGTTACAATGTGATCATAACTTTTTAACCATTTTTTCTACATCCTTATTCAAATTAAATTAATGCAAGAACAATAAAATCAATTTACCTTTGCAAGGTTTAGGTAACATTATACAGATGTTCCCAACATAAAAAATCAAAATGCACATTCTTTACTCTTCTCAATTCAATTTGAAAAAACATGTAAAAATGATATTGCACCTTTTATAGATGCACAAACTAAAATGGATTATATTATTTTATCACCCTCTTTTACATTTCAAGCTCAACATAATGATTCTATTCAAAATGTAGATAATTCAAATATCTCTAAATCTTCTCTTATATGTCATATAGTTCCAAATGAAAACATGATTGTTACTTCTTCTACCCTTGACTCCAAGATTGAAAATAATGATCATATATGCATTCAAATCATCTCTAGTGAATACATGCATTGCATTGAACTTACACATGATGATATATTGCATAATAGTAAAAATTTAAAAGATTCTTCTATTCTCTCTCATAGTGAGCATGCAAATGATAATTTTTATACTCTGATTTTGATGAATCTTGGAATAATGATGATTACTATGATTTTGGTGAAGAAGACATTGAGTATAAACCTTCTAGTTCTCTCCCTACTTCACCCATATCTCATGTTTAAATTGATTTCTTATCAAATTATAGTTCAAATGATAATAAGCCTTTAGATAAATACAAATGAACCCATACTTATGTTCTTAGTTTACATAATTTACATTTACATGATAATAATTTATATTCTTGTCCATTAGCATGTGATACTTTGTAAAAAAAAAAAAAAAAAAAGAGATACCGATGAATCTTCCTCAACCCCCCTTATTATAGTAGAACCCATTTCTCATTCTAAGATTCAAAAGGGTGATAGCCCATTTTCATATCAATTGGTCTAAGATATCACCCCTCCAAAGGTTACAATGAATAAAACCAAAGGTCCTCGATGTAGTGTACCAATGGCTAAAATTAATAATAAGATTCAACAGTTAAATGAACCTCTTGATGATGCTAATATACTTTAAAAGAGGTAATCTCCTTGATGCATGTTGTAGGTGATTTACAAAAATAAGTACGCCATCTCACATTGGAAAGTAAAACATATCACTCGTGGGAGGATTCTAATGCCATCCATAACAATCCCATCCCACGTAGAATTTTTAATGCAAAGTTTCCATCAAATTTATAGATACCAACATTTCCAAAGTTTGATGCACATGGAGATCTATAATTACATCTTGAAGCTAACATGAAAGCTATGACATATATCTATAGTATTTTTATTCTCTTACAATTATTTTCCAAGACCCTAGAGGGTCGAGCATCAGGGTGGTTTCATCATTCACTCCTTAATGGTTCACTATACACAAATGATGAGTTAGAAGAAGTCTTTATCATGCATTGTATTCAAAACAAGGGACCTCAAATGACATATGAGAGGTTAAATTTACTACACTAGGGTAATTCATAAATAGAAAATGATTACATTCTATGATTTAAATCATGTATGCAATAATTGATCTACCAAATGACAGATTTAGAGGTACAATATACATCTTTGCTAAGGGAATCATTTTTCCTCTTAATAAATTGTTATATGAGACATCCAAATCATTACAACATCTTTGTTACATACCAATGGTATTCAAGGAGTTGGGATTAGTTGAGACACATTTATAGACATATTTGGATTTATATCTCTCATAGTCACAGTCATCCAATATGGTACAAATGCCTTGTTAGAGTAATTGAGTGCTAAGCTTAACTTAGGTCTTAAGCAAGGGAATCTTCACCATAGTTAGAATAACCCATGTGGGGTTTAATGTTTCACACCCAAATGTCAAAATAAAAATTCAACATGCTTGTTGAAATGTTTACATTAGTGGCCTAACTATTCCTTTGGAAACTAAACCTCTTTCACATTACAAAATGATTCTCCTCACCTTCCCTCAAAATTTATATAAATAGAGGGTAAGGCTTAAGTGTTATAAGCAAGAAAGCAAGGAGAAATAATCATAACTCTACTTCTATTCAATTAATTGCTTCATAGTAGGTGTTTTTGGTCAAGGGTAACCCTAGGTGAATTGTATGAAACCCACATACCATTTTTTCATGGTAGCAAAGCATACCTGATCACCCTCCTTCTTCACAGACCTTCATCCTATCATACTACCAAAATTTGTGAAGTACTATCAAAAGGAGGCTCTTTTTTAGCCTTAGAGGCTAGTCATGGTAAAGTCTTCATTTTGGAGAGCATGCTACATTTTGGAGCAAATCAGAGTTTATGGACACATTTATTATAGTAAAAAAAGGTGGCGTACATTTTTAGTTTGTTCAAATTGATCATCTGGAGCTCTTAATTTGCCCATTAAGGGTTACGATTATTGCTAAATTTATGGTGAATATACATATTTTGAGGCAAATCTGACCATACATATTTATTTTCAGCAGTGAATTATTTGGGAAGAGTTTTTGTTTCATACAAATTAGACACCAAATACACCTGATATACCTAAATTGCCTGGTCAATTCTGACCATTCGTTGGGTGATTGAGTTTGATTTTTAAAATTTTTTTTGGCCTTTTTAGCTTGTATCTTTCAAAATTAAATATATATATATATATATATATATATTTTAAAATAAATAGTTTTTGATTTTTTATTAAAAACATTTTTTTAAAACAAGTTTTATTTATAACATTATTTTTAATTTTTTTAAAAAAATATTTTTTTTGTGGTCAAGCTTGTTTCTCAGCCACCACTACACCACCCACCCAACCTCTTCCGTACCCTCCATGGCACCTATTGCTCCATCATTCCCCCTTTTCCTAAGCTCCACCTCCCACCTCCCCACAATGATTCCCAACTCTAGTGAACTTTATCCTGCTCCACACCCCTCACCTATTGTGTACCACCAACCCCTCTACTACTACTCTTCACCGCCTCCTCTCATCCCCTACCACAAGCCACCTCACATAGTTGAGCCTCATCTCCCCTATTTGAGCCTACATCCAAAAATAAAAAGACCAACACATACATGTTTTTTCATCTTTTGAATTAAGACATTGGATGTGGTATGTTGCATTGGACATTTGACTTGGCATTTTTGGTAGCATGATTTCAATTGAGCATGGACCATATGCATTTTTTTGAGGTAGGGATTTGAGTTTGACTTGGAATTTGCATTATATGATTTTAATTACAATGTGAAAATTGAGATTATCTTACATCATTGAAAATATGCATAGTTTTAAATTTTTAAAGAAACACCTATTTTATTGACTTCAACCACCTCTGCGGCCAAATACCTTCATAAGTTTCCATTTTTGACATTTTAAAAACTTTTATTTTTCATTTTTACCAAAATCAAACTTTGGCATGCATGTTTTTAGCATTTGTTGGTGGGTTAGATAGTTGGGAATTTTTGATTGAGGCTAGTATGTGGGATATGTTAATGAATTGAGTACTGAGCAAACATTTATCTTATGGGAGGACACTGGGTCAACCAACACTAGACTCTATTTTGGTAATACGGAGGCTTACACACACCTTTATAGTTTCATGAAACTTTCTTTTTTAAATTATGATTTTGAACTACCTAGTGGTGTATTTTGAGGTTATTCATGTTGATCATGTTTTTCAATCCCACTCCATTGCAAGTTTTTTTAGACACCCTTGCACTATTTTGCTCACATCTTGTGCATTATTTAACATTTAGAGGCAATTTTTATTATGTTGGAAAGATGGTTTCAATATTTTTGATGCAATATATTTAGTTTTTTCAAATCCATAAGAAAGTGTGAGTATTTTTCAAATTTATAGAGGCCTTATTGACATGCAAACATCACCAATATTTTTGGGCTCTTTTATCTGCACTCTGGGCACTTTTGAGGTGCCATTTTTTTTGAAATTGTGTGTTTTTTACAAAGAATCCACATTTATAATTAAATTTGAGTCATATTGTACAAAAATAAATATTTTTCATATTTTATATTTTAACTCAAAATTGCAATACGGCAAATAATTTTGTAAAAATGCATAATTATAATCAATTAGGGGTTCCAAAGCACTATTTTGTGCCTAATATAATTAAGGGGTTTTGATCAAAACCATTTTGTCTCCCCAAGTGTTATTTTATTTAAGTGTGTTGTTTTAGATGCACTACTTCTTAGTTTCCATTGTTCTAAGTTGCTCATATTTATTTGTAACCACAACACTTGAAATCATGTCATACTTTAAATTACTAGCATTTTTAACTTCAAACAACTATCATACATGGAAATATTCCATTATTGAATTATTATGTAGTAAAGGTCTTTACTAGGTTACAATGGGCACATAACTTGAGCTAGAAAAGCAAATGGACAAGATTCGATGGATGAATCGGTCTGATGAAGTATTAGGAATCATAAGTATGAGTATTTTAGATGTTCTCAAATTTCATGTTCAAAATGAAACATCTCCTCACACAGCATGGGCTAAAATTCAAAATCTTTTTGGTGCAAAGAATGACATTAAGATTATTTAGATGGAAATTAAACTATCTTCATTAGATCCTAGTGATTTTGAAATCATTGTGGATAATTTATCCAAACTCATGCTTCTAAAATCCCAGTTACTAGGCTATGGCCATCCAAATCCTAATAAATTCTTGATCATGACCATTCTATCTAAGTTGAAAGGCCCATTTTAGATCTTAACTACCACTTTTTTCTCCACCATGGATAATTTTGGAGATAAGTTTGAAATGCGTTAATTTGAAGAGTTTTGTGAACTACTTACAAAAGAACATGATCTATTCACCCTCATGGGATTCATCTCCTCTAGGCATTTGAAGACTTAGGCATTAGTGTCCAATCATCCTATAGGGATAAAGAAGAACAAGCCACTACCAACACGACCCCAAGGTCCCAAGACCAAAAAATAGAAACATGTATCTTATTCATCAACACTTTTTTACAACAAGCCCGCTATAAATAATTGTAATTTATATGATCAATATGGTCATATTGAATCTCAATGTTGGAAGAAGATGTCTCTTATAGAAGCCATGATGAAGAAGCACAAAATTCACATTCAGAAGCCATCTTTTTCTTCATCTTCCAATAACAAAGGCAAAGACAAAGCTCTTTCTAAAAATGCTTATGCCTTCACTACCACTCATTAATCTATGGATGCTTGGATATTCAATTCAAGAGCTTCCCATCACATGGTGAAGTCAAAAGATATATTCACTTCTCTTGTTGAGAGTGAAACCTCCAAAATTTTGGTAGGTGATTCTACTCTATCAGTCTTAGGATCTGGCATAGTTGACTTACATGATGGAGAAGTGAAATATGTTTTGTATGTACTTAACATTTTAGTGAATCTTCTCTCCATCTATCAAAATTATCATTCCCATTGAGGTTACATAGTGGATTTTTCTCCACACAATGTTCTTGTTAGAGATCTACATAATCTTATGGTGGTTGTTGCTTCTGGAAAAGTAAATGATGCATCTCATCTACATTAGTTTGATACATTTCATGATTCCAAATATCTTCATGCTCTTATTTCTCATGTTGATTCTTTGGGAAAACTATGGCATGAAAGATCTGGTCATCTCAATTTTTGATACTTGTAGTAATTGATTACTCACATGGTTTAAGGCCTTCCCATGGTCTCTTACAAACATGGTGTTTCTCAAGGATGTGTTATTGGAAAACATCACAGAGAAAAGTTTTTGAAATGAAAGTCTTGACATGCCAAAGCTCTACTTAGGTTAGTTCATAATGACTTAATGTATTTCCCTAAGACATCTTTTTTTAGAGCCAATTATGCACTCACATTCATTGATGATTTCTCTTTCCAAATTTGGGTGTAATTTTTGAAGCACAAAAGTCAAGTTTTTGATCACTTTGTTGATTTCAAAGCATTTGTTGAGAAGTAATCTAGGTTCTTGATTCAATGACTTTAGACAAACAATGGAGGTGAATATGTGAACTATGCCTTTATTAATTTTTTTGCTACTCATAGAATTTAGTTGCAGCATATAATTACTTACACCCCTAAAAAAAATGCTATTACTGAGAGGAAAAATCACACATTGAAATAAATGGCAAATTACATGATTCAAGCCAAGAATCTAGCTCCATAAATTTTAGGTAGAAGCCATTAATTATGCTAATTATATTTAGAGTCACACTTTTCCTCAAGTTGTGTAAAATTTGACACCAAAAGATGCTTGGACCAAAGAGAATCCTAATGTTTCTCACTTTCATGTGTTTGGTAGTCAAGCTTGGGACTTCATTCCTGATGAAAAATGTAAGGCCATGCATAAGAAGAGCCAATATTGAATTTTTGTTGGCTATTATGAAGATGGAAAATATTATCATCTATTTGACCCTCATACTCATGACGTACTTTATAGGCCTGATGTTCATGTAGAGGAACACTCTTTGGCCTGTGAGCCACCATCTTCATCTTCTTCTTCTCCAATTGTATTTGATTCACATTGTTATTCATATAACATTAATGACTCTTTAGATGATCTAGTGGATGAAGGACCTCCAATTCCTTTGGCTCTTCCTCTTCCTCATATTATAAAGATAATTCTAAGATGGGTCAAAAAGACATGAGAATCAATTGGCCCTTTGGCAGGTGATCCCACTAACACTTGTCGAACTAGATCTGAAAAGGCTATTTAGGCCTTGTTGCTCATGCTCCTAATTCTAAAGATCCTCAAACATTCCATGATGCTGTTGACAAACCTAAATGGGATAAAGTAATGGAACTTGAATATCATTCTTTATTGAAGAATGATACTTGGGACTTAGTTACTCTTATAAAAAGAATAAAATTGGTTTGGTACAAGTGGGTCTATCACACCAAGTATGCAACAAATGGTTCAATTGACAAGTATAAAGCATACCTAATAGAAAAAGGGTTCTCCCAAGTTGAGGGAGTTGACTATTCAGAGATGTTTTCTCCCGTTACAAAGATGAATTATATTCACCTTGTTCTCTCACTTTCTACATCACACAATTGGAAAGTCCATTAAATGGATGTTAAGAGTGATTTCTTGTATGGAGATTTACATGAATAAATATACATGGTGTAACCACTAGGATATTTTCCCCTTATTTACAAACTTAGTTGATCTCTCTATGGTCTTAAACAAGCTCCTCACACTTGGTATGAGTGAATGGATCATTTTTTTCTTGATAATGATTTATATAGATGCCATTCAAACCCCACTATATACATATAAGATAGATGGTAAACTCCTTATACTTGTGCTTTATGTTGATGTCTTGATCATCATTGGGAGTTCTTCCTCTTTAATTAAGGATGTCAATTCAAGCCTCATGGAGCATTTCCATATGTTCTAATTGGGCCTTCTTCATTACTTCCATGGTCTTAGGTTTCCCAACCTAAGATAGGGATCAACATTGCTCAGCCTAAGTATGATTTATACATGCTTCATCATTTCAACATGCTTTATTACAAGCCCACCCTAACTCCCTTTCAATCTAGAGTCACTTTGAATGCCAAGTTTTCTACACTATCCATTGATGCTACATTGTACACACAGGTGGTAGGAAACCTTCTTTATTTGACTCATAGCTAGCTAGACATCTCATTTACTATTGGACTTATGTCTTGCTTCATGTAATATCACCATGATAATCATTGGAAAGCTTCCAAGCACATAATTTATTATATTCATGACACAATCAATTATGGAATTGAGTCTACATCATGGGGCTCATTTTAATTAGTGGGTTATATAGATTCTAATTGGGTAGGTGATGTTGATGGTTGTAAGTCCACTTATAGATATATATTTCATCTTAGCTCTGGTTGCATCACTTGGTTAAGTAATAAACAACATGATATTGATCTCTCTTTAACTGAGGTTGAGTACCATGGAGCTATCAGTGCAAGCTAGGAGATTCTTTAGATCCATCATATTTTGTTTGAGTTTGGATTTCCATTTGACCAGCTCACTATAGTTTGGTGTGACAATCAGAGTGATATCCACATTTCTCATAACCTAGTGGAATTCTAGTGCACTAAACATATTGAAATTCACATGTACTTCATTTGATATCTCATTCAGGATCATGTGGTCAATATTTAGTACTATCACATAAAAGACCAGGTTGCTGACATCTTTACCAAATATCTATCCATAGGTAAGTACGTGTCTCTTTAAGATATGTTAGGGGGATTATCTATAGTTCCTCCTTCTTCTTAAGTATACATGGGTACCTAATCAAGTCTTGTTATTGAGACCCATTTTTAGAGTTTTCTCTTCTCCCCAAGTCAATATTAATAGAGGATGTTAGAGTAATTAGAGTGCTAAGCTTAACTTGGGTCTTAACCAAGGGAAGCTTCACCATAGTTAGAATAACCCATGTGGGGTTTGATTTTTCACAGTGACATGTCAAAATAATAAGTCAACATGGTTGTTGGAATGCTGAAATTAATGGCCTAACTATTTATTTGGCAACTGAGCCTCTTTCACATTGCCAAATGATCCTCCTCACCTTCCCTCAAAATTACTATAAATAGAGGGTAAGGATTGAGTGTTGTAAGAAAGCAAGCAAGGAGAAATAATTAAAACTCTACTTCTTTTCAATTAATTACTTCATAATAGAAGGTATTTTTGGTCAAGGGTGACCCTTGGTGAATTGTATGAATCCCAAATATAATTTATTCACACCTAATCCACCTATGATTAATGAAAAAGTGAAATAAGAACAACCAATCAAGATACTCAACAAAGGCAAAGAGCCACTTTTTAGAGCATCTCCTATAATAGATAGAGCACATGACACCAATAATATGGCCATATAGTTTTCAGATAGAGATAAGCCTCATGACATATTATTCACATTAGTAGATAGGGGGATGATCACCCTTCCTCCTACTCAACATAATATATCACATCATTTGTAAAGAATAAGAAAACTCCATATTGTAATTATCATAGAATCAATGGACATTAGGATAATAATTATTTTGCACTTAGAAATTGTATTGACCAATGTGTTGATAGAGGCTTTATAATATTCATCCAGGGGGTATCAAGATCTCCTTTTCCACACTCTTCTATATCACACTCCACTATGAGTGAGTTATCACAAGATGTTCCCTTTAAAGAACCATTGGTTACTCATCATACAAGCCATGTGGTTTTTAGGACACACACTTATTTGAGATCTCATGCACCACATATTCAATAGAGATGGTAGCTAGTTTAGAAAGATCAAAACATAGTTTTAAGTTGACCATCAATTAAGCTATTTGGTAATAATCATAGAGATCAGAGCATAATATTAGTTCACACACTATTTAATATATTTGGAAATAATCATAGATATTAGAGCATAACCTCAGTTCACCCACCAATTAAGATATTTGGAAACAATCACACAGATCAGAACACATTCTCAATTTGACCATTGATTAAAGTTACAGAGATCAATGCACAGTCTCAATATGAAATCCAATTAATATATTTGGTAGAGATCACATAGATTAGAGTATAATTTTAGTTTGATAACCAAGTAAGATATTTTTAAGACATGATACACAATAGAACATAGTTTCAACATGATAGGTGATTAAGATATTTTCTACAGAGTCTACAAATCTATTTACCAGTATTAGACCATGAGTAGTATCAGTTATAGAGGATATTCATACACCTACAAAAAATGAAAAATATGGTCACTTGTTTACTCTTCCATAAATATTCAAATAGTGCCTACCATAGTCCACAAGCCAGTTCAACCAACTTCATAGATTTAGAGCATAGTTCATAGATCAATTTAGTTAGCTTCTTAAATTCCTATCCTTACTTCATAGGCAGTGCAAGCTACAAACCACTCGACACAGTTGGTCCCTAGACCATAAATACCTTTTCACATAGCACACATAAGCATTCTTCATTTATTTGATACATGACACCTTGATAGTGAGTCTCTTGTGAGACTCATCGATTAATATGTTCTTACCTACTTGTACATAGTTTCCTTTATTCTTGATCCTTGTATATAGTTTCATTTTCATTTTTACTTATACATAACTTATATTCAAAAAATAAAAAATTAATATAATATGCCAAAACATAAAAACATTCAAATATTTGATCATAAAATAGAAAATTTAGATTGTTTGCATATCCATGTTTACATTCTATATACTTGTTAGGTACTACATATGGTATCTATCTTAGTATAGTCAATTTTATCATACATATATGCTTCACTTATTATTTTTGAGTGTTCATAGATGCTTATAGGACCTAGGTCCACCATATAGATCCAAATTTACTACTATCTACCCATTGGGGACATATACATAGGTTCCTTATTTGACACATTCACCCATTTAGGGCATCATATACACAATTTTGATTACCAAGTTATATCATTATACACTACACCAAGTTTTTGATGACTACTAATAATTTAGACTCAACTTATGTAATTTATTTCTCTTATATAGATTTGTACCACATGTTCATGCATAATTTCATTTCTATCTTTCCTAATTTAGACTTGATTATGTCTCTCTACTTCTACATCTATTCAAGGGATTTTGCATATGCCATTATTTTATGGATCTATACCAATTACTTTCATTATATGTTTGCTTGGACATGTGCCCATGTCCTTGTGGGTGCCTTCTTGATTGTGTATATAGACCTTTGAACATTTCATTGTGTGTGACCCTACACCAACCTATTTTTTATTTACGTATGTGGACATTTGAACATGTCCTTATATGTATTTATTTATTAGATTTAGTGACATGTGACCACATCCCTTGTATCATGGCCCCTTGGCATAATTTGTGTGCCTCTTTTGTTTTGTATATATGATTTTATGTATGTGTCATGGCCATGACAATTTTCTCTTTCTTGTTACACAATCTAGTTTTAAATGCCAGGAGGGACCTCATGCATATCCCCTTCTTCCTTGGGTACCTTGATGGACATCATGCCCCATCCCCCTAGGTACCTAATTAGTTTATTTCTTAGATTTGTTGTTCATACACATGTTTAAATTGTTATATCTATTTTGATAGCCTTGTGAATGTTATATTTAACATACATCATAAATTACAAACTTATGGTCAAATTATCTCACATTTTGATGTTATGTATGAAAATTTTATTGGTTTATTATGCAACTATTATATATGATCCAATGAACACATATCATGCAAATATTTTTGTTTTGAGGATAGTTCTTACACAGGTTCAATAACTCCCCTTAAAAGAGGGGGAATTCATAGAGGTTTTTCATAAATATTAGGCTATTCAAATGCACTCAGAGTATAATTTTTAGCACACATGCACAAAATATAGAAATCAATTTCAAGAAAACATAGTGGGAATAAGTTACCTAGAGACCAGTTTTAATTATACAAAAACCAATATAGTTGGACATTAGTGCCCAAAATGGGACACTAGTTCCACCAATGCTACTATACAAATATGGCACT
This sequence comes from Torreya grandis, assembly GCA_037957365.1. NCBI lineage: Eukaryota > Viridiplantae > Streptophyta > Pinopsida > Cupressales > Taxaceae > Torreya > Torreya grandis. The sequence goes on along the minus strand of JARHVA010000761.1, from coordinate 1,706,828 downwards.
ACTATTTAGTAGCCTTAATTTTAAGAAATTCTACATTGGATAGAAAAGTATAATAAGTACATTCTAGGTTTGCATAGGTTTAGTTGTAGATTACCAATTTTTACTTAGTTTAAGTATAGGTTCATACCAATTTTTTTAGATTGGGGTCATCATGCATGGCATGATCATTCTAATATAAGTTTTAGATACTCATATATAGATTATTACAACTCAATCCAGAATCCATATACTTAGATTTTAGATTTAAAGGTATGTACATGACACATTATTTTCATATGCTCACTTACACATTAGTTGATTAAATAGAATGATAAAATCCATGTCATTATCTAATTTGTACACACCAAAAACCATTCACACCAACATAATCCATATTTTATGCCTTATTCCATCTATAGTGGTTGGCATTCCTAAGTGGCCCAGAGCCACCTGATATTCTCGAGTGGCCTAGAGCCATTTTACATTCAGAGTTTTTGAGTGGCCCAGAGCCGTATTATATAGTTTTACTTACATAACATAGTTTTGATTTAAGATGCATCTACTACATATGGGTAGGCAATTATGGAGTCATAGTCTACTTCAATTCTTAAGCCACCTACATGAGAGGGTTAAACACACCATTAGTCCAATCCAATTTATTCATAGGTCATGATATAGCAAGCGAGGGTGGAAAATGATGGAGTAAAAATTATATTGAGTTCTTGAGCCACCCACACATGTGTATGGAGTAAGTCATCATCTCAATCCAAGTTATTCATTGATTGATTATTATCTACATGCACATAGGATGCCACTAGGTTTATGCATTGGTTCATGTACTTAATGAGGTGTATTCATTCTTTTTCTCTCTCTTTTATTTTTACTCAAATTTGTATTTGATTTTGATATCTCTTAATTAAGTTCTAATTTATGCACATTTCATTTGGAGGACATGAAATGGAACATGCTTCACACACTCAGACCTAGATTCATGGAATTGGCCTCATAGGTAAGTCCAGGTATGCTTATTTTTTCATTTATCCTAGTCATTTCACTTTTATAAATTTATAGAAAAAAGTGGGGGGGGGGGGAATATAATCATATAAAAATGACACTTAAGTGTTAAGAGTGTTACTTGAGACCACCTATCCATAATTTAACCCTATACCTATCTCAGGGCCTATTTAGACACTTATTCAACCTTCATGTGGGCCACATGCATCCCCAAAATTCCCTAAAGTAGTCCTAGACACTCACTTTATCATCCTAACCCATAGTGCCTTAGGTTTTACCCCTTGGAAACTAGCATCATAAACTTAGATAGTAGTGTTGATGGTGTTAATGTTGCAGTTTGGGTGTTATTTTCCTTTTCTTGCCTTTTATCACCAATAAATATCTTTTCAAATCAATAACCACATAGGGTTGGCCTAAACCTCTTTTAAGACCTGTAGAAGCACTGAAACAATATATATAAATGAATTTTATCCCATTATTCATTAGATGGAAATAATATGCAAATAACACAAATTATCTCAAAATAATTTGTGCACAATCAAGGTTATCGATTCCCTATTATGACCTACTTATGCATATAAACATATAAAACATTCATAAGCTCAGATTACTTAGATTTATAGTCTCAATCACCCTAAAAATACTTAAGCTGACATTCATACTAGATTCACTTGCACTTGCACCAACACTTAGGTGGTGAAAACTACATCAGGCTTGATCCCTCCTCAAAGAATTTGTATGTAGGCAACTCTCATCATAATAGGGTGTTGAGGACATCTAAACTACCCCACCAACATCACACTTTTCTACTTATTCCAACTAGATTCCCTAATATTATGGAGGTTTATGGTTCACATATAAAATCAATCAAAATAGGTCATTGATAGGGAATTAGAACTTGTGTGTACAAGAACAAGCTTGGCAAACTCAAACACAAATGCATCTAGTAGTTTGAAACAGTTATACATAGAGGAAACTAACATGAAAAAAAGGAAAATATCACCATTAGTGTTACTTTCTAGTTAAGATGCTACTATCCAAGAAGGGATTTGACACCTAATCATGTTTGTGATACTATGATCAACTCCTATCCTAGTTTATAGCCTCCAGATCTCCCATCTCAGTCAATTTATAGCTAAGTAATTATTTACAACATTTATTTCTATTTAAAAAAATTAAAACTAGGTCAATTATATTATAAATTAGTGGATATATTTATTTCATGTTTCTACACTAATTTATTATACTCAGCGCCTTTAACAACCTAGGGCTTAAACTCCATAACCCTAAAAAATTAAATCATGATGTTATAGGTGAAACTCAGACCCTTATGGTGACAAGTATTTCCCTATTTTTTGTGTTGATCTATGTGGTACAATAAAAAAATAAGGGTACAAATTAAATTTTGTCATTGTCTTTGTGTTGCTATGGCTAGACATCTACTCATGGCCACACTTTTAGCACATACTCAGACTTGACACACTTAATCGATTTTCATTTCATTAATGTTGAAAAAGTCATAATGGAAAATATTCACAATATAAAAACACACATGCATTCACATATACCTCTATAGGATTATTTCATTACATGAAGGAGATATGGACTCTCATACAATTATTTCTGTATTAATACAACTCTTTATTATGCTTTTAGAGACTTTTACTCCTTCCCAACTTGTCTCTTTCTCCAAAAATTCCATTTCTATAAATCTTGTATCCATCTTAACATATATAGATTCATGGGGTGTCTATTTAAATTACATTACCTCTAAATAATGCATAAGAGTTAGGCAACCTTTAGTTTCAAGATCAACATCTAACTATCAGTAATTGTCAAAAATCAATAGGTGAAGTTTTAGGTTGAATGACAATTGGAAAAACTACAATAACTTCAACATCATTAATCTAATTAATATGAAATTTAAAAAAAATATTTTATACTAAATTTTAAATCACCCCTCTAATTTTCACCATCTAAATATTAACACATGATATTTTAGCTGAATAACAACCTACTAAGTATCACACAATACATAGATGACATTTTAAGGTAGAATGGTAGTTACTAAAAATTTCAAAATTCTAACTTTACCCATATAAATAACATAAAATTTAAAACATAGAAATATAACACATTTTATATCAACCCACTAGGTTTGGTAACCTAATTATTACCAAAGCTACTATGTAAGGTAGTGAATCATCAGGGTAGACAAATGCATTTTTCCAGCTGAATGATAGTCAAAAATTTTGTCATATCTTCTCCTCCATTTATCCAATTGAGATGATTTTAAACACACCTTGTAGGCTACATTTTATATAACCTCACCAAATTTTGTGACCTAAATCTTATCACAGGTATTCTATAAGGACAGGAACCTTCTGTCGATTAGGTAGATGCAATCTTTGGCCAAATGATGGTTACAAAAACTATAATAACTTTGGCACCACTTATCCAATTGAGATAAAATTAAAAAAAAAAATTATAGTAAAATTTATATCACTAATCCAAATTTGGTGACCTAAACCTTACCATTTATATTCATCAAGGTCATGAACCATCTTCCAAGTGATGTAGACATAGCCTAAAAGAATAGTCATCAATTTTTTGTGGTAACTATAAATGGTCTAAACTTTGGTACATATATTTTAAGTGTCATATTCTCTAAACCCACAAAATTTAATCGTATAATTACTTCCATAGCACCACCTCAATGAAGGAAATTTTGATAGTGTAATAGTTGGTATGCCTCCATAGTGACTCCAAATGATATAAAATTTTGTGTAGAGGTTGTAGGGGTTAGGTTCTATAATCCCACCAAGTTTTAACATCCAATTCATTTTTTAGTATTACTGAAAGTAAGGAAACTTATTTATAGTGTAACACTTATTACACCTCTATTTTCACTCCAAATGATCTAAAATTTTGGATAAATATTGTAGGTTTCATATAATATGACCTCATAAAATTTCATCATCTAATTCTTACTACAGTTGAAGAATCATTTTTGACAAGTTTTTGAGACTTAATAGTCCCTACAAACTGATAAAAACAATCAAAAGGTATTTTAACTTTCCATGGAAAATGAATGCTTTTGCAACATCATTATAAGAGGTAAACAAGGTCACACAAATAAGGCCACAACCCAAAAATCAAAGAAAACACACTGCACTCTATTTTTGGTTGATGCAAGATTGTACAAACTACATCAAACATCTTATGTTTATAAAATGTGAACTCTTACTCACATAGATGGAATAAGTGGAAAAATCATGGCATTCCCTCCAAACACCAAGTAATTCAATTATTTTTCATTTTTCATCTTCCTTTTCTAGCTCAATTTTTTCAAATCCTTTCTTCTCTTCTTACCTCTACTCTTCTTTTTCTCATTTCTGCTCACCTCCCTTTATGGGGTTAGAACCACCATAGTCCATCCTCATCCACAAAAGGCTCATCCTTACTGATTTCCATCTTCTTATGGATAAAATCCATTTCATTTGACCACATCCACCAAGATGCATGTTCTTTCATCTTACTCTCCCTTATCCTAAACATTTCTTGGATTTAGCTAATCAATATCAAACATAATGTTAGATAAATATTCTCTATTTATAGTTATTCTCCCATGGCTGCTATCTTCTTATCCGCCAATATCACCACAATATATTCAACATAAATTTGGTCATCCAAATGATAACCCATAGCTTTTAGTACCACCTCTAGGATAGTATTAACCTTCTCATCTCTTGATGTCCTCACGATTGTGTCAAGTAACTCATCCACCTCTACTGTAACATCATCATCTTCTCACACACTCTGGCTAATATGTAAATAAATAAATCTTCCTCACACCTTGTGATCATAAGTGGATCACTATCTTCACCTTAGAATGCCTCTTTGAATGAATCTTATCTATCCATTTTTGCATCTACACATTGGCTACAGTCACATATTAGTTTATAAACATGAGACTTAACAGTCCCCATTAGTGCCTCCTCCATCTTCACACTATTCTCTTGATTCTCATCAAGCTTGGGATTCTCAAATCCTCTATCACTCTTTTGATGTTCTTATGGAAAACCTCCTTATAACTACTACAAATAAACTTTCATCTAGATATCATATTGAGAATAATCTTGTACCCATGCTCTACCACTCCCTCTTATCTTTATAATGACCTAAAGATAATCCTTCATGGTTAGAACATTATCACCAACTAGCTCTTCAACGACTGATACCATATCATCTTCTTGTTTTCCTTCTTCAATCTTATTCTCATATAAATAATCATGATGTACTACACCACACTTTATCTTTTTATTTACCATCTTCTCTATTTCTAGATCTACACATTGAACAAACACATTAATAGAATAAATAACTATCAAAGTCTCTTCTTCACACCACAAGGAAATGTTGCCCAAGTCTTCTCTATGACTCATAGTATTCTCAAAAATGTATCACTCATGATGGACTACCAAAGGCCCATTTTAAACAACCTTAATGGTTGTTTTTTTTGCATCCTTCTTCATGTTTTCTTATCCTTCAAATGAGTGGTCTAAAACCACACTTTGATTTTGTGCATTGACTTTCACTTCTTCCACCTCTATTATTTCCTTCATGGAAACATGTAACTCCTCTTGATTGTTCTGTTCATTCACCACATTTTTTTCATTTACAAAAACCTATTTCATTCCTTAGTTGTCCTCAACCTTTCTACCCTCTAAAATAGAAAATACAAATGCACTGCCTTCATTCATCGAGGATGATTCAAAATTTTCCCACTCATGGTATACCACAAAATCATTCCTATCATCAAAAAATAGGTCTCCTTATTCCAATTCAACACATATCACCTCTATACCCTCCTTCATGATTATTTTTTTCTTTATAGGTTGTTCATAGTTCTCATTCACTATGTTGTTCTAAAAATAAACATTAGGCTTTATATATAGAATCCCCATCTCCTTGTTATCTTCCAAGACAAATACCTCTTTGGTACACATATGCACATCCATGATACTTCTCAAAGTAGTCTTTGGCTACTCATATGACAACTTCCCATTACTATTGCCTCTCTTGTAAATATTCTTCTTCTTATCTCTCTCAAGTATCATCACATGAAGCTTCTTCAACCATATTTACTGTAATTTTGGGTACATAAAATGACCCAAAAAATTGGAAACCATATGTTCCCATCCACTCACCTTCTTATTACCTTTTCCTTATCTCTTCTCTTGGAGATGTCTCCAATACACAATTACACTTTTAGATAACTTATTATATGTAGTCTTTAACCTCACAAGGTATTTAATAGTATCATTTTAAACATAAACTTCTAACTCCACTATCCATTTTAAGAGCTTATTAGTGTTATTTTTATCACATAAAAATTAAATATCACAAATAGACTTACCTCTTTCCTTCACCATAACCTCTATTAGTCTTTTCCTTATACTGCAATCTTTAAATCTGCTTGATTAGCCTCTTTCTAAGGCATCCAATCTCACTTGTAGGGAAATAAATCCCACCATTATATTTTATTTATCATTATAATTCATACCTAAAACATCTCCACTTTGTGTAGTCATCTCCATCATATCTAGTCTAGACTAGATTTTCTTGAACATCTCTATCAAGACATCTGCTTACTATACTCTTATTATTTTATGTGCCATATCTCACCAAAATTAGTATATTTCTATTTAAAAACCTTAAAAAAACTCTATATAGAGCCTCTAAAACTCCCTCTCAACTTAATTGGACTTATCTAACACCTGTAATAACTTATACAATCTTCTTTTTCACCACTTGCAGCACACTCAATAGTTTTTTCACACACATAACTGCAAGGAAATTACCATGCTCTGATACCACTTGGTGAAATAAAAAAAAGGGGGAATAATTAAGGTATTACTTTATCTCTATGCTTCTAGGGCTAGACATTAACTCATGGTCACACTTTTATCACATACTCAAACTTTACACAATTAATAGATTTTCATTTAATTAATATTAAAAACTTCATAGTGGAATACATTATAACTTTAAAGGCACACACACAAAAAAAAAATAACACAAAAAATGCCTCTAAAATATTATTTAATTACATAAAAGATTTATGGACTCTCATATAGTTCCTCCTAAAGTGATACAACTCTTTGTTGTACTCCTTAAGAGTTCTGCTTCTTCCCAACATGTCTCTCTCTCCAAAAAATGTCTTTATATCAATCATGTTATCCATATTAACATATGTATATCCATGGGGTGTATAATTAAATTCATTAAACTCCACATAATTTACAAGATTTAGGCAACCTTTAGTTTTTAAGATCAAAACCTAACTGTCAGGTGATGTTTCAGGTTGAATGATAATTACAAAATAACCATAACTTAAACATCATTAATCCAATTGATATTAAATTTAAACCATATATTTTACATAAACATTAAAAATTTAACCATATAAATATTATCATAAGATATTGTAGGTCATTTTAGGTGAATAATAACCTATCAAGTGTTGTACACTACACAAATGACATTTCTAGGTTGAATGGTAGCTATTAAATTTATTGAAATTATAAATATATTTTTTAAAATGATCCAAATTTTGAAAAATATAAATATAAATACATTTTATATAAACCCACTAAATTGTATAACCTAATTATTATCTTATCTCTTTTTCAAGGTAGTGAATTGTCAGGCTAGATAGGTGTATTTTTATAATTGAATGATAGTCACAAAAACTATCATAACTTTGCCTCCACTTAAAAATTTGAGTTTAAATTTGGAATATAAATTTTATATTAAAATTTATATCACTAATCCAAATTTGGTGACTTAAATCTTATCATATATGTTCTACAAGGTCATGAACCTTATGATGAGTGATGTAGACATGACCTTAAAGAAACATCAACAACTTTTTCATGATAACTTAAAATGGTCTAAAATCTGGTTAAAATATTTTAGGTGTCATATGTTATTAACCCAAAAAAATTATCATCCAATTACTTATAAAACATTATTGTAATTAAGGAAAAATCTTACTATTATAGCAGTTGGCACCCCTCTACAATGGCTCCAAATGATCTAAAATTTTGTGCAGAGGTTTTATGTTTCATGTTATATTATCATACCAAGTTTTAGCATATGATTCATTACAAAATATTACCACAATTAAGGAAACCTCCTGCTAGTGTAATAGTTTGTATGCCACTGCAGTGACTCCAAATGATCTAAAATTTTGTATAGATTTTTAGGTGTCATCTACTATGACTTAAAAATATTATATCATTTAATTATTACCAAAATTGAAGAACTATTTCTAATAATTTTCTATGACATAATAATCTTGTAAACTGATAGAAACAAACAAAAGCTATCTTCACTTTTCAAGGCAAAGGAATACTTTTGTAACATCATTCTAAGAGGTAAACAAGCTCACACAAACAAGACCACAACACAAAAATAAAATAAAAAAACCACACTCTATTTTTGATTGATTCAAGATTGCATGAACCATGAGATGTTCTTCCATCACTATGAAACCTCATATTACTACACACACACACACCCATAGATCTCTCTTGTGCATGTGCTTACACTAAATCCTATGTGTTGAACCTTATTTTACTTCTCTTTGATTTGGAACCCAAATTACACTTTTGACACAAGATGACTTGGAAAAAAAGGTTATAAAGATGGGTTACACAACCCCAACTACTCCCCTCTGAGTGAAGGAGCATTGCCTACATTATAATAATCTAAAAAGGAATCATATTGCATGTGGTTATCTCACCTAGGTGTGTGTGTGTGTGTGTGTGTGTGTGTGTGTGTGTGTGTGTGTGTGTGTGTGTGTGTGTGTGTGTGTGTGTGTGTGTGTGTGTGTGCACTATCTCATCATGTTAGAATGCAATGAAATATTTGGATTTTAATGATTGAGAACATGTAAATTTGACCTATGTTTATATTTATACTTTATTTTAAGGTTTCTCTTTTGAGGGGTTTTTAGATGTCGATGATTCTATGATATTTTTTAAAGAGAGTGCAAATAGATTCTTCAATGTAATTTTTAAGTAGCAATGAAGTTAACAAGTGAGTCAGAACTTAGGATTTATTTATATTTATATATGATACTTTGATATTTATCACTATGACCAAATTATTAAATACATCTAGATTGATCTAATGGAAACTTCCTATTTTAAAAAATAGTTGTTGAAGATTCATGGTTAATTCTAATATAAGCAGACACCTATAGAAACTATAACTATCTGACTATTGATGGTACTATCCTTGGAGTTAAATAAGTGAATGGATATATGATAATTATTTGTTAAGGATAATTTCTAGTTTTCTTGCATAGATTAAGGTGATTTTAAATATGTATATTGGTAAATCAGGTTAGCTAGAAATAGGTGAGTAGACAAATAAGGGAAAGTGTGCACATGAGTCAAATGTGTATGCAAAGTCCAAATATGTGAAAGTGAAGAACAATTTGATGTTTCCTAGTGTCTAACACTAAAATTAGGTTTTTAAACACACACACACACAAATGTTAAGTACAATGATGTGGAAATGAAGTGCTAGTTAAATGTATAAAATGTAGTATGTTTCATGCATACCATCATAGGAAATAATGTATAGATATAATAGAATAACCATCAAAATAAACATGAAATAAGAAAAGGATACATATAACATGAATAATATTATCCCCACATATGATGAGGCATAATTTAATGATAAATTTAAATAAGTAAGAGTGTAATGTATAGATATGTCATATAGTGAAAATCTAAAGATGTGATATAACACTCAAGTAGATGACGAGGTTACTAAAGCTAAATGAAAAAAAAACAAAGAAAAGGTATAGTATAATAAATTTTGTAATATGTATGCCTTGAAGCCCATGCTATGCATTATGAGGCATCAATCCATGTAGTGGGATGGTTAATATCCCCCTAATATGTCTCATCAAAAAATGGATCCTCATATTTGGGATAAGATTTTTTTAAATCTTTGAATTAAATGAAGATATGATTGCATCCATTACGTTTTTTAACCATTATAATGTTAGATATCAAAGGGGGGAAATTAGTGGATTCATTAAAATTTTGAGTCTCGTGGTTAGCTATATGAGATTGTAAAATTTTATCCTAAAGTGCTATTACCTTTAAAGATAAATCTTGTACTTGTTCTAATAGTTTATCTATTGCGTGCATCATAGTGACTATCTTATGTGTAGGAATGATTGTATTTTTGATAGATTCATTTAAAGTTTGATTCTTACCATTCATGATGAAGGTAGGAAAATTAGTTTGCATAGGAGTAGGATCAAACGACTTATGACAAAGCATAGAATAAGTATAAATGTAAGTACAAATCTTAGGGGTGTCTACATGATAAACATTTACAGTCATCAACTCTTTAAATTTATATAACATTTCATAAATGAAAATAAGGTTTGAAATAAAAAATTATTTAAAATATTTAATAATGTGTTTTTAAATATTTTTGTCCATTGAAAATGTGAGATTTTTCAATTTATCATCCAAGAAAGACATAACACTCTCATCAATTTTGTTAATGTAAACCATTATGAAAATCAAGAAATGAGAATTCAAAAATATATAAACCCTATTGGTAATAATCTTAAAATAATGAAATCAACAAAACATAAGGGAATGAAATGTGAAAAACCTTACGTTGAATTATTGAAAGAGTCAAGGTTTACAATTTATGTTTATCCTTATTCTAATTTTAATCAAAATAGGAATAAACTAGTTAAAATTAAATAGATATAAGCATACATCTATGAAAATACATAATTAAGATCTATCTAATTATCTAGGCTCAAGTAAAAATTATAAATACAACCAATGAAACTAGGTTATGCAAAGTAAGTACAAGAGGTTAAGAAATTATCACACTTGATTGTTGTTTTTGGATTCTAAAACTATTTATGGGAATATTAAGTGGGTTCATCTTAGGAAAACATAGCCTATTTATAATTTCATTAGTTGAGTTTGTCCATATGACACTGAGTCTATCTTATGCAAGGTTCTACAAATTTATTTTTCTATCACTATTGCATTGTGTCTTTTTAATGTTCCTATATATTCACTTCCCTATTTTTTAAGGCAAAATGTGTAGAATTGATTTCATTTATCTTTGAGCAAGGTTGACACTCTAAAATAAATAAATAGTTATGGAGTCAAGAAACCACCAAAGATATGTTAAAAACTACGTATCTTGCATGCTTGAAATAATACTTTCAAATAGTTTTGTGAGTGTGTGGATGGAATAACTCGAGTGAGGGTTTTGAACCTCATATTCCATAGAAGCGATAAATTCTACTATATTAAAATTAATAACCCCTTTTGGCACAAGGGGAATGATTTGAGATAAAGAAGAATAATTGTTTCACAAGGGTGTAAGATGTGATTCAATGAGACTCAATTTGAAGTAGGAGGAAAAACATTTGATGCTTAGCTCTAGGTTTTACATTTGATGATGTGTTATTTTGATAAGATTCTCTTTAAATGGTTTGACATGACCTAGTATACATAATTTTATCTAAGATAATTTACGTGCATTACCTATCTATAAAATTGATAAGGGATGAGGTTTAAAATGTACAATCAATAACAAAGGGGGAAATGGCCCACAAGCCTAAAATGAACATAGACACATAAGGCATGTGTTTGACCTAAAAGAACATGTAAAAAGTAAGTGTTTGACTCAGAGATGACACATGATTTATTTTTTAGGTAGATTACAATAACAACTGATGTATAGTCTAATAATGCTAACATATAGTTTCTAATAAGCCTTAGATAATGCTTTTTCGGCTAAAGGGCTAAATAGGGACTTTAGTGGGATTAAGATGGACCAAGAAACATGACAATATGTATAAGTTTTCCAAATATGATAAATTAAGAATAAAACAATGGGAATAAGAGTCTTTTATAAAATTTGGGTGTCTATTTATTTAAGATTAATTGAGTTTATATGATAACCCTTTAAAATCCTAAACAAACATTCTCCCTATTTCATATCCTAATTTTTCACTTCCAAGACAATATCAGTAAACCTAAACAATGTCAATTACCATAGGGGTCTCCTTATATTCACAATGTTTGTAACCCCTAAATATATATTTTTTAAATAATGAAATCTCCATTAGGTTTTCCTAGACATATTTTATGGGTCAGTGATAGTGAGAAATTAATGAAGATTCATCTATAAATACAAATCAACCCCAAGGTTATTATCCACTTGTAAAGTCTTAACAATATTAATAAATCACCTAACACTCTCTTGAAAATTTTTCAAAAAGAATACACACAAATCAAAATTCTAAGGAGTAACCTTATATCAGTTCATAGATCCAAATTTGAATACACAAATTCATATTTTCATGGTTACTAGTATCAAAGATCAAAAGATAGCATTGTATTCTAGATTATTCAAGATGTTGTACACACACACATAAGTGGGATAAATATGTGAAATTTGAGCCCTCTTTTGAGAATGGAAATGTAGGTAATTCTCATGAATTTCATGGTGGTTGGGGTTGGTCTAACCCAAAATACTAACCCCTTTTGAAGGTCATCTTATTGTAAATCAAACACAATTAGAGTTTGGATAAAAGAAACATGAAAAAAGTATTTCAACATAGGATAGGAGAGGTTGCACGCATATAATCACATTGTCAATGCAAGCATAGGGCTCCCCAAAGTATCATATTGTCATGTTCCCTTTTTAGTTGACATGTTCTGAGTTCAGGTTAGCCTATTATGCGACCCTCGTAGGCTGATAGGATGGTTAGAGGGTCTTGATGGAGATTGGCTTGGCTTCGTTTAGCAAAATTTTTCCAGTTGGTTTTCGTTTGGGATCTTTCAGACATGAATTAAGGGAGATATTAATATTTGATTGATTTAATCAAATATTAATTATTTGGTCTAATTTTAATTAATTATTAATTAGTTGGTCTAATTTTAAGACCCTAATTCTAATTTAAGAAACCCTAAGTCTAATTTAAGGAAATCTAATTTTAACAAGCACACCTTTGGAGGGTATAAGGGTTTCTCATGGGAGAGAGTTGGAATTATGAATTGATTATTGATTTTGCTAAGAATTCTTCTGTGAAGACTGAGCCAAGGGTTCCAGGATTCCATTTGCATTGAAGAACGTCAACTCTTCATTGTGTACGATTCAGAGGTTGTGAGAGATCAACTGATCTATTGCCAAATTGAGAGATAACTTCATACAAAAGTTATCATAGGGGTTTACAGATTTGAGAGGTAACTTCATACAGAAGATATCACAAGGGTTCACAGGTATTTCTTTATTTTGGGTTTGATTCAATTATTATCTAGATATAGATCTTTGTATTAGCCCATAGTTTTTCAGATCAGGATCAAGCATACAGATTGTGCTATATTGGCAGCCGTACGAAGTCTGTACAGATCCATGAAAAATTTGTAAGCATCATCAGATTCACTCAGACACCGACATCGACAGGCAGAACCCTACAGAGACTGACATCAGCGGACATCTCACTGACGTCGATAGTTTAACGACCCTAGTCGACCGACGATGACAGTATAACTGACGTCAGCGACTGTGTTTTTTACATAACAGGCTGAGACGTACCAGATCTAGATTTATTTCCCAATTTTGTAGAATACTCAGGCTACTAAGGCCGTATTTTCAATATTCATTGTATACCTGACAGAGGTCCTCTATTGTAAGCATATGAGCAAATAAATAAGAGATTATACTGTGATTTATTTATCTATTTGAAGATATTTTACAAAAATACAGATAAGCAATTCAGAGCTTTTGTTTTGGTATTTGATGGGATATTACAGTCTATAATATCCCTTTAGATACCAAAACAAAAGCTCTGAATTGCTTATCTATATTTTTGCAAAATATCTTCAAATAGATAAATAAATCATAGTATAATCTCTTATTTATTTGCTCATATGCTTACAATAGAGGACCTCTATCAGGTATACAATGAATATTGAAAATACAGCCTTAATAGCCTGAGTATTCTACAAAATTGGGAAATAAATCTGGATCTGGTACGTCTCGGCCTACTATGTAAAAAAAATAGTCACCGACATCGGTTATACTGCCATCGTTGGTCGACTGGGGTCATTAAACTGCCGACGTCGGTGAGATGTCGGCCGATGTCGGTCTCTGTAGGGTTCTACCTGATGATGTCGGTGTCTGAGTGAATTTGTTGATGCTTACAAATTTTTCATGGATCTGTATAGACTTTGTATGACCACCAATATAGCACAATCTGTATGCTTGATCCTGATCTGAAAAACTATGGGCTAATACAAAGATCTATATCTGGATAATAATTGAATCAAACCCAAAATAAAGAAATACTTGTGAACCCTTGTGATAACTTCTGTATGAAGTTACCTCTCAAATTTGTAAACCCCTGTGATAAATTTTGTATGAATTTATCTCTCAATTTGGCAATAGATCGGCTAATCTCTCACAACCTCTGAATCGCACACAATGAAGAGTTGATGTTCTTCAATGCAAATGGAATCCTGGAACCCTTGGCTCAGTCTTCACAGAAGAATTCTTAGCAAAATCAATAATCAATTCATAATTCCAACTCTCTCCCATGAGAAACCCTTATACCCTCCAAAGGTGTGCTTGCTAAAATTAGATTTCCTTAAATTAGACTTAGGGTTTCTTAAATTAGAATTAGGGTCTTAAAATTAGACCAACTAATTAATAATTAATTAAAATTAGACCAAATAATTAATATTTGATTAAATCAATCAAATATTAATATCTCCCTTAATTCATGTCTAAAAGAGCCCGAACAAAAACCAGCTGGAAAAATTGTGCTAAACGAAGCCAAGCCAATCTCCATCAAGACCCTCTAACCATCCTATCAGCCTACAAGGGTCACATAATAGGCTAACCATGAACTTAGAACATGTCAACTAAAAAGGGAACATGACAATCTGCCCCTCCTGAAATTGCTTGCCCTCAAGCGATCGCTGAATGAGACACTCATCAATCCACCTGGATCCCAAATGTAGTCATGATCTACCCTGTTGTCAATCAATGCAAAATCCATGCCATGTCCATCCAAACTCTCATCTAATGGCATCACATCATCCCTAGTACTAAGATAAGCACCCCAACATCCAATCCATAAATGAAAATTAGCAGGGAACTCAAGTAAAATCCTTACCTGAATAATATCTAGATTTGGATCGTGAAGGCTAGAAATAGTCATATCATCATCTACCTGTGACCCGACTGTAACAAAAAGTTGAGTCCCTACCACATGTGATAACTCCAAAACTAAAATCACCTCAAGACAAAGCTCATCCTCATATCTCTCCTGTGTTGGTGCTAATGTGCATTCGGTAGAGCACTCTATCATGTCATGTCGTATAGGCATCTCCATTTGATGAAAAAACATATGTTTGAAGCTGCTGCCCCGTATTGCCTTAAGAATATGTGTCTTCCCATCAACATCAAAGCGAACCTCGATGTCCTTGAGATGAAGAGTAACTTCCTCAAATGAATGAAGCCACTTCATACCCAAGACTAAGTCTATATCCCCCATGTTCACCACATAATAATCAGCCTTGAACTCATAGTTGTTCAAGCGCAATGGGAGGTCTCTAATCATATGCTCACACCTTAGAGTGTGACCATCGACTACCTTAACTCTAATGCCCTCAAAATCTTTAGTAGTGAGTCCACACTGTTCCACAAATCTAGCATCTATAAAATTATGTGTGGCTCCTATATCAAGAAGGGTGATGACCTTTTGTCCTACCAAAACTCCACAGAGTCTAAATGATTCATTTGACTGAATGTTGGATAGGCGTGCCTCTTGTATATGAATCTCTAACTCTACTTCTACCTTAGGCTCTGAAGCCTTTGCCTCTGCCCCCTCAAAACTATTCTGCTGTTCAAAATCCTCTAAATCTGAATCCTCATAATATGCCCACATCACACAATTCGCCTTGCCCTTAGGCCTCAAAGGGCAATCGTGGTGGATATCATATGGACCTTTGCAGTAGAAGCAAAGCTTCTTCCTACATAGATCATTAAGTGCCTCATGATCTAAAGGTGGTGCTGTTGGGTTGGCCTTTGAATCATTCTTAACACCTGATTTATCTTTGTTGAAATCTAATCCCTCTCTATCTCTGTCGGAGCACTTATGGTCCCTAGATGAATAAGTACCTCTGGAGTTAAATCTACTGGATGGGGCTGCCATCTTCATGCTACGCACCTTCTTCATAGCTACTTGTAATGAAGGAGGATCAAAGCCTTTGATCCAACCTCTCAATGGTTCTATCAATCCCTCCATGAAGAGTACTACAAGTCGCCACTCTGAAATGTCAGGAACCATGACTGATAACTTCTGGAAGTCACCAATGTAAGACTCTAGACTCCCACTCTAGCACAACTGAGCTAACTCTCTGAAATAGGACTCTGGGTCCTTCCTATCAAAATGCTCCACCAACCTATCCACAAACTCCTAATAAAATGTGATCCGATCATGATGGAGTGTCACCATCCCGTGGTGCCACCAATCGTGAGCTACTCCCTCAAGATGTAGTGTCACATATCTGATAGCATCTTCCTCAGCCATCAAACATAATGTGAGAAAGGTGTCTAACTTACTAATCCAGTCCTGCGCTGTGACCTTACCACTATCATCAAACATCGCCAGTGTGAGTCTGCTCGTAGCATGCTTTAGATCATTGTTCTGGTGTCTAGGTCTCCTATCTTGTCTAACCACTCTGTAGTGCTCTCTCCTCAGATTAACAAAATGATCAAAGGATGTCCTCTCTTGAACATGAGGAGGTAATAAGTCTCACTCATCATTTGCAGCCATGTCAACATCTGCAAATGGGGAATCTCCTGCCTCCTCCTCTGCTAGAACTTTTGGTTCCTCTTGAACAAATGTAGGACGTGTAGGTCTATTCGTTGTTCTGGAGTGGGCCTGCTGGGGTCTCTGATTAACCATAGCACTCCTGTTATCTCCTTGTTCCCCATTCTATCTATCAGGGGCATTCATCCTATCTATCATAGTAGTGAGTCTTTGTATTGTCTGATTCATTTGCTATTGGCCTGTCATCATAGCACAGTGGAATTTTTTGGTGTCCCGATCAACATCATACCTATGGCCCCTGGGTGGGCTACCCTCACATCTGTCACTCATGATAATTGGCTACTGTTCTAATAACTGGGTACCTTCAAGTAAGGCTCTACTGCGTGTGTTATACCTGTGTGGTCCCAACTCTTGTGGCTGCATAAGATTGTCAAACCCTTAGGATGGCAGGATTTAGCTCTGATACCACTGAAATATCCCTTCAAATACCAAAACAAAAGCTCTGAATTGCTTATCTATATTTTTGCAAAATATCTTCAAATAGATAAATAAATCACAGTATAATCTCTTATTTATTTGCTCATATGCTTACAATAGAGGACCTCTGTCAGGTATATAATGAATATTGAAAATATAGCCTTAATAGCCTGAGTATTTTGCAAAATTGGGAAATAAATCTGGATCTGGTACGTCTCAGCTTGCTGTGTAAAAAACACAGTTGTTGATGTCGGTTATACTTCCGTCATCGGTCTACTGGGGTCGTTAAACTACCGAGGTCAGTGAGATGTCAGCCGATGTCGGTCTCTGTAGGGTTCTACCTGTCAATGTCAGTGTTTGAGTGAATCTGTTGATGCTTACAGATTTTTCATGGATCTGTATGAACTTCATACAACTGCCAATATAACACAATTTGTATGCTTGATCTTGATCTGAAAAACTATGGGCTAATACAAAGATCTATATCTGGATAATAATTGAATCAAATCCAAAATAAAGAAATACCTATGAACCCTTGTGATAGCTTCTATATGAAGTTACCTCTCAAATCTGTAAACCCCTGTGATAACTTCTGTATGAAGTTATCTCTCAATTTGGCAATAGATCGGTTGATCTCTCATAACCTCTGAATCACACACAATGAAGAGTTGACATTCTTCAATGCAAATGGAATCCTGGAACCCTTGGCTCAGTCTTCACAGAAGAATTCTTAGCAAAATCAATAATCAATTCATAATACCAACTCTCTCCCATGAGAAACCCTTATACCCTCCAAAGGTGTGCTTGCTAAAATTAGATTTCCTTAAATTAGACTTAGGGTTTCTTAAATTAGAATTAGGGTCTTAAAATTAGACCAACTAATTAATAATTAATAATTGGTTAAAATTAGACCAAATAATTAATATTTGATTAAATCAATCAAATATTAATATCTCCCTTAATTCATGTCTAAAAGAGCCCGAACGAAAACCAACTGGAAAAATTCTGCTAAACGAAGCCAAGCCAATCTCCATCAAGACCCTCTAACCATCCTATCAGCCTACGAGGGTCGCATAATAGGCTAACCATGAACTCAGAACATGTCAACTAAAAAGGGAACATGACACATACCCCCATTATGTGTAGGGATACTACAAACAAACACTGATGATGATGGTTGTAGAAAGCATCTAAAAATTTTATAGTGTTTATGCATGTTTTCAGCCATTGTTTTTTATCTAATCAATAGATGAAAGCACATACAGAGAATTTTTAGACTTAGTGATGGCTTTATTGAGTAACATATAGGTATAATTAGTTAACTATATATCCATCTCTTAATTTTTTATTTTTTAATAAAGTAACCACAATTTCAATCAATCTAATTCAATTTATATTAGTGTATTTATAGTTATATTTTCCATAATATAAATTAGTCCGTAGTTTCCATTATTTTATATATTTAAATGTAAAATAAGTAAAAAATTGGTATAAGTTAATTTTTCCTTTAGATTAGATGTTTATTTTAGTGCATTTGAGCTCATAGGTGTACTATCTAATTAGATTTGAATATTGTCAATCAAATAATATATCTTACATTTCAAACTAATACACATATTTTTAGTATGCACTTGAACTCTATAATAATTACAATATGTGTTGCCATAAAAATATATAGGAAAATTGTCATGAAGTAATCATGTTGCATTTAAGTAACTTCAAGACATTTTTTGGACTTTTACTTAACCTTATAAATTTAATACACTCTTTTTTTTGAGGTAACACAAGCTTCTTATATGGTTATTATATAGCATTGAATATATTATTATCATAATTATTATGTTGAAACTCATGGTCATTGCTTCTAGCCTCTAAACTTGGTCCATTTTGAAATTTTACATTAGTTGAAGCATTGGACCCATACTAAAGCATATTTGCCTCTAAAAGTTTGAACTCAAAGGCCATGACTGTATGATAAAGTTAATTAAAAGAATAATAATTTTTTAAAAACTAATTTATATTTGATAAATGATAGAAAATTGATGATAAAAATGCTTTGAAGCTCATTATATGGTGGTTAGTGAGTAACCCTAGTTAATAACATCTTAAACCTAAACACAAAATCACTAATAGTTTCACTACATACATGTTGAACTTGAGATAAACATGAAAATGTGACCTTTGTGCCAATTTCAATTGAAAAATGAGCTATAAATTCTTCCACTAATGTTGTCAAAGAGTGTATGGATCCACATGGTAAAGCATAAAACTAAACAAGGGAATAATGCTTCAATCTCCTTGGGAATAACTTAGTTAAAAATTTACCATTATGAGAAAAATATAAGTATGAGGCATAGAAAGATGGAATATGATGAGAAAGGTTCCATTTTCAATTAAAAAATGAAAACTTTAGTGTTGCAAAACCAATTTGAAAATGATAAGCAAGTACATCATGAGCTAAAGGTTTTAAAAGTATATCATGATAAGTTACCCTACCACCTAGATTTTGATTCCCTTGAGAAAGTCATTTAATTTTTTATTTAAAATATCACAATTTATGCATCATAGTGGTCATTTAAATTTTTTGAATAGGAATAAATGGGGAAAAAGTAGAAGAGATTGGAATAGGAGAAATAAGACCATGATTAACATGTTAAGTACGATGCCAATGTCGACACTTGATAGTTGAAGTTAGAATTAAGATTATTAATTTTTTTAATTATTTTATGAGGTTTATTTAATTTATTTTTATCGTATATTAGTTATTTTTAAAATTTTCACACTTTTTGGGAATTTCCTAAAAAATTTGCTAAAAGTGCCAGTTAGAGTATAGTTCATTAAATGTGTACTTAATTAAGCTCAGATCCTTATCCATTCATACCCAAGATGTGGGGAGACACTTTTTATAGTTTATTTAACTAAAATTAAGTTTATTTTAGTTAGGTTTATAGTTTATATGGTTTTGGGGTGCCTAGCTTATCTAGTGTGTATATTTTGCTTACTTATTAAGAAAGGCTTCTTACATGTTGACCAAATCTTATCAGTGAGTCAAAAAATTTATCTCAATTAAATTTTAGATTATTTTAGAGTCTATTTTTATGAATATTTTTTAGTTAAATTAGTTTTTAATTAAGGTTTTAATTTAACATTCACTTTTCATAACTTGTCATGCAAGTTACTAGTAACTGGTTAATTTTAGCTTTTCTTGTTAATAAAGAATGGTGCAAAAATATGACACCATGATTATTCTTGGAAAATATATTTTCATATTTTTATTTATAATTTTTTTATTTAATGTATTCAAAAAATAAAACCAATAAACTTTATTATTACTAATTTGAATTTATTCAGTGAATATACAGTCATCAACCACACTTACAATATACTTAAATTTAATAGCTAGTAATTCTATGATAGATTCGATGATATATAACATCATTTTTAGATTAAATTAGATTTGATGTTCACTCCCTTAATACATTCAAAACCTTTATTTGATATCAAAGCCTCATTCTTAAAAAGGTACATAAGGGTTTTGATCCATTATCATGAGAATCATGACTTCTTTGAATTATGCTTCTATTATATTCCCATTTTCAAAGTTGACAACTTTGATTATTGGAAAGATAAATTGAGAGAATATTTATTTGGAAGGGATTTTGAGAGAATGTTATCCTTGGATATT
Organism: Torreya grandis; assembly: GCA_037957365.1. Taxonomy (NCBI): domain Eukaryota; kingdom Viridiplantae; phylum Streptophyta; class Pinopsida; order Cupressales; family Taxaceae; genus Torreya; species Torreya grandis. The sequence goes on along the minus strand of JARHVA010000761.1, from coordinate 1,685,757 downwards.
GATCTATAAACAGTAATTAGCCCTTGCTAATAAATACTATTTTATTTAAAATGGATTTTAATAATATGTCAATTTTCAAAATTTATTTTTAAAAAAATTATTTTTATTCAGAATGTAAATTATCCACAACAATTCTGATTATGAGAATTCTATAAACTCATAAATTTATTATTTAATTAAAAAATATTCCTTTCATATTTTATCTCTTTGAATAATGTCTTAATTAATTTCTAGTAATTAAATTCCAAAGATCAATAATAATTTAAAATTGATATACTAATGAAAAATTGAAAATAAAATAGAGACCAGAGATTGTTTATGGGGTTCACCAACTGGCTACATCCCCGATATTGTGAAATAATAATCTAATCCATTAAAAATCAATTTGTAAGTAATAATACAACTCACAATAATGATAAATGAACCATGTCACCTACAATAGAACTAAAAACTAGATATTAAAGACTCTAAACCTGATCAACAACTGTATCCTTATTCATCTAAAGTTTTGCAAGTAATTTCTTTCTCCAAAATGGGCAAATAACTCTCTCTATAATTTACACAAGATTGCAAGACTCTGTAATGGGCAAAAATAGCCTCAATTAGGCTATTCTAAAATTCTACCTTTGTAAAAATAAACATGGTCAATCCTCTGAATTTAATAACCTATGTTCTCTAGTATAATAGACTTCCACCTGTATAGCATGTCCTCACTTCAAATATTTTTCATAATTCTTTCTCTTTACAAAAAAATATAGAACTTCTATAATATTTTATACACTATTCTCTACCTCCATAATATAAAAAATTCTCAATATAAAATATAATAAAGTTGTTTATAACCAACATTGGCTAACAACCTTCTTTACCTCAAATTACATGTATCTCCTCATTATTAGCTTGCATTCATTATAAATAGAATGAAATCTCATGTATTAAGGGTGATTTATGCCATGTTGTATTTAACAAAGCCTTCCCATAAATAACATGGTCACCAAAATTGCTGACCACAAAAAAGACAAGTGGAAGACCCATGTGGAGAAAATACCATGTAAGGATAAGGTGGGCATGTTAAGATTTTAGCACCAAGGTAAAAGATATGAGGATTAAAATATATTAAAACATCTCCATTATTACCAGATTCACCCCCTCTCCCTACCCCCCTTGCAAATTGAAATGATGTTCCACGTGGGGAAAAGTCATGCATGGTATAAAGTTTATTAAAATGGGACAAAGGTATTTAAAAAATATTAATATCCCATGGTAAATAAAAATCATGTATAAGCATCCACGTGGAAGTGGGGATAACTAAGAATTTGGGACTTTTTAAGATTATCCAATGGTTATAATAAATAGAATATTTAATTGAATAAATATATCCCATGGTTATTAAAACCATATTAAATAGGATATTAATTAGAGGTTTTAAAACATCCGATGGTAAATAAAAAAAATCATTAATAATAAGATATTATTAATTAAAGATTATCTCGAAGGAAATATCATGGATATGAGGAAAGGAATATTTTGGTGGCATTAGTAGAATTTTATGGAAAAATTGATAATGGGGTAATGTGGGTAAAGGTCATTTTGGTCCCAGATCTGCAACACAACACCCATTAACAATATACTAAAATAATTCCAATATAAAAGAGTAATTGTATAAACTCTTTATATTTTTTCCACGTGTCAAATTTTCCATTACAACATTTATCTTTTCCAAAATTTTCCATTTGAACAATATGATGAGTGAAAATCCTCTAAATCAAACTTCCCCAATAAGACCCTTTTGGTCCTCAAAAGGTCAAGTCACCCACTGAATCTACAAATGGTTCACTCTGTAAAACATGTCTACAAAATATCATGGTAACAATTCAAAAATAAAACTAAATCCCTAAAATGTTATTCAAAAATATATGTATACAATACCAAATTGTAAATAGAAATAAACTACATGTAAAAATGTCACATCTCCCAAAACGGTGCATCTACCTACATATACTGTTATCAAAGTTTAAACTAAAGTTTTTCAAAAACCTTAAACATGAGAAAATAATCCAAGTATGATAAACCTATCCTTTGGATTTTATCTACAAGTTACTCTAATAAACCAAATTCCAAAGCTTAAAATCATTTGAGCATGTCTCCAAGTTTTAAACATGAGTTAATTCCTTTTTCAATGCATTAGGAACTCAAAAAATTATTTAGGATAAAAATATAGAGCTTAGCAAAACCACAAATATGAGAAAATAATCCAATTATGATAAACCTATCACTCTAATTTTCTCACATCTGGTAGCTCTAAAAATATGTTTAAAACCAAAATATATCCCTTTTAATGGAATCCCAAAATTGATTTGAACATTTGCATGCTAATAAACTATCACAACTATGCAAACATGAAGCTAAAGAATTGCTTACCAACCCACTTTATCACATTTTCCTATTTAGGTGGTTTAATTTCCTTAGTGAATCCATGATTAGATGCATGGATTATATCTAAAACTGTTGGATTTAAAATAACTTCTTATTTGCTTACGGATGCATCATTCTTCATGGATGTATTCCTATAATACCTAGGATGTAGTTATGGATATAATACCTAATGTTTATCATTTTGGTGACCAATTAGATTAAAATGATTACAATGATTATTACCCATTTGTTTCTTTTTAGAAAACATAAACATCCTAAGATCTGGTTTTATTTTCTAACATAAGGCAACACAATGATTATTTAATCCACAAAAATTTCATGGATATTTAGACCAAAAATCCTATGATAATAACTCCTTAGTTTCATAGTTGAAATATATGTTGGAATATTTACCAAGTTTTGTAGGACTGGTACATGTATGATAAGATGAAATGATGTTACATTTTATTGAATCATGTTTTCTTGCAACACCAATTTTTTGTGGGGATGGACTTCTTTTTCTCTGCATGCTATCACTCTGTATGTCTAGTGACTTGAACCCTTTGGTATTATAAGCTTGTCTTCCTTCAATAGTTCTAGAATTCTATCCAGCTTCTATTTTCACCTTAGTATATCCCAAACCTACAAAATGAGGTCAATCCTCTACTTGAATGGGGTTAGAAATACCTTTGCCATCTTTTCGAAGGCCTTTTCTATTAAATCCCATTTTAACAAATAATTTTTGACCTATTCCTTTTGTATACTATTCAAATTTACTAAAATCATTATTACTAGATTCATTATGGAAAGGAAAATTAACTAGTGACTCACATTCACTTATAGTGTATTCATCTGTCATGGTTTCTACATCTGATGTGGAAGGCAAATCCTTTAGTTATTCACCATTCTATAGTCTTTCCAAGAGCTCATCCTTAGGTTGTAACTTAGTTTTCAACCTTTCAACTTCCTCTTCCAAGGATTAAAATTTTGATCTCAAGAGAGTTTTCTTCTTGAATCTATTGATTACATGACTCAAGTTTATAGAGCTTTTCCTATTTTGATAACTTGCCCATAGTTTAGCTATTCCTGTATTCAAAACATAACTAAACTAATTATAATGAGTGTCAAATAACAAATTGTTAACCATAAGTAAACTACATTTTTAAATCCCATTGATCAATTGTCTGGTAGCAAACTGATCTATAAATAGTAATTAGCCCCTGCTAATATATATTATTTTATTTAAAATGGATTTTAATAATATGTCAATTTCCAAAATTTATTTTAAAAAAAATTAACTTTTATTCTAAATGTAAATTATTTGCAACAATTTTGATTATGAGTATTCTTTAAACTCATATAAATCTATTATTTAATTAAAAAATATTCCCTTCATATTTTATCTCTTTGAATAATCTCTTAATTAATTTATAGTAATTAAATTCTAAATATCAATAATAATTTAAAATTGATATACTGATGAAAAATAAAAATAAAATAGAGACCAGGGATTATTTACAGGGTTCACCAATTAGTTACATCCCTAAGATTGCTAAATAACAATCTAATCCATTAAAAAACAATTTGCAAGTAATAATAAAACTCATAATAATGATAAATGAACCTTGTCACCTGCAATAGAACTAAAAACTAGATATTGAAGACTCTGAACCTGATTAACAAATGTCTTCTTATTCATTCAAAGCTCTACAAGTACTTTCTTTCTCCAAAATGGGCAAATAACTCTCTACAATTTATACAAGCTTGCAAGACTCTGTAATAGACAAAAATGACCTCAATTGAGCTATTCCAAAATTTTGCCTTTATAAAAATAAACACGGTCAATCATCTAAATTTAATAACCTATGTTCTCTAGCATAATAGACTTCCACTTGTATGGAATGTCCCTAATTCAAATATTTTTCATAATTATTTCTCTATACAGAAAATATACAACTTTTGTAATATTTTGTATGCTGTTCTCTACCTCTAGAATATAAAAAAAATCTCAATATAAAATAAAATAAATTTATTTATAGCCAACATTGGATAACGACCTTCTTTACCTCAAAGTGAATTTATCTCTCCGTAATCAGCTTGCATGCATTCTAAATGGATTGAAATCCCATGTTTTAAGGGTGCTTGATGCCATGCTATATTTAGCAAAGCCTTCCCATAAATAACATGGTCACCAAAACCACTGACAACATAAAAGATAAGTGGAAGACCCACATGGAGAAAATACCATGTGAGGATAAGGCATGCATGTTAAGAGTGTAGCACCAAGGTAAAATATATGAGGATTAAAATATATTAAAACATCTCCATTATTACCAAATTCACCCCCACACAAAGTGAAATGATGTTCCACATGGGGAAAGGTCATGCATGGTATAAAGTTTATTAAAATGGGACAAAGATATATATTTTTAAATAATATCCCATGGTAAATAAAAATCATGTATAACCATCCACGTGGAAGTGGGGATAACTAAGAATTTGGTACTTGGAAAAATTATCCAATGGTTATAATAAATAGGATATTTATTTGGCTAAATACATCCCATGGTTATTAAAATCATATTAAAATAGGATATTAATCGAAGGTTCTAAAACATCCCATTGTAAATAAAAAACCATTAATAATAGGATATTATTAATAAAAAATTATCCCAAAGGAAATATCATGGATATGAGGAAAGGAATATCTTGGTGGCATCAATGAAATTATATGACAAATTTTATAACGGGGTAATTTGGGTAAAGATCGGTTTGGTCCCACATTTGAAACACAACACCCATTACCAACATAATAAAATAGTTCTAATATAAAAATTAATTGTATAAACTCTTTATATTTTTGTCACGTGTTGACTTTCTCATTGTGATATTTATCTTTTCCACATTTTTTTGTTTGAGCCATATGATGAGTGAAAATCTTTCAGATTAGATAAACACCACCCACATGTCGAAATGATTTGAATTGAGATTAGAAGAGAACAAAATTGGATAAAGAAAAGGCTGATACATGACCATTCTTCTATATTCAAAGTGCCATAGACCCAAACATCTATCCAATAATTGTTGGATGCAAAAATACCCATGAAACATGGAATACCTTGGAAACTTCATATCAAGGATTTATTAAGGTAAGAGAAGAAAACTTAAAACTCTTAAAATAAATTTTAAAAATTTGAGAATCTTAGATAATGAAAGAGTTGGATAATATTGTATAATTTTAAATGACATAGTGTATAGAATGAGGGTTTATGGAGAAACCATAGAAGATAGGATCATAGTAAGGAAAATTTTGAGATCTTTGACTCAAAAATGGTTGTATATTATGATCAATCTTGAGGAGTGTAAGGATATAAAAACTATAAGTGTCGATGAGTTAGTGGGTTCTCTCTTGTCCCATAAGGATAAAATGAGACTATATGTAAAATATCTAGTATGTACATTTGAAACCAAAACAAGAGTTTCAAATACCAAAGAGAATAATACAAATTAGAATCAAGAGATTTCAAAATAATAAACTTTAAATGGAAAATATCAAGCTAACTTCCTAGGTAAAATAAAGAGATACCTTGTCATTATTGTAAAAAATAATGACACTTATAAAATATTGCAGGATACTGGCAGCTAAGAATCAAGTTAATCAAGAAGATGAAGAGAATGAATTCCAAGTTGAAAAAAGTGATGAGCAAGAACATTCAAATTATTATCTCACATATATTTCAGAAATATAGGTTATAAATAATTTGTTGTCTATTGATTTAGGATGCTCAAATCATATGACAAGTCAAAAAAATGGTTTCAACAAGTTAGATGACTCCTTCAAAAGCTAAGTGCCATTGGGAGATGGAAATTACATCCAAGTTGAAGGAGATGGCAATATGAAAATCACCACAAGTCAAGGTAAGGGTGAAATAAAGGATGTTTATTTTTATCAAAATCTGGATCTTAATATTTTTTATCTTAATTTCACAAGATATAATGATGAAATCAAAATATACAAGTTTTATAATCCTACAAGCAAATTCATAATTATTACAAGGGATTGTAATTTTTTGAAAATGAGATGTATGCTAATTTATATATATATATATATATATATATATATATATATATATATATAAGGGTTAAAATCTATTTAAGTTTATTTTTAGGGCTTACAAATTCCTATACAGATTTCTAGTTCAACATGAAATAATTTTAGCTCTTTCTAAGAGACTGGTCAACCATATTCATTTACTCCAAACAAGTAAAAACAGTTGTTGAATCTACTTCCAACCAATAAAATTTCAACTCATAACTATTAAATAAGTAAAAAAATGCCTCAACATCAATAGGTTATTTTTTTATGATGCTTATGATGAAAATACTATGTTTGTATTATCATCTATGGCTAGTGACCTTAGAAGTTATGCAAAAGTTAGTCAAAGAAAACAGTGGGTTGATGCTATGAAAAACAAGATGAATTAAATTGAGAGAAATTATACATAGAATATTATTTATCCTCCATATAATAAATAATCCATTGGAACCAAGTGAGTCTACAAAACCAAACTCAAGTGATGGAACAGTTAATAAGTTAAAAGGTAGACTAGTTTCAAAAGGGTTTGCACAAACATTTAGGGTTGACTATGAGGAAACTTATGCACCTGTGGCATGTCAAGATACTATAATACTAATTATTTTTTAATTTTATTATATAAGATGTAAAATACATCAAATTTATGTCAAAATTGTATTATTAAATGGAGTGATTGAAGAAGAAGTATATGTGGGGAAGCCATAAGTTTTTGAAGTAAAAGGTAAAGAGTTTTGGGTATGTAAGTTGAAGAAAGATCTTTATCAAATGAAGTAAGCTATAATATTTTGGTAATAAAAAATTTATATTTATTTATTGTATCAAGTATTTTTAATAATTCAAAATGAACCAACTCTTTACATTCAATTATTTGATTATAATTTGTTATATGTTATCTCTATGTAGACAATATCTTTGCAGGTAGTTCTATGGAGATGTTGAATAGCTTCAAGGAAGTTATGAAATTATAATTTGATATGACTAATATTATAATTATGAGTTAATTTATTGACATGGAAGTCCATAAAAATAAAGTGAAAGTATTCATTTTAAAGCCAAATATGTATAGAACATGTTAAAGAAGTACAATCTCTAAGATTTTAAGACCACAAACACTCCAATTATAAGTGTATAAAATATAATAAGAAAATATAGGATTACTTACACTAATTAAAATAATTATGGTATCATATTTTGAGTTTTTATGTATCTCACTATGACAAGACCCGATATCAGTTATGAGGTTTCACTAGTTTCTAGATTTATAGGCAATCCATCACTCAAACATTTATAAGCAATGAAACTAATTTTAAGATATGCAAGTGAGAAATATAATAATGGAATTAATTTCATACTATTAATTTAATTATATCCAATTATATAAATATATTTATATTGGGGAAGATCTCTTGATGACAAGATATCAACTTCATGTTATTGCTTCACATTGGGAAGTGGGTTGGTTTCATGGTCATTAAAAAAATAAGCTGTAACTATATTATCCTCTAATGAAGCTAAATATACAGACCTTACATAATATTTCACATAATTAATATGGTTTATATGACTTTTAATTGATTTAATAGATACTCAACTTGAACCAACAATTTTTTGTTGTTATAACAATGGGGTAATACAATTATCCAAAAATATAGTTTACCATGCTAGAACCAAATATATTGAACTCTAACATTATTTTTTCATAGACTTGGTCAATTATAAATATTTTTTATTTAAATATGTGATAATTTAAGATTAATTTATTGATATTTTCATCAAATTATTATTGAATAAGGTTCATGGAAGACTTAAGGTGATGATAGGGATTTCTTCTCTTTGCATCAAATGGGGGAATGTTGAATATGATTCTAATGTTGGAACTTGATAGTTGATGTTAGAATTAGATTTATTAGTGTTTTATTATATTAGTATGGTTATTTAATTATTTTTTTCCTATATTATTTATTTTTTATCAAATTTTGACACTTTTCAAGATCTTCTTAGAAAATAGCTAAAAGTGTTAGTTAGAGTGTAGTTTATTGAATGTATACTTAACTAAGCTTAGATCCTTATCCATTCATCCCCAAGAGGTAGGTTACATTTTTAGATCTGATTTAACTTAAATTTATTTTATTTAATTCCATAGTCTATATGGATTTGGGGTGCCTATCTTGTATAGTGTGCATGTTTTGCTTGTTAAGAAAGGCTTCTTGTATGTTGACCAAATATTATCAGTAAGTACAAATTATTATCTTTAGTCTATTTTTAGTTATATTAGACTCTATTTTTATGATTATATTTTTATTTAAATTATTTTTTAATTAATTTCTTAATTTATCATTTAATTGTCATGATTTTTCATGCAAGTTACTTGTAATTGGTTAGTTTTAGCCTTTCTTATTAAATAACGGTACAATAGTGTGGTGCCATAATTATTTTTGGAAAATATTTTTTCATATTTTTATCTCTATTTTTTTATTTAAAGTATTTAAAAAATAAAACCATCAAGTTTTATTAGCTTAATTCACAATTATTCAATGTGTATTCAATCATCAATCACACTTAAAATACAACTAGATTAACAACTAGTAATTATGAGATATATTGGATGATATATAGCTTCATTTTCAGATTAAATTAGAGTTAATTTTCACTCCCTCTATATATTTAAAACCTTCATAAAACCATTGTAATCCATTTGATAAAATTTTAGTGCAATTTATGTTTGGAAAGAATAATTATGGTCTAGCATGAGTTATTGAAAAAGCTTGAGAAGGTAATAAAACATTTTAAGAATGTGGAGAAATCAAAGTTTGAGGAGGAAAAGCAATGGAATCATATTGAAATTTTGAAAACATAATAAATTTGAAATGATAAATAGTAGGATAAATAACATGATTAGGTTAAGGAAGAACTTTTGAATGGACCTTATGAGAAGGGAGACTTTGTAAATACATGTCTTTCAATGGATTTATAATTCTATATATATATATATATATATATATATATATATATATATATATATAGGATTATCCATAACATATTTATTAATACTATAAATGTTTTTATCTTGATTTTTATCTTCTAATTTAACCTCATAATTATAATCATCCTAACAATCATACATATTATTCACACCATTATCATTTATAGAAGCTACACCATTTGCAATAGAAATTTTATATTTTGACATAACATTAGATACATTCCTAAAATCCATGTTTTATTTACAAGCTTGATCTAGATCTAATCAAATAAATATTATAAATAAAATTTCAATCAAACTAATCACTTATGATAATAAAAAACAAGTATAGAGCAAAAATATCACACAAGAGTTTAGAATCAAGTACAAAATAACTAGGCCCAGGGAGATTTAAACATGAAATAACATAAGCCCTAAGAATATGCAAAATTGATGCTATAGAGAATCAATATCTATCCATATGAAGAAAGGTATAACACATCAAGGGTTTATGAAACCCTATAGGAACATGAAAAATGAATAACCATAAGAAAAAATTAGATCCACAACAATGGAAGAGAAATCTAATGCTGGAATAGGTGTAAGAAAAAGAAGATTCACCAACATGTTTTATGGGAAATTGGGGTTTCCATAAAAATGTAATACACATACCCATATACATGCAATAAAATCTAGTCAAATTTAAAATAATAATATTAGAATTGATTGTTAAACTAATTTGATCATAATAATTAATAGAGAGAGTGGTTTAGCATGTAAAATTTGAAACTTTTTAACCCTAATTTGGTTTTAGAAATCCTAATAAGATAAAAACTTCAAATGTAATTTGAATTGATAAATATGGCATTCAAGAACACACCTAAATGTAAAATATTGAAACTAATGTTAATTATTTGAAAAATGGCATATGCTAAATGTATTAATTATAACAAAGACATGAATAATTAGATTTTTTGGTTGACTATCTAATTGTGATTGCATTTAGATGGTAGAAAATAAAGTGAAGCAGGACTACGATTCATTTGGTTTAATAACTATGTTTCTATCTATGCAAGGTTAATTTCATTGGATCTGGGTTAATATTGACCTATGTAAAAGTGAGGTAATGTGACTGTATGCTCATATTTTTTTGTATTTAAAAGCTCTATATGTGTGATGTTTAACCTTGATGATGCATAAAACTCTATAAATCAAACTCATTCACCTTGAAACTATAGGTGTGCTTGTGAAGGCCAAAAACCTCCAAAAATTGGGAAATTTTAATAAGCTAAGTTGACCCTAATCACCACTATTTAATGATTGAATGTTTCCTATTTGTTCAATACTTCAAGGAGGGAAATCAATCCACATAGTTTCCTCATCTAGTGTGATTATGAAAGTGTGCTTATTTTATATATGTATGAGACTAATGATTTAGAGTTGATACTTAAAAAAATATTACTTTAGCTTGGATTTAATATGGTCCAGACTTGGCTTGTGATTGCTCCTAGTGAAGATTTATAATTTGAGAAGAATAGGGCATATTTACTCAATATGAAATAGTATATAGATGTGTACCAAATATGTTCTAAGTCCTTTATCAAGTGAGGCATGTGTGTGTGTGTGTGTGTGTGTGTACAATTAGGTAATTTATCATGTCATTGACATGCTAGGAAGATGGGCCAACCCTATTGAAAGTTTTGGTTTTTAAAAGTAGTCATTGGTGGGAGAGAGTCAGTAATGACCAAATTAAATTAGTATCAATCATTGATACTAATCAAATGTGATGATACTAATTTGCGTATATGTAGATTAAAATGAAGGTTTGGAGATGTTTATGTAGGATAGTGAACAAGTTTATAATAAATAGTGAGGTTCTTTTAGACGTGTAATTGTTGAATAGAAGAGTCAATATCATAAGGTATCATGTAGGTTTGAGAGAATGTGAATTAAGATCATGTTTTTGTGCTCAAGTCATGTGTGGTAAATGTATGTCAAGTTTGTCATTATCAATTAATTAATATCATCTTTTATTATCTACAAATACACCCCTTTTATGCTAGTAATTGAATTACTAGATTAAAACAAAAATATGTAAATGATTGTGTAATACACATGTTGTCTTTATTATGAAGTTATAATTGTGAAAATCACTCAATATAAAAATTTGAAACAAACATGTAAGATTCAATATCCATAAATTGAATATTTGAAATCTAAATTTTAATTTTGAAATTTAAAGAGCAAAGAAGTACACTTATGTATTGGTGAAAATTGTGTTTCTTTTATAACCTGTTAGAGATGATGCTTCCTTGTTGATGCATTGGATAACTTGTACTTTCTTGGTAAATCACATGGAGAGTTAAGATGATTGTGCCTCAAATTTGAGTAATTATGCATACCTTTAGGTTTGGAAGACCACAAACTCCAACCTTCATAAATGTGAGGATAATTATGCAATGTACTAACCCAAATAACTATGTAATAAATAAAAAGGGAACCACATGATGGGTTCACTAAAATAAATCAAATTAACTTTTGTAATTGGATTATAGATTAAAATTTATAATAAGTTCTCTCAATCTTGTTCAAGTTCACTCCATGTAGAAAAAATGCATGATCAAAATGGAATGAACAATGTACATTCCCCCATCATGACCACAAGTTTGATTGGATAGTTTTTCTCAAGTTTTTCTTAAGTTCGTTCAATTTAGAACAAAAATTTATGATTGAAAGTGAATAAACAATGTCCATCCCCACACCATGACATAAATTTGATAAGTGTGAATTGAAATGACAACTTTTTTGTATTTAAATGTAAATTATTACATTGTGTATTTGTGCATAAACCAATATCATGCCTCTTGGATTTTAAAAATGTGTATGTTTTCATAAACTAGTATCATACCCCCTACATTTTTTACAATTTATATATAATTATATGCATATATATACTAAATATGAGAACCTGTAGCTCAAATATATGTGTATGTGAAAACTTGTAATTATCATTCATGTAAACTATGTGTATATGCCCATGCATGTGCACCTAAGAGTGTATGAATATTTACTTGAGTATCTATAAATTAGTGCATATGCATGGAATATGACCATATAATATGTATTGATGTGCCAATATATCTCATGTAACTAAACCATTTGATATCTGAAGCATTTTGAGTCTCTAAAATCTGTACTTGATTTGAGTTTTTATTCATGAAGGCTTATTTTTATATGACAAGTCCATTGTAATGCCCCCTTTTGAGATAATGAATGTGTAGTTTAAGTCTTCCATTTAAAAATAAGAGGTAAAATTATAATTTAATTAATTGATTCCATGTAATGACTTTGAGCATATCAAAAAAATAAAATAAGAGGTAACTACATCATGTCATGTAAAAAGATATCATGTATAATCATGTGAACATATCATGTAAAAAGTTATCATCATGTATAATCATGTAAACATATGTAATGAAGCACATATAATTATCATGTTTAGATAGATGTATCAATAAATCACATGGTATAAGTATAATTGAATAATAATACATAGTAAAGGTGCAAGATATGAATCATAACACTACTTAATTTTAACAAGATCAACAAGTGAAACAATCTAAATTGTTAGTGACACATAAGTCATGGCCATATAAAAGGGACATGAATGTGTCCCAACAAAAAAATAATAGGTCTATATGAAAGGGACATAAATATTTCACAAACAAGAGACATAAAAATGTTGCAATAAATAAGGTCAAGGGCCACCCACAAGGTACATAAAATATCAACAAAAATAGACATAAATATGTCGCATCAAATAAGGCCAAAGGCCACACATAATTATAGATACCTAAATATGTTCATGGGTATTTGATGATGTTATTTATTAACATATATTAAACCACCTGAATTACACTCTAATATAGTTCTCTTATTTTCCATCTTATAGCCATTTATTTTTATGTGGACTTGACACCTTAGTTTGTCATCACTATTACGTATAATTTCCAATTCAGTTCTCAAATATTTATATATCACTCTCAGAATACATCCCATCATAGTATAGTTGTCCCTAAATTTCCTAGGATGAGTCTTCACTAATAAAATCAGTCTGAGGCCACAAAGAGTGGCCTTGTCCCCATGCCAATTAAAGGCTAGTTTAAAAAAAAAACTAAATATTCATCTAGGTCATCCCACATATTTCAAAAGTTGGCTCAAGGAAATTATTCAAAAGTTTTACTATAAATAAAAATCAAAGTTAAATCATTAAGGGACTTGATAGTTATTTAGCATCTACCTTTTACAATACTACACATTGATAAAATATTCCCTATTCTTCCCAAATACAAGATATATCACTAGAAGTAGTCTAGAATCAACTGCATTTCAAATCAAGTCAGAAGCTAACATTGCCAAGTATCAAATTTAATTTTATATATGCATACATATAGTAAAAGAGTAAAAATTTCACAATCACACTAGATGGGATAACTACATGTGGCTTGATTCCATCCTAAGAGTATTTAGATATGTAGGCAATAATCTATAATCAACGAAGGTGATTGGGGTCAACTTAGTCTATTAAACTTCCCCTATCCTTTTAGGTTTCTAGTTCTTACAAGTACCCCTAGGATTTATAAGGTGAAAAGAAGGAAAATAAATGTTTCTACATTAAATATATAGAATCAAAATATCTCATCCCTATCAATTAACATGTGTACAAATAGTAAAATAGTTAAAATTTCATTACAATCAACATAGATAAATCCATAGTTAATAGACACACATAGATGCATTATTTTCCAAGGATGCATACCTATCCAAAAATATTCATAGAGTTTACTTAAAAATTTGAGTTATTATAGTCTTATCTTATCCTAATTTTCACTGTTAAACACTTGCTATAGTCAACCAAAAATTATAAAATCTAAGAATATCGTTATTAGTTGTAGTTACTATTTTTAGCATATACAATTTGTCAATTTTAATTTCAATAAATTATACTTTAAATTTAGATTTATTATTACATTTCATGTATTACAATCTAAATAGATCTATCAAGTTTTATACCTATTAAATACAAATATTTTATGGTATTTATCAAAATAGGGTAAAATATATTGGTGAACACGTAAATTTTAGAACATTAAATTTATGGTTTTTATCTTAGGGTTTCATATTAATATTTTATTTATATACACAAAAATATTTTCTTCTATTAGTTTTTGATATTTTTTTATTTCTTTTTTTAGAACTATTTTCTAGAATTTTTAAAACTCATAGGATCTATCATTTTGGGCAATGTGGTCTTCAATTTTACCTAAGCTATGGTGTGAGGGGTATTGCTCTAATACTAAATATATTAAACAATACTATATATGGACTTTAGTTTCCATGTACCTCATAGATTATCAAAAATCCATAGGGGTTTTTCTTTTCAACCATAAAATGCCTTTTATTTATTTGGTTATGTAGTGCATCAATAAGTGGGTAGCCCCTTGAAGTTACTCTCAATGTACCTAAGACTTGGCATAGTGTCACTATGGAATCCTCTATAGTTAGTTCCGTTTTGAGCCTTATTCATTATTTATGACTAGGATCAATAAATTTGAGAGCCTATAAATCAAGCACACCTTACCTAGTGACACCCATTGCATATTTATTTTTACACATTTTTATGGTTTCTTCTTATGCCACTCAAGAAGGTTAACTCCCTTATTCCTCTAAGATGTAGTGATAGATTAAGTTGAATCCATATAGGGCATATTCAAATTCATTTTATATCTTCTAAAATGGATAATACATATAATTTTGTTTAATTTGATAGTGCAACTATTCAATGTTATGTACATGTCAAAACTGGCGATGAACACGATAATCAAGAAAAATAAATCAAACGTGAAAATAAATATAATTTAGAGGGATTTCATAGAATTGATCCAAATTTCATAAAGGAATTTGTTAAAATCCCAAACATGTGGATAGGGTTATCTAATTGATCCTAACATCTAAGATTGTAAATCAATCTAAGATTGAAACATCTCAAAAACAATAATAGGAGGTGCCATTTTGAGTTATTAATGCTTCCAATTCAAGTGTTCCAATTTATACTATTACTTTTATTCTAATCTCAATACCTCTAGTTACATATGTGATATCATCCCTAGGTATAGGGGCATCACACGGTTTACAATAGATTAATATGCCTATTTATATATAGGAATTATACAAAACTCCTTTTATTACTATGTATGATCCATCACCAACCTCACCTAATGCATACTCCCTTGAGCAGAATATTATAGTCTTACATGTTAATTTTTTATAATTTGAGCAAGGTGTCTCTAGATCTAGTTATTTAATGGATTTACATATTGTTCTTCATAATCATTTAGAACCTAATATAGACTCTTATTTACTACCAACATGTTTTTTAGCTCATAATATTCCACTATGTGAAAGTAAAGGTGATCCCAAACAACATCTTTGATAATTTAATGCAACATGCTTAAATTATGCATATAATGACAAATTATTAATGAATTCTTTTCCAAGCAACCTAAAAGGATATCCTTTACAATGGTTGTATGATCTTCCAATCCAATTATTTAAAGCATTAAACCTTTTTTTAGATCAGTTTCTAGTACAATTCTCTATCGACTTAGGTGACAAACTATCTTACATGCAAATTACTAAACTCTTGAAAGGGTTCAATGAGCCAATTAATGAATATGTTCCTTGATTCAAAAATATAATAACTAAGTTGGCTAAATCCATGTCAAACAATTAATTACAAGATATTTTCACAAAAAGTTTACTAGGACCACTCCATGATTCTATCATATTCAATAAACTTAAATATTTTGATGGGTTATGTCATATAGTGAAAGAAAAAGAAGTAAAGATCTTAACTTTGAACAAAGTTAAATTATACACCAAATTCTCTAACTATTTCAAATACTAAATTTCAAATTAAACCAAACTACAAGGTCAAAACAAATAAAATCAAGAATGAATCAAAAGATATAGTCATTGAATTATCACAACTCATGAATAAGATTTAATTGACAACTCCACCAATGAGATAATTTTAAACCAAACTACAAGGTTAAAAAAAGTAAAATAAAGAATGAAGCAAAATTAATAGTCAATGCAATATCACAACTAATGAATAAGCTTCAATTGATAACTCTATCAAGGAGGTAATTTTTATGGTTACCATTGCCTCCTCATCTATTATTACATAATTTACTTGACTACAATTTATTATCTCTCCCTCCACCATTATAGGTCTATATAACTAAGCCTCAACATAAGGGATTTGATAACAATGCATAATGTGACTAACATAGGTGCATTGGAAATTATACAAATAAATGTTAAAGGATAATATATAAGATACATGATTTTATTAATGATAATACTATTGAGTTAAGAACACCCACAAAGGAGGCTGGGCCATAAAAAATTGAAAATGTAAAGTTGAAAATATTTAGTAATCTATTTTCATACCATGGAAAATAGAAAATATGGATAATTTAGAGGTACACTATTCTTTTAATGCACATCATCATCCTCAAACATATCGACATCCAATAGATGGTATTATTGGTACATTTACAAGTGCATTAACACCACATCTTATGATCACATTTGATGATAGTGATATTATTGACAATGATTCAGATAGACATACACTCTTTATTTGAGCTTATATCAAAAAGCAACCCATACACCTTGTCATGATTAACAAAGGGTCAAGTGAAAATGAATGCATATTGACACTCCTTATCACTCTTAGATATAAAGATTAGGATTTAAAAAATACATCAAATGTAGTTAAAGCATTCGATGGACACACAAAAAATACTTTTGGGAATATAGTGCTACCTCTTTAGGATGGTTTAGTAATGATGGCTATTCCATTCTTAGTCTCACTAAACATGGTTGTATTTTATATGTTATTATGATGAACTTAGATATATAAAATTTGTGTAGTGTGATCTATAGTACTTCGATGTCTCAAATATATACATTATAATCAGGGGCTTAAATTTTCAAAAATTTGATATGAGTACCCTATACAATCAGTGGTATCTTTTCCTCTCCCACCACCATCATAGTTTTTTCACCTATTCATGAGCATAGTGTAGAGGTAGTTGTTTTACCCATACAAATCTTTATATGCAATCAATTCAAATAAGATTAGTACATTATCTTAGATAGTGAGCTTCAAATCAAAGAGTCATTAAGATTTCAAATAAATATTCATATTCTATAGTGTGTTTTATAGCATTACCTCACAAAATTCAACATGTTCATCAGTGAACATAGGAAATAAGACTTTCCCTTATCCTAAATCAAACTCTACCAAGTCCTATGCCCTCTATAATTACACAAGATTATATGAGCAATGATCAAGACAATTTCATTGTAACACCAAATGCCTTTTTAGATTTGGATGCATCTACATGTAGCATTTTTCATTCATAGAAAGTCACTCTCCAACTCTATGATCTATGGATGCATTATGGTCCTCCCATTGATTGGATAGTTGTCTAGTGTATTTTTGCAAGCATAAAAATTTCAAAAAATATAAAAAAAATCAAATATATCAAAAAATTCAAAAACATTCAAATATTTTAAAATGTAAAAATATTAAAAATATTTTCAAACAATAAAACATCAAAACTTGAACATGATAGGAATTTATTTTTAACTTATTTACATATATTTTTAGATATCATATTGTTTTTCATACACATGAATTTCATGATGTATATGAGTGTGATGTATGACATACATATTATACATGGATTCCTAGATGTTGGATTCCTTTCTTCTAAGTGGCCATTCTTATGATAGGGAATCTTATTCTATGGTTTAAACTATCTCAAGTTATATCTTTATACGACCTCTCCACCATGTCAGGTTATATTTATTACAAGTGTCTTGATTATTTACTCATATCTTATATTGTGCTACAAGGATGTGATAATTTGACATGATATGATAATGATACATATGGATGGAGTAGACTAGTTTACACTTATTTTATGCTTCTTTTATGTTGTTTATTTTTCACATGATAGGATAGACATTGTTTGGTTATTGTGTGTGGTCACTTGGCACTGTGTGTAAGAAGTTTGTGTTAGTTTTTGTGACCATATTAATGTCCTTTGAGTGTGGCTCTTGGCCTTGTTTGTTATGACATTTTCATGCATTTTGTATGTATTCATTTATATTATGTGTGACATTATGAGACATAATTTATTAAGATTTTTTTTTCTTATTGAGATAGACAAGTGGTGCCATTATCCAGATCATGAACTTTTACTATGTAGCTTTATTCAGAGATGATTACTTTATTGCATGCCTCATTTTAAAATCAATCTATGTTAAATATGATGCCAATATTGACACTTGAGTATTCATGTTAGATTTATTTTATTTTGTGTTTTATTAGTTTAGGAGGTTTATTTAATTAATTTATGTCCTAGATTATTTTTTTGGTCAATTTCTAACACTTTTTAGAAACTTCCTAAAAAATAGCTATAAGTGCCAGTTAGTGTCAAATTCATTGAATGTTTAGTTAATTGAATTCAAATTTATTTTAGTAAAAATTATATTTTTAGAGTTATATTTTTATATTTACATTTTTATAGTTTTATAATTCTATTTTTAAATTTCTATTTTAAGACTTTCACTTGTCTTGTATGCGAGTGTGCATGTTTGATTAAGTGATGAAGATGCTTATTGCATATTGTGAATATCTTATCAGTGCATCAAAATGTTTATCTTATATTTTATTTTTAGTTTTAATTAGTTATTAATGTCTTAATTTATCATTAATGTTTTATGCAAGTTTGTTGTAATTGACTAGTTTTAGCCTTTATTATTAATAAAAAATTATGCACAAGTGTGGTATAATAATTCATTTTGGAAACCATTTTTATAGTTTTATATTTAATTTTTTTATTATGGGTATTCAAGAATGAAAAATAATAATCTTTAATATCTTAATTTTAAGTTATTCAATGTATATTTTGTCATTAATCACTTTTACGACACCACTAGATTAACAACTAATAATTTTAGGACATACTAGATGATATATAGCTTCAATTTTAGATTAAATAAAGGATGAATTTCAATCCATCCATACATTTAAAAATTTTATTTGATATCATATCCTCATTCAATAAAGGTTCAAAAGGGTTTTAGGCCATTATAATGAGAATCAATGGCTTCAGTGAATTTTGTTTCCATGAATAGTATCATCTTCAAAGGTGATAATTTTAAATATTGGAGAGATAAATTGTAGACAATTATTATATGAAAATGAATTTGTAAATTTTTTATCCATGTGTACACACCACCTTAATATTGGAACACCTTGACACAAGATCAAAAAATAATAAAAAAATATGAAGAAAAGATAGATGCACAAGCTCTCTACTATATTTAGAGTGTCATAGACCCAAACATCTATCCAAAAATTGTAGGATGTGATAATTATCATGAAGCATGGAATACCTTGGAAAAATCATTTCAATGATCTATAAACAAAACTCTAAACTCTTAAAATTAATTTTTAAATTTTGAGTATGTCTAATAGTGAAGGAGTTGAAGGATATTACATATGGATATATGACTCGGTACATAAAATGAGGATAGATAAGTTATAAAATATAGTGTTATAGTAAGAAAATAATTGAGATATTTAATTTTAATATGGATGCATATTTTTATGACTCTTATAGAGTGTAAGGACATAAAAACTATGAGCATTGATGAGTTGGTCGTTTATCTCTTATCGCATGAGGAAAAGAAGTGACTATACACAAGAGATCAAGAACATGCACTTGAAACTAAGGAAAAGTTTTCAAATTCCAAATATAATAATAAAAATTAGAACCAATGGATTTTAAAAATATCAAATTAAAATGGGAAATATCAAGCTAAATTTATAGCTAAAATCATACTTTACTTGTCATTATTGTAAAAAATAAGGATACTTTATAAAAGATTACATGATAGTGGTAGTTAAGAATTAAGCTAATCAATAGGATGAAGAGAAGGCATACCAGGGTAAAAAAAGTGAGGAGTAAGATCACTCATATTATTATCTCATGTATTGTGAGAATATATTATGAAAATATTTTTTATCTTAAATCACATGACAAGTCACAAACATAGTTTCAACAAGTTAGATGATTCCTTCAAAAGTCAAATGCAATTGGGATATGGAAAGACCATCCAAGTTGAAAGAAATGGTGGCATGAAAAAAAACACAAGTCAAGGTAAGGGTAAAATAAATTCTATATATTTTTATCCAAATATAAATCCTAAGAGTATTGATCAAAATTTCATAGGATATAGTGATGAAAGCAAAGCATAAGAATTTTATAATCCTACTAATAAATTCACAATTATTTTTAGAGATTTTAAATATTTTAAAAATGAAGTGTATTTTTATTCTTATTGTATATATATATATATATATATATATATATATATATATATATATATATATATATATATATATATATATATATATATATATATATATATATATATATATATATATATATATATATATATATATGTCATAATTGAATGGTATAACCTATTGAAGTTGATTTTTAGGACTTAAAAATTCTTACACATATTTCTACTTCAACTGAAAATAACACTAGCTATTCCCAAGAGACTAATCATCAATCTTCATTAGTTCCAAGTAAGAACAAACATTTGTTGAATGCACAACCAACTAGTCAAATTTTAGATCATAATTATGAGAGAAGGATCACAAGGATTCAACATTAGGAAGTTAATTTGTTTGATGATGCTTATGATGAAAATTGAATATTTTCATTATCATTTTTTGCTAGTGAACCTAGAAGTTATGTAGAAGTTATTCAAAATAAAAATGGGTTAATTATATGAAATTAGTGATGGATTGAATTGAGAGGAATGATACATTAACTATTGTTCATCCTCCATTAAATAAATATGTCACTGAAACCACGTGGGTCTACAATATGAACAACAAGAGTGGTGTTATTGTTGATAAGATAAAAGTTAGACTAGTTACAAAAAGATTTATGCAAACATATGGGATATATTATGAGGGAAATTATGCACACATGACACATAAATATACTAGAGTAGTAATTATTTTTGTAACTAATCATAAAGGATGTAAAATTCATCAAATATGTGTCAAAAGTTCATTCCTAAATGGAGTGATTGAATAAGAAGTATGTGTGATAGCCACAAGGTTTTGAGGTCAAGGGTAAATTTTTTTGGGTATATAATTTGAAGAAGGCTCTTTATGGGTTTAATAAATCTCCAAGATTAGCACTAAATAACTGATATCCAATTGTATAATCAAGAATTTCTAATAAGTCAAAATAAACCAACTCTTTACATACAATCATTGGGTTATAATGTGTTACATGTAGCTCTATGGAGATGTTGAATAGATTAAAAGAAGCTATGAAATAAAAATTTGAGATGACTAATCTTGGACTTATAAAGTAATTTTTTGGCATGTAAGTTCATCAAAATAAATATGAAGTATTCCTCTGTCAAGCCAAATATGCCTAAAACATGTTAAAGAAGTACAATCTTCAAGATTCAAATCCCATAGACACTCCAATTGTAAGTAGATAAAAGCTAATGAGAGAGGATGAAAGTCATTGAACTAATGAAAATATTTTTAGAATCATGGTGGAAGGTTCAATGTATCTCACTATGACAAGACCTAATATAAGTTATGAGGTTTCACTAGTTTATAGATTTATGATTAAATTATCACTCAAACATTTTCAAGTAGTGAAGACAATTTTTAGATATGTAAGAGGTATTTATAATCATGGTATTAATTTTATACCAAAAAGTTCATTATTTATAATTATATACATATATTCATATTTGGAATGATCTCTTAATAATAGGAAGTCAACTTCAATTATTATTTCACACTAAGAAGTGGGTTGATTTCTTGGTCTTCAAATAAATAAGGTCCAGTTGTATTATCCTCTATTAAAGGTAAATACATAGCCCTTACATTAGATTGCACAAAATTATTATTGTTGAGAATAATTTTAGATAAGATCAACTTGAGACATCATAATTTTTTATGATAACATTGGGGCAATACAATTATCTAAGATTTTATTTTTTCATGTTAGAACTAATTATATTGAACTCAAACATCATTTTTTTAGATAATTTATCAATCATAAACACTTTGTCATTGATTATGTAAGAAGTGAAGATGAATTCACTAATACTTTCACAAAGGGATTTCATAGGTAGATTTATGGAAGACTTAATGAGATGATAATCATCTCTCCTCTTTGCATCCAAGGGTGGAATGTTGATATGATTCCAATGTCAGGACTTGAATATTCATGTTATATTTATTTTATTTGGTTTTTTATTAGATTATGAGGATTATTTTATTCATTTATGTCCTAGATTAATTATTTAATTAATTTTGAATACTTTCCAAGAATTTATTTAAAAATAGTTAGAAGTGCTAGTTAGAGTCCAATTCACTAAATGTTTAGTTAACTTGAATTTAAATTTATTTAGTAAAATTCATGAAAATTTAATATAATTAACTAATTTTTATTTTTATTATTAATTAAAAATTGTACACATGTGTGGTATAGTAATTATTTTTGGAAATATTTTTTTGCATATTGTTATATCTGATTTCTTATTATAGGCACTCACAAAGGAAAATTGACAAGTTTAAATAATTTAATTTGAAGTTATTTAGTGCATATTTTGTCATCAATCATACTTATTACATTAATATATTAACAACTAGTAATTATGGGATAGAGTGGATTATATATAGCTTCAATTTTAGATTAAATCAAATTTATTTTTCACTCTCTTCATACATTCAAAACCTTCATTTATATCTGACCCTTAGCTTTATGTGTAACATTATGTGACATAGTGTGTTGTGCTTATTATGCTTGTTGAGTTGGACTAGTGGTGCCATGATCCATATCATATAATTTTACCATGTAGTCTTATTTAGAGATGGTTATTTTATTGCATGCCTCATTATTATTATATATACAACACTTGTATGCCTTGCATTCAATATGTTACATACATGGTTAAATGATAATTAAATCTACTATGATAATATACTCTCTACATGATTATTTGATTATATATGATTCTATCTTTATGACATGGTATACTTAACACTTTTTTTAAGATGATTTAATTACAAGATATATACCACATATCAAAAGGGAAGCATTACAGTGGGCTTATCTTCGAGATTCAAGCTTTCATGAGTAAAAATCATATTTATGATAGAACACATGTTTCAAAAATTCAAAGAATTTCAAAAATTAGATGCCAAACAATATATTATGGAGGTATATGACATGCATATGCATTCACTTTTCAAATACTTGAGTATATAATCATGCACACTTGGATGCATATGTAGGGGCATATGGAAACTAATTATGAGAACATAAATTATAAGTTTCACATACATTTACAATTGAACATACAAATGCATGAAATTATATATCATTTAGCATAGATTCAAGGGTCATGATATTGGTTCATGCACATGTATACATTTTTCAATTTTAAAAGTCATGATACTAGTTCATGTGCATATGCACTATAATACCATTTAAAAATTCAAAGACAAATGTGTGTTATTTCAATTCAAATATATTGGCACTAAGTTCATGATAAGGGAAAAATATTATTCATTCTTTTTTAATCATACACGTAAAATCTAGATTTGTCTACATTGTTATGATTATTTTTGTTATGGATAATGTAACATTGAGTCTAGAGACTCTTAACAACCTTGGAATTACTTATATTAAAACCATTATATGGTTCCACCTTTCTATTACAAGTGTTGTACATTCAAATCTTGTGACACTCAATGACCTTGGAATCACTTCTAGTGAACTTATTATGGTTCCACCTTATTTCATATTAGTACATTGGGTACTTATCCCCATTCATGAGATTTGAAACATGCATCTATCCAAATCAATATATTTATTAGTTATTTAAAATTGAGACTTGATCACTCTCAATTCACCAATGGTTCAATATGAGAGACCATATCTCTAAGTATTTTGATAAGGGAGAATGTTTCTCTATTACTTTCATAAATTATAGGGTAACATGGTTGCATCTCATTATAGGTGTACTCCTTCCTTGATCTCCTTTCAATTTTCAAAATTTAGAGTTTTAGATTTTTCAAATTTAAAATATGAAAATTCATGTGTTGTTGTAAGATGTGTTAAAATGAGTGCCCTACAAAAATGGAGTTTTCTATCAAAAGATAAAGTGTGTTCTACATACTCATGTTTATTCTTTCCCATTTAATCTCTCATTTTCATTACTAGAATTAGGTAGGGGGATGTAGATACCTAAATTTGGTCACATGTACTTAATAATGTTAATTCTTGACATATCTTAAACAACTTGACTTATGACCAAATACATGACTCTTATTCACCATTCCTATATCCATTTATCTGTATGCATAATTAACCCCTTAATTTATTGTCATTATTACTATAGTTACTCAATTTTGTTCATGAATACTTGATAATGTTAGTTTTGGTCTTTTTTCACTTTAATTGACTTAAACACTTAATCTAGACCTATTTTGACACCTCACTCTATCCTAAGCACATATGTGGACATATTAATTTTTAAATTTATAAAATATTCTTATAGAAATGTTTGAAACTAATAAAAACTCCTATAAGCATATGTACAGACATCTCTGGACAAGAAATTCACATGTTTACCTTAGGGGAAAAAACATCCAATAAAGGACAATAGTGGTAGATGTTATTGTCCCTTATGGGCCAGTCTTTCCTTTAACTCTTCTAATGATTAATTTTTAAAAAGTGAACCCTCCCTTACAATTTGATTCATACTTTTAGAATTAGTAGCATGATATTTTCCTCTTTGTGATTGATATAAAGGCACATCTATATTACATATTCTACCACTTAGAAATTATAATATAGAGACATACTAAAATTATTGCACATTGATAAAAACTTCTCTATTCTTCCCAATTTTTATTCTAATAATTTGAATTAATCCTCAACCTAGTATAAATCCTATTTTATCCAAGCCAAATCAAAACATGATCAATTATATAATTTGTATCTAGATGCATTCACATATTCAAAGGAGCACAATTGCACAAAGCACTAATATAAGAGGGACAAATACATGAGCTTGATTTTCCTCTTTAGAGTATTATATATTTAGATATAAATCACTCATCATGAGGTGATTGAGGTTAGCTGAAAGATTTCATGTACACACACACACACACACACACACACACACACAAGAAGAGATCTAGAAGTGTAAATGAATAGGTAAAGCATATGAGACAAATGATACATAGATTTTAAAGTGAGAAAACTTTCAAGAGGTAAAAAAACTCATGAGTGGTATTCAATATTGAGAAATAATAACCCCAATAAAAATTCTTCCACCTTCTCACTTTTTCATAGAATGGCCTTCACAAAACTCAGAGGTTGAATATGATAAAAATAATTCATATTCAGATGTGCATTCACCATAGAGGTAAAACCCTATTTTATATTTAAATTCCAAGGGAGGTGACCATTGTAAAAATAATGGGTCCATCCATCCTGATAAAGTCATTTAATTAAATTTTGATAACTCATTAAATAATTATAACTTTATTATCTATTTTCATGAAGTTTTCACCTCGTGTTAATAAATAATAAATTATTATTATTTAATAACTTTACCAAGGCTAAGGGTCAATAATCTCACTTAATATTAAATTATTTAACACTTCCCCTTAATGCTAAGTGGGGATAAATGTTATAATCACCTTAGAAAGAAATTATACTATGTAAAAAAATTGAAAGATTTAAAAACTTTCACCATTTCAAAAGTCATTTTTTGAAATAAAAATAATTACAATCCATAAAGTAATTGAAAGTAAGTTTAGGCTAGCATGACTATGAGATTATATCTCACTGTTTCTCATGAATAATCACTAAGCATATTTAGAGCCTTTTATAACATAAGGACCTTCATTACAAATTATGCTTTTAAATGTATTGGGGTACACAAGTAAACCTTCCACACAAAGTTTACATAAATCACATAACTTTCAAATGAAGTTTACAATGATTTAAAATGAGAAGTGTAGAGAAGGAGAAGAAACACATGGTAATCAAAAAGTGGCATTGTCATACACACTCTCTCTCAATGGCAACTCTGAGAGGCCTAGCATTACAAAAATTTGAAAAAACTTGGTAGCACTAAGTGGTTTTTTGAAGATATCTACCACTTGTTCATCTATAGAATAAAATTGAAGATTAATATCATCATTGAGAACTTTCTCTTAGGTAAAATATACATAAACTTCAATATGTTTAGTTCTTTGGTGTTATACTAGATTTTTTGCCAGAGCTATACAACTTTAATTATCACAATGAAAGATGGTACTTTGAGAAACATTAAAATGAATTTCTCTCAATAAAGGTTACTTCTTTCTGCTCCAAGTGATATCCCCTACACCAAACTTAAACACATATCCAAAAATAAATTTGTGATCTAAAGTATCACTAGCATGGTCAGCATCATAATAACCATATAAATTATTATTATTAATAGAAGAATAAAATAAACCAAAATTAAATTTTTCTTTGATATAATGAAAAATTCATTTAACTAATTTTTAATGATCTAAATATATATCCTACATAAATATAGAAGCAACACTAATAGCATATGAAATATCTAGCCTAGTAATGTTTAGATAAATCAAACTTCTAATAAGTTGTCTATACAAAAGTAGGGTTAGATTTTTCACATGCAATTTTAGGATAAATTTTATTACCAACTTCAATAGGAGTAGAAGATTTACAATCAAGCATGTTAAATTTAACAAGAAAGATATGTGCATACTAAGATTATGATATAGTAATTAAATTTTTATCTTGAAATATAATCATTCCTAAAAAATGATGTAGAATACCTAAATCAATCATTTCAAACATTTTATTTAGTTTATCCTTATATTTATGAATTAAATTAGTTAAACCGCTAGTAATCAACAAATCATCAACATATAAGACAATTAGAATTGAATGACCATTTTCAATTTTAACAAAGAGATCATTATCTGAATAACAATTAGAAAATTATAATTCTTAAAAAAAAGAAGTAATCTTAGATTACCAAGTTCGAAAAGCTTGTTTTAAGCCATACAATTTTTTTTTAACTTGCATACATAATATTTTTTTTAGGATTAGTGAAACCTTTAGGCTGAGTCATATAGGTTTCTTCTTCTAAATCACCATTTAAAAATATATTCTTGACATCCATTTGATGGATAGCCCAACTATTTTGGGCTATAAGAGCAATAAGAAGTCTATCAATACTCATTTTTGATATAGGAGCAAAGGTTTTAACATAGTCAATTATGGGTTTTTGAGTAAACTTGTTAGCAACTAATCTAGCTTTAAACTTATCAATTTTACCAATTGAATTATATTTGATCTTATACAATGACCTACAACTGAAAATATACCTTTTAGGTAGAGGAGGGACAAGGTCTCAAGTCTAATTTTTAATTAAGGCATTATATTAAGCTTACATAGCAATATTTCATCTATCATCTTGAGTAGCTTCCTCAAAATATTGAGGTTCACATTCATACATAGTCATTAATGGATGATAAAAATGTTGAGTTTTAGTTAATTTATTAAAGTTATCAACATCAAAAGATATAATTAGGGATTTTGCCCATTTAAGTATTTTAAATTGAACATAAAACTCAAGAGGTTCCTCAGACTCTAGATTATTCATAACTAGATAAACTTACTTAAGGGCATCCATTTCATCACAAAGAAAAACATGAGAATCAAGTTCATCAATAGAAGAACAATGAAGAGGATCCATAAATGGCTCACAAAAATATTTTTTGAGAATAAGAACATTCATATTCTTAATAATCTGATATTTAGAGGGATCATACACTCTTAAACCTTTTATCTTACCTCCATATGCTACAAAAATGCAAGAATAAGAAGTGGGGTCAAGTTTCTTCCTCTTAACTTAAGGGATAAAGATAGAAGCAGGACTACCAAAAATATTAAGATGAGCTACACTGGGTTTCTTCTTAGTCCATATTTCTAAATGAGTAGAAAGATGTAAGGCTTTGGTAAGGATTCTATTCAGAATATGAACAACAATGTTCATGGCTTCAACCCATAAGAACTTAATAACTTTTATAGATTACAACATAGTCTTAGCCATTTCTATAATGGTGCAATTTATTATTTTAGCAATACCATTTTTTTGAGGTGAATAGGGAGTTGTTAGTTCCCTTTGAATACTATAGCTAATGAAAAAAGAATCAAATTCTTTACTAACATATTCATCATCATTATCAATTCTTAATCTCTTAATAGAAAAATTAGATGCATTTTCAACACAAGTTTTAAATTCTTTAAATTTAGATAAAACATTATATATATTTTTAATAAAATAAGATCTGATCATTATAATGTAATCATAAATAAATGTAACAATATATAACAAACTATTAAGATATACAACTTCAAGAGGTCCTACAACATCACTATGAATTAAATCTAATGGATGAGAGAAATTTGCATCATGATTCTTGTGAAAGGGGTTAGTATGTTGTTTACCATGTAAACAACTCTTACAAGTTTCATGATGAGAGGGGATAGAAGGAATTCCAACAACAAGATTGTTCACAAACATATCATGTAAACTTTTAAAATTAACATGTCTTAATCTTTCATGTCATAATTTGAGATTGATTCTTATTATGTGATGAAATTAAACATGCATAAGGAGAGAAGATATATAAATCATTCTTTTGAATACCTTCAACAATCAAGGAACCAGATTGATTTATAATGGACCAACTATATTTAAACAATGTTACAATGAAATTATCATTAGTAAGTTGAAAACAAGACAATAATTTTTTTTAAGCTTAAGTACATAGAAAACATCATTAATAAAAATATTTAAATTTTTTGTTTTTATTTGTTTACTTGCTTCAAAAAAAGAATTATCTTCTCAGTTAATTATTTTAGAGATATCTCTAGAATCACATAAAATATCATATAAGCATGTCATATGGTGTGATGCATCTCTATCTAAAATCCATTCATTTTCATTTGAAGTACATAAAGAAGCATATAAAGCAATAACATTTGAATCTTGATTATTATTCTGATTAGGGTTTTGATTATTCTACTTGTTTTGATTAGTTTTTTTCCTTTTGTTATTTTTAGAAGATTGATTGTTTATTATATCCTTGTTTTTATAATAGGTTTCCCTTTTATGACTAAATTTACCATACATATTGTAATTTTCATTAAATTTAGGTGTATGATTCTTATTACCAAATTTTTTATTCCCATATTTACTTTTAGAGAAATTAGGGTTAGATTTATGGTTTTTAGTATTATCAAAAATATTATTTAATGTGAGAAGTTCTTAAGTGACATTTTTTTAGCATCAAAATTTGTCATAACTTGCTCTTCTTGAATTAGGAGAGCGGACAAAGTGGTAAGCTCAGGGATATCTTACTCAGTTGATACTTAGAATTCAAAATTGAAATGAAATTTTCAAAATTTTCATGAATATTTAACTAAATGATAAAACAAAGCAACTGATCTTGAATTAAATTACAATCACAACCATCTAACTGAGTTTAATATTTTTAATTTTAACAAAAAAATTAACTTTTTCATCACCCTTCATAGGTGTAGTTAGCAATTGAAGGATTAATTTAATGATATTTAAAAAGTGAGTGCTTTCATGCATAGATTTAAGGAGTTTCCAAGAATCTCTAGGAGACTCCTTATTAGTAATGTGGAGAAGGAATTCATCCTTAACACTCCTCAAGATAATGAATATAACTTCCTAAGATTTTTGTTGAAATGTATTGGTAAGCTCAGGGGTTACATGTCGTTCAAAAAGAGATTTTTTAGTCTCAATGATAATATTCCATAATTTATGGATCATAAATTTAGTTTTAACATAAATTTTTCATATATTATAATTATTTTCATTAAGCATTTGAGATTTATCTAAGGAAAAATGAGGTGAAGCCATAGCTTCCTTTTAAACAAGACAATAAACAAATACTTAAAATGAAATATTTTTTTAATGTAAATTTAACTCAAGTTTGTAAAATAATTTAAATCATAAGTACAAATATATTTAATTACAAAATTTAGATATTAAATAATTCAAAAAATTGAATTTAAAATGCACAAATCTAAGTGTCAAAAGAGACACTCAAAATGACCACCTAGGAACTATTATTAAAAAGGTGTAAAAATAATAATAGAAAGATTCAACACAAAAAATGGACCACTCCAATGTGTCCAAAACATGCTAAAACCTCAATATTGACTAGTTACATGGTTATGCTTGCCTAGGTTTTGACTAGATCAAATGTCGCATGAAGGTCGATAGGTTTACTTAAGGTTTTGAATGCATGAAACGTAGCATGCAAACCAAGATTTAAAATTTAAATTAATTTAATTTGAAGTTAATTTGAAAAAAAACTCAAAAAAATAAAAATAAATAAATAAATAAAATTAGGGGGGATTTGAACACAAGACCTCCCTTGTGACAAGCTTTTAACAAAATGAAAGCTACCAACCCTTCTAAGAGTTTACTTGAGATTTTACATGCACTAATTTAAATTTATATGTTTTTATCTAATTTTTCAAAAATAAAAAAAATATAAAAATATATTGTGCATGTAAATATAAGTGAAAAAGATTTAAAAAAATAATTTTTTAGTAATTCTTTCTTTTTCCAAAAGTGGGACCCAGGCTTTACAAAAGAAATAAATAAATAATTTTTCAAAACTATATAATTTTTTTTAAAAATACTTGTAGATTCATGGCTGCCCTATGGAATTTCAAGAGCTCAGATCTCCTTGTACAAGTCTTAGATTTGTTTGAAATTTCAGTAACCCTCCTTTTGTATTTGATAAACACATCTGGACCCTCAAAATGGAATTTTTGATGAAAAATTCAATATTTTAAATTTTCTAAGCTGAAGTATGGCACCCCTGTAAATGTTTGGAAGAGCCTAAAAACTTGTATAGGCACCCAAAAATCTTGAAATCTGTTCCAATCTTTTAGATTTTTTTAAATAATGAAGGAATTTAAAAAATTGAATTTTGACAAAAAAATCAAATTTTTGAATTTTTCCAGGCATGGACCATACATCAGACCAGTGACATCTCAACATTTGAATAAAACTATTTGAATATATCAAATATTGATATTTAATTTAATATAATTTACTTCCCAAGATTTTACACTCCACAAGCTTTGATTCCATGAAAGATTTCATGTATACATATATATAGTAATACACAGGATGAGATATAAAAGTGTAAATGAATAGGTAAAACATATGAGACAAATGACACAAAGATTTTAAAATGGAAAAGCTTCTAGGAGGTAAAAAACCCATGAGTGATATTCAATAATTAAGAAACAATAACTCCAATACAAATTCTTTCACTTTATCACTTCTTCACAAAATAGCCTTCACAAAACTCATAGGTTGAATTTGATAAAAATAATTCATATTTGGATATGTATTCATCATAGGATTAAAACCCTATTTTATAGTGAAATTCCAAGGGAGGTGACCCTTGTAAAAATAATGGGTCCATCCATCCTGATAAAGTCATTTAATTAAATTTTGGTAACTCATTAAATAATTATAACATTATTATTTATTTTCATGAATTTTTCACCTCGTGTTAATAAATAATATATTATTATTATTTAATAACTTTACCAAGCCTAAGGGTCAATAAGCCCACTTAGGATTAAATGCTCTAACATTAGCTAAGCCTACTATGCTCCTCATTTTTCATATTTGCATGTTTTCAGCTATTGCAAGCCCTATGAAAGTTTTAACTTTGAATAATTAATTTACAAGTCTTTCACATGCATTCAAAGGTCAAATATCAACACATAGACATGATTTAATCTATTATAGATGATCATGATCTAAGTTTCCTAATTTTTATCAAAGTAAAATATTAACCAACTTAGGATTGTTTAATGTTTTTTGAAAATAAGGATTAACATGAATGAGTAACATATCAAGTAAGGAGTAAGTTAATATAAAAATTAGGATAATTAAATTTAATTTATATTCTATTGATATTTTGATAAGATATATTGAATCTAAGAATATGTCAAAAATAAAAAAATATAACATTCAATGTTTTGATAATATCAATGTGAAGGAAAAATTGTACATAGATTATACATTAATGCACAGGTAGGTATAAGTAGTGCAAGTGCATGAATGAATTGTATAAAGATATGGATCTAGTCATTAGATTCTAAATATTTACTTTCTCCTAGTTTGGACAATTGCATTACATTGTGAACACTAATGTTGATGATAGTGTCATGATTTTGCCACTAGTGTCCTATATATAATATTGAATCTTTTTTATAAATTTCATATATGCCTATTAGGGTTGATTTTCACCTTTTATATTCTATATTCGGATCATGCACATAGGTTTTTGATATTAGTCTTTTGATCAAAACCTTATATCTTCTAATTAGAGCATGCCACCTTACAAACCAGGGGTTAGTGGTCTCAAATAAAGTTGAGATAACCTAAAAGGTCTCTCTATTAATGAGGGTTACCTACAAAGATAATACTCTAAAGAGGGTCTCAAACATATGTAGTTCTCCCATATGTGTGGGCTTATGTGTGAACAATGGTGAAATATTCTATATGCGAGTGGATGTAGTGATCTAGCTTAAAACTTAACAAATAATACTCATGGGTTGCTCTTTATATGCTTTAAACCTATAAGAAGACTAATCATATGATTGATATTGAAATCAGGATTAATAGGGTAGTTTTAACCTTGAGAGGTGATTTTGCTTAGTAAGTGTTAGATATGTGCTTAAAAATTACTTGATGATAATGAATACTCTTTGACTTGTATTTATACAACATTTTTAAAAAATAATCTCCTATAGGGTTAATTAATACAAATAGTTTGATCCATATATATAAAAATATTTTTTAAATTTAAGTGTTTGTAAGGTACGAAGACTAGTTTTGAAATTAAAACACTAGCATTTATACTAGTTTCAAGGTTTGAATGATAGTGTCTTAGATAATAGAAAATTGTTGAAGCTCTGTAACTGACAATGAATGATATATCATTTTTTAAGCATATTGTGGGCTAAAAATGATCTGGATAATCATAATATTAGGATCATACCATAATATAAGCATTTAGGCATAGTGAGATGGTGAATGTGAACCTATCATCTATAATAAAGACAATAATTAAAAGGTATAACCTTGAGTGATATTTATCAAGTGTGAAAGACTAATTTATCATGTAAAATCCATATTTGAGTATCGACATTCCCCCCTTTAATCTAGTAATGTCAAATGATGAAATTATTAGTTTAAAGGAAAAAAATGTGTATCATGATGTGTAAAATAGACCTTACTTTAAATTGAGACATCTTTGAATTTATTATATGTATATGACATACAACCAAGATCATGTATAGATGTCATTAGTGCATATAATTTAAAAATGAATAAGTGAAATTTATTTTTTAAAAATAGAGCAAGAAAGGAATACACTTATGTGTTGATACAACCATGTTTTCCCTTGTTTAATCATTTTTTATGTTTTGGATGAGGATTAAAGGGTATAATATCTTATACATAGGGATGAATAAAATTATTATAAAACAGGTCAATTAATTGAAAACTCAGATAAATGAATATTTTAAATTAAAATGTTGTGTTATGTTAAATATAGAAAGTACATTCAAAATATAAATTTGATTGCATAAATACTTGAAAAATATAATACTTATATTATCGACAAATGCATAGATAATTTTGAGATATGTATAAGTAGAAATAGAAGGGAAAAAAATCAAGATCCAGTCATCAAATTTTATAAATATTTTTTTAGAGGCCTGAACACTTGTGTTTACCTTGGGACACTTGTATTGATGTAGGTATCCTGATATCAATAGAATTATCTAGTAGGAAATACTCACTATATTATAGAGTGACCACTTGGATCTTTCTATGTTTTTTCATCTTTATACTAATATATTTTATATTTACACATAGGTTATAGATGACTATTTATGGATCAAATTTTAGCTCTTTACCTTAGGGTTTTCTACCTTTCCAAAAATAGGTTAGTGGACTAATAAAGTCAATTTGATCACAATGAGCTCTCTATCAATGAGCATTATCTACATAGCCAATACTCTAAAGAGGGCCTCATACATATGTATTTATCCCCTATGTGTTGGCTTATGTGTATACAATGGTGAAATATGTTACATGCAAGGGCATGTAATGATCTAGCTTATAACTTGATAAATATTGCTCATTGGTTGATCTTTAAATGCTTTAGACTTGTAGTATGATTGATATATGATGTGGTGGAAAAAAACTATTCACTCAACACTATTCATGCAACACTATTCACTGATGACATGGCAAGCACTATTCACCTAGTGAGGTGGCATGACACTATTCAAATTGATGAAGTATATTGGTGATGTGTTTTTATGTGTTAAAGAGTCTTGATGATGTGGTTCACTTGGTGAGGTGTCATGGTGGTCACTATTTGACACTATTCTAGAGTGACACTATTCTAAAATGTCAATTTTCACTATTTTGGCTTGTCTATGTGGCATGGGTCAAAATTTTCATGTAAAGACAAATAAATCACGATCATAATTGAGGGTCCATTAACATTTAGTGTATTATGAAGGTGGGGGACAACTTTACTATGTGAATAATGAATTCTCCACTCATTTTTAACTTTTCTTGAAGGTGGGATGTCAACTTTCAAGTGGGGAGGTTTGTCTTTAGTGATCATGGGTGTAAGTAGGGTAACTGGAATGGATTTAAGTGTCATTCCACCTTACCTTCTTATCTTAACCCTCATGGTGGAAGGTGGGATTAAATTATCCATGAATAGTGATTTTTATGCTTTGTCTTCTTTCTGGGAATGCCTTGGAAGCCTCCTTGGTTAGTGTAGGCCAAGTGTTAATGGTCATGAGGATAGCTTATTGAATCTAATCCCTTTGTAATGTAATTATGAGTTGATTATTGAGAAATCTATTTATATTCATGTGAGAATATTATTGTTTATCTTTATTGAATTCATGAGAGGATTTAATATGAATTGATGAATGAATTTATGAATGTGAGATAGTTATGGTTTTAGGCGACATCAAGTGGTATCAGAGCCACATTAATATATAAATAGAAAATAATAGGGCAGTTTTGAATAGTTGAAAGGTGTTTTGCTAGATTTATGCTTGATAAGCTTTTTGGCTATGACTTGATAATAATGAATGGTCTTTGTTTTGTATTTATATCACATATTTTGAAAATATCTTGTGGAAGGGTTAAATAAAATAAATGAGCCAACCCATAGGATTTGAAAGATTTATAAATTAGATGAATTTTGAGGTACAAACACTAGATAAGAATTTAGACACTTACATCAATGTAAGTGTCCCTATATGGGGCACAAGTGTCTGTTAGGCTAGGAAGTTGTTGAGGATATAAAAATAATAGTGAAGGATATATGTGAGGTTTTAATCTTTTTTTTATTGTGTAAGATATCTATGTCATAAAAAATGATAGGGTTTTACTATAAGATAGATAGTTAGACATAGTGAGATGGTGAATGTGAGCCTTTTGGTAGTAGGAAGGTCTATAACTAAATGGTATATCTCTAATAGGTATTTCTCAAATAGAAAAGACTAGGATGATATATAAAATAGATTTTAGTATCTACATTCCCCTCTCCAAACCTAATATAATAACATATATGGATGAATTACTAGTTCAAAGGAAATAAATATGTGCCTAGATGTGTACAACACATCTTGCCTTTTTTTGAGACCACTTTAAGTGTTTTTATAGTATGACCTATAACTAAGATAATGTTAAAATATAAATCAGTGCATATAATCTAAAATTTTAAATAATTTAAATGTTCGAAAATAAAGAGAGCAAGGAAGGAGTATACCCATGTGTCAATGTAACCATATTGCCCCTTAGTACTTTGAATTAGTAAAGATGCTTCCTTATGAAGCATTGGAGTTGAGATAGGTTAAAAATTGAACCTTAGATATTTGAAGAGGGATATTAAAAGGTAATTAAATCCATAATCTAGTACAAGTGTGAGTTGTGACACAACCATTGAGATCATTAAATCTTAATTGCACATCTCAAGTGACAATACAATAAAATCCGAGTTAAGTGGTATAACCAACTCAACATAAAATAATTGAAGTAGTGTTCAGCCATTGAGATTTTTTAATAGCAATCACATTACTAGAAGAAGGCAACTATTATAGATGTAAAAGTCTCAAACTAGTGTTTCTTGGTGAAAATGATGTTTCTTGGTAAAAAAGTTTGAATATGGATTCAAACTTTTTGGTGCACTTGCATGGCATATACACCTGTAATGTGTTTCAAGATGAAGTATCTAGATAAATTTAACCTATAATATATAAATGTCTATAATTTCTATCATAATTTTGAAAAACTTTGTCCTAATTTATAAAAAATATAATGTGTATAGGATTCTGACCCAAGTGTATAATTGCATCATGTAAATTGTATCAAATATTGTCAATTATATTTATGACATGCCCCACTAATATACCTAATTTTGAGGTGATGGGAATGAAATATAGTAGTTAACTTATCTCAAAATGATAATATAACAATATAATATGTATATGAATCATGTAGCATATAAGAGTATCATGTTTAAGTAGACATATCAATGAAGCTAACATTATGTGATCACAACAAGACATAAGATGCATGATATGGATCATGGAAACATATGAAAATTAATATTATAATCTAAAAAAATAATCAATCACACACACAATAACACTCAATGTCACATAAAAAGGTGTCTAAGGAGACTACAAACAAGGAGCATATTTAAATGTCACACATTCAAAGGAATGACATATTCAAATGTTGATATAAGAAAAGAAAGAAACATACAGTGGCATAGGGGAAAATTAAAAAAGAGCATATTTAAATGTTCCATAATCAATACAATAGCATGAAATAAAAATACACTCAAGGAAGTGGTAATATGAATAAATGATGTATAAGCAACCAACATAAGCATATCATACTAGTCCCTGCATGTATATGCTAGTAAAAAATGTCATGTAACACAGTACATAAAGTATAATGTGAAATATATAAACATGATAAACTAATAATGTGTAAGTTTTAGTATATAATCTCAACATTATAATATAAAAGTGTCATAAAATAATATAACATATGTTGATCGTGATCAAAGAAATAGATGCCCCCAACATATTATGCCATGTGGGAAGAAGAAATATCCAACATTCAGATGTGCAAGCATCATAGGTATAGTGTATATTTGTATCACACTCAAGTAAGTGTGAAAGATATGTTTTTATATAAAATAAATGATATTGTATCTTCTAACATAAAGTAAACAATGTAAATGCCAAGGAGCTAGTAAACATGTGAATGCTAATTTTTTTTTGTATTTTTAAATTTATTTGTATGTTTTTGTATTTTTTTTAATATTTTATTTTTTTCATTTTTTTTGCTTGTTTGATAATAATAAGAATTATCCTATTATCCATTCCAAGGGATTCTCATAGGTAGCTTTGAACCCAAAATATGGTACATCAAACTGGTGATACTTCCAAGGAGCATATATAGGTGTCATATTTGGAACTATATAATTTGTGGTACTCTATGTGTGTATCATAGGAATCTATGGTCATGAAGTTTTAATATAAGTATTAGGGGTTTTTATAACCCATTATTTAGAGTTTTGTGGTTTTTTTAGTGTAGTTTTAGTTGGAGCATGTTTATGTGCTCTTAGAAACTAGGTAGACTATGGAAGTGTAGATGAGTATTTTATAGAATCTATTGTGTATCGATGGTGTGATGACCTCTCAATTATGGGTCACATATAAAATGGGATTGAATATTTATTATAATATAATTGATGATTAACTTTTGTAGTTTGTATAATTAGTTATTTAGGAATACACTTCTCTTGTTTAAGTGGATGTTCATATGGAATTTTAAAAAATATGACTATCCTATTGGTATGAATGTATTTAATAAATCTATCCACTAGGAAAGGTATTGTTGGAATTTTATGTATATAAGGTCATCCCAATAACATATTAAATACTCTTGTCTATGAAATAACTAAAAAGGTAATAACCACATGTTAGATAAACTTGTAAAGATAAATTAATCTCACCAATAACCTGTTATGGTGTCCCATCAAATACTATAACTATTTTTGTTGAAGGGTATAAATAATCATATGTGTATCCCAAATGTGTAAGTAACATAATGGTACATATATTATCATTATCACCATTATCAATCATAATATTGTGTATAAGTTGATGATCAAGGTATGATCGAATATATAATGAATGAAGATCTTAGTCATCATCCACAATTTCACTGTAATCAATTGTAATAGGTATTTAAACCATAAAATGTAGTTTTCATGTCTAAGTGTCAATATTCCCATCTAATGGGTTCCCATAATGTGATGGATGAGGATGTGCATTATATTCCATTTGCACTTCTAGATCTTTCTTAGAATGATCTTGCAATGGATTGTTAAATATTTGTTGGTTTTAATGGTCACTAGGTTTTGAACCTGGATCCTTTGGAGGATCATCAAAGGTAAGTTATCGATTATTAAAAATATCTTGGATATTATGTTTCAAGGTATAAAATTTATTTATACAATGCTCAAGGCCTTGGTGATAGTCATAATATGCATTAGCATCATATCCTTTTAGTAGAGATCAACTCATATCAACCTCTCTAAGAGGAAGAGATATGAGATGACACTCCATGATTTTTTTAAGTAACAAAGTTGGAGACTCAATTAATCATGTAAATTGTCTTTTAGGTGTATTGGATAAGATGAGTTGATTAAGTTATTGTGATATTGCATTAACTATAGTGGTTGTTTTCTTTTTAGGTTTTTTAGGTTTTACCTTGTAGCTTGGTGTGCTATGAAACTTGGTAGTAGATGTAGTTAGTGTGTTTTATACATACTTAATATTCATTAATGAAATAAGTTTCATTTCATGATCTTAAATAATATGGCATAATTCATCAAAATATTTAAACTTCTTGAAAATAATGGACTCGTGTAATAGGCCAAGCAAACTTTGCTTAAATATGTCTTGAAACTCTTTATTTGCAATTGGATTTGTCATTTTAGCCAATATTTTTTTATAACTAAAAAAAATTCATTAATAGGTTCAATGGTTCCTTGTTTAATCTTAATAATTTGTGCATATGACATCTTTTCATTGATGTTGATAAATAAATGTGCTAGAAACTGGTCCACTTTAGGTTTGAATGCTTTCACAAAACCATCTTAAAACATAATATTTTTAGGCTCTTTATAAATAATTTGGTAAAAATTTTATTTTTTGTGGCATAATCAAGACATTCCACATAGAAATATTGGAGATGATGTTTAGGATCACCATTACCATCATAAAATGTGAACTTGGGTGAAACAAAACCGATTGGAAAAAGATGTAAAAATATCTTAGGTGCTAGAGTATTATGAAATACGTCTTTCAAATCAATATCATGAGTTGATTTCAAAGCATTTTTTTAATTTTGGTAACTTTAGCTTATAATCTTGAATAACTTGGAGAAGAGTTTTTACAAAATCCTCTTTGGGATTTAGATTTGAGATTTGAGAATCCACTAGATGGGATGAAAATACCACATATGTTGATGTGGGCATTAAAACTCGTAATTTAGTTGAAGTATTAATTAGTCCCATGGAGGATGAGTTAATAGTTGTTCCTTATATTTTTCACCATTATTGGATGTGGATGCACTAGCCTTAACATGTTTATTGATTTCTTCTTGTGTAACAAGTGACAATGCATTAATTAATTAATTATTTGTATTTAGATGATTGAATAAGACTTTTTTATCTTCTATGTCAAAAAAATCTTTCTCAACATTATACTTATTTGATAAAATCAAGTAAAAATGCTAAAGGAAATAGAAAAATTAAGATCTACAAATTACTAAAATCAAAAACCCTAGAAGATCAAAATTTTTAAAGTAAGATAGGAGTTTTATGAGAAGACTCAGAGGTCGAGTTCACCAAATGTTTAACCCTTTTTATGTTTTGGATGAGGGTAAAAGGTTAGAATACCTTATACATGAGGATGAATAAAATTATTCTAGAACATGCTAATTAATTGAAAACTCAGATAAATGAATATTTTGAATTAAAATGCTAAGTTATGATAAATATAGAAAGTACAATCAAAATAGTAATTTTATTGCATGAACATTAGGAAGAGATAATACTTAGTTTATTACAAATTCATACTTATAATGAGATATGTAGAGGTGAAAATAGGTGGGAACAAGATAAAGATCTAGTCATCAAATTTTAGAAATATTATTTATGGATGCCTAGACACTTTTATCAACCTTGGGACACTTTCATTGATGTAGGTATCTTGATATGAATGGAACTATTTGGTATGAAATACTCATTGTATTATAGAAGGACCACCAAGATATTTCTAGGTTTTTTTATCACCTTTCTATTGATATATTTTATTTTCACGCATATTATGTAGATAATTATTTATGGATCAAACCGTAGCTCTTCATGTTAGGTCTTTATATCATGCAAAATATGGGTTAATGGGATCACAAAGTTGAGTTGACCTAAAGGACCCCTATGTTAATGAGCTCTACTTAAATAGACAATATTATAAAGAGGGCCTTAAACATATGTAGTTATCCATTATGCATTCGCTTGTGTGTACACAAGGGTACAATATGTTACATGTAAGATCATATAATGATCTATCTTTGAAATTGAAAAATATTGATCATGGATTGATCTTTGAATGATTAAGACATGTAATATGATTAATCCTTTGACTGATATAGAAATAGTGATAATAGGGAAATGTTGAATATTTTGAAAGTGTTTTGTTAGATGTGTGTTTGGTAAGACATTTGCATATGACTTGGTGATAATGAATGATCTTTATTTTTATTTATACAACACTTTTTGAAAATATCTCATAAAAGGGTTAAATAAAACAAATGGGCTGACCCATGTGATTCAAAAGATTTAAAAATTAAATGAGTTTTGAGGTATGAACACTAGATAAAAAAATTTGGACACTAGCATCAATGAAAGTACCCCTATTTGGGACACAAGTTTTTGAAATGCTAGATATCTTCTAAGGATCTAAAATTGATAATGAAGGATATATATCAGGTTTTAATCTTTTATCCTATGCAGGAGATTTGGGTCATCATAAATGATAGGGAAGGACCATAAAATAACAATTTAAAGAATGGTGAGATGGTGAATGTGATCATTTTGGTAGCAAAAGGTCTAAAATTGAAGGGTGGAGCATTTATAGGTATTTTTCAAGTATACACTATTGAGATTCTATATAAATAATATTTTAGTATCTATACCCCTTTTTAGTTTGCTTTGGTAATGATTCTTCCTAGCTAAAGCATTAGAGAGAGGTTCATAACTAAACCTTAGAGATGTGGAGAGGGGAATTGGAAGGTGATTATACCCCCAATTTGGTGTAAGGATGAGTTTTAAAACCCACATGTAAACATAATCTATCTAATCTATCCAATATCATTTGAGTCAAATCATGTAACCATATCAACCTGTAATAGTAAAAGTAGTGCCAAGTCCATCAAAGAAACTGAATATTAATTACACTACTCAAGGAAGCCCACTGCTGTAATAGATAAAAGTTCATTAATACTTATTAGTAAGGTCAGTGTATGAAAATTGATATGTTATAAATAATGTATCTATAATTTGGTGCATTTACATTGCATATGCACCTTGAATGTGTCTCAAGCTAAAGTATTTGTCAAAGTGTAACCTCTACTCTATAAAATATGTATAATATGTATCATAAATATGAAAAATTTTATCCCAAATCTATGTCAAATGTATAAGATTATATCACAAGTGTATATCTAAATCATGTAAATTGTATCAAATTTTACCAATTCAACCAATGGTATGTATGTGGACTCATGTATCTATGACATGTCCTCACTGATATGCCCCCTTTTGAGGTAAGTGGAATGAAAAGTGATAGTCACCTTATCTCAAAAGGATAATATAACCATGCTATATTTGTATAAATCATGTATTAAAGAAACATATAATAGTATCATGTTTAAGTATATATATCATTGAAGCTCATAGTATTAAAACATAATAAGCCTTAAGATGTATCATGTGGATCATGGTAATGTATAGAAGTAATAAGATCAATAAAAAAACAAGCACACACACAAGGGCACTCAATGTCACACAAATAGGGGGTCTTAGGAGACCTTAAATAAGAAGCATGTTCAAATGTCACACACTTAAAGGGAGGACATGTTCAAATATCTACATACCAAATAAACCATCAACACTTAGAGCATTGGGACCAAAAAACAAGGAAAATATTCAAATGATCCATAATTTACACAAAGAAGCAACAATGAATACACTTAAATAATCCATGTGATAAGATAAAATAAGTGAAATATAATTAACTATACTAGTCCTTGCATACATGTTTAAGAAAAATATTCTATAAAATAACATATCAAATACATTGTGTAAGATATTATAATGAGTATAGGTATGT
This sequence comes from Torreya grandis, assembly GCA_037957365.1. NCBI lineage: Eukaryota > Viridiplantae > Streptophyta > Pinopsida > Cupressales > Taxaceae > Torreya > Torreya grandis. Next base: position 1,642,397 of record JARHVA010000761.1, on the reverse strand, counting down.
GTAAGCATTAGTATATAAGCTCAACATGATAATGTAAAATGATCATAAAATAATAAAACTTATATCAATCATGATCAACAGAAGCAAGATACCCCCAACTTAGTGTGTTATGCAGGAAGAGGAAAGGTCCAACATATAAATGTGAATTTATCATAGATCTAATGTATGCATGTATCACACTCAAGTACCTTGAAAACATATGTATGTATATAAAGGATATGATATATACTAAAATAAAGTAAAAAACATATGAAAAAACTAGGAAACATATGAATTGATAAATATTTTTTTATTTTTGCTTTATTTGAATGTTTTTGTATTTTCTTGTTTTTTTTTTTTTTAATTTTATGATGTTTTGAATTTTTTTAATTTTTGAATGTTTTTAATTTATCATGTTTGTTCAAATGAATCTTATTTTTCATGATTCGAACATTGATAATAGTATAATCACATGGCATTCTCTTCTTCTCCCTTCAATTATAGATTAAGATCATCATCACCAACATGTGGTATGTGAACTACTCTTCCCTTACGGGAAAATTAAATGCCTTGTTGATTTTTATATATTTTTTCTTCTATTTGGTATAACCAAAAATTTCCCAATGTAAATGAGTGTCAAGATCTATGAGCTAGGACCCAAAATTTTGTTTAGACAAAATTTGTTCCACAAGTAATGGGTAATATTATGTAGCCCAAAGAGTCTTTCCAAATTCCATTATGATGTAAGTCTTTGATACTATATCCGAGATTTGATAAACATCTTACATTATAATGATCTTCTATTTCTTTGGAGTTAATATGGTTATGTCTAAAATAATCTCCACACATAAATAATGTGATTGTTAAATCCTTTTGACATGGATGCTTTTTGATTCATATAATTGTAAGTGTATCTTGATGTGGTAAAATTAGAATTGACTATGTAGGATGTCTATTGGATATTGGTCTCGAATTGAGTAAATTTTTCAAAGGTGTCATATAAAGATTTGGAATGCCACATATTTGTATATGATCATCACTTGGAAACTTATTATCATTGTATGTATCCTTAACAAATCCTTTGCATTTTGAATGAGACATATTCAATTTTTCATTATTATTGAGTATAAAACAAGAATATTTATGTGAATCTATATATAGGTGATCAAATATTTAACCCTTTTTATAAATAAGGATTAACATGAAAGAGTATCTTAATCAAGCAAGGAGTAAACTACTCTAAAAATGAGGACAATTAAATGAATTTAGATTTTATCGATATTCTGATAATATATATTGAATCTAAGAATATACTAAATATATAAAGTACAACATTCAATGTTCTAATAATAATAATAATAATGTGAAGGAGAAATTATAATTAGTTTATACACTAATGTGTAGATAGGTATAAGTAGTGCAAGTGTATGAATAGATTGTTTGAAGATCAAGATCCAGTCGTTAGATTTTAAAGATTTGCTTTCTACTAGTTTAGACACTTGCATCACTTTGTGGATACTAGTGTCTTGATCCTACCACTAGTATCCTATATATAATATTGACTCTTTCTATAAATTTCACCTACATATATTAGGGTTGACTATCACCTTTTGGAATCTCTATTTGGATCGCATGCATAGGTTCTCGATATCAATCTTTTGTTCAAAACCCTAGACCCTTCAATTAGACATGCCACCTTGTAAAATAGGGGTTAGTGGGCTCAAGTGAAGTTGATCTAACCTCAAATACGCCTATGTCAATTATAAATACCTACATATATAATACTCTAAAGAGTGACTTAGACATAAGTAGTTCTCCCTTATGTGCGGGATTATTTATGAACAATGATGCAATATGTTATATGCAAGTAGATGTAGTGATCTAGCTTGAAACTTGAAAAATATTGCTCATAGGTTCCTTTTTATATGATTCAAACCTATAATAATATTGATCCTATGATTAATATTAAAATATGGAATAATAGGGTAGTTTTGTAAGCTTGAGAGGTGATTTTTCTTGGTAAGTGTTAGATGTGTGCTTTAAAATTACTTGATGATAATGAATGCTCTTTGACTTGTATTTATATAACAAATTTTAAAAATAATCTCATAGAGGGTTAATTAAAATAGATATTCTAACCTTTGACTTTAATTTTTGAGTGTTTTTAAGGTATGAACACTAGTGTTGGAACTAGGACACTTATGCCAATGTTGGCATCTAGGTCTAAATGGTAGTGTCCTAGAAAATATATAATTGTTTAAGCTTTGTAATTAATAATGAAGAATATGTATCAAGTTTTAAGCATACTATAAGCCACAAGTGATTTGGGTAATTATAATATAAGGGTCATACCATAATATAAGCATTTAATTACAATGATATGGTGAACATGAGCCTTTTAGTTGCAATAAAGACAAGAACTGAAGGGTAGATCCATGAGTGATATTTTCCAAGTGTACAAGACGAGTTTATCACATAAAATCTAGATTTGAGTATATACAAAGACAATAATGAGAAATGTTCTTGTATCAATTTAGATGATCATGTCCCTCATTAGTTTCAGTTCTAGTTTATGTGGCACTTGTAAAATCAATCTTTGTTGATTTGTTTTAGTCACCATTTAGTTTCACACAATCACACACAAATAGTAAACAAATAAGTCTTTTGTTTTCTTCATACTTATTATTTTCATTAGATTGTAATTTGTTAAATTCAATATTTTTGCTTTTGTTATGCTTTTCACAAGTTAATATATAACATTCTATTATTTTTTTTAAAATTAAAGTTAATCATCACATTAATTCATAATTTATTTAAAACATATTGGTGAACCCAATTTTTATTCAAGCATTGTGTTGGGGATCAACCAACAAACTTGATTACTATTGTGTAAGAAACTAAACACGGAATTAAACCATAATAATAAGTAACTAGAATCAGAAACAACAAAGAATAAGAGATACAAGAAACCACCCTAAAAACTTGTATTAAACTCTTCCAGAAGGAAATGCAATGAAGAAAATCACACTTTCTTCTCACACCTCTCAGATGTACAGATCTCTTTCCCTCAAGAGTTTTCTCTATCAATTACAATCAATTCCAACAACCTGGATTGATACACATATACAATAAATGTCTTATACTATTGAATAAGCTATGAAGATCTAATCCTATTATATAATATTAGGAATCATGAGCATGCATTCTCCACCATTAGATATACCTCTTAATCAAGGGTTCAAATCAGTCCTGCTAAAAATAGAAATGCAGACTCAATACCAACAATTAATCTAATCATGCAAACAATCTGTTCATCCACGAAAATAGACTTTTTGGATGCACAGGTAACCGATGTTGGTCCCTACCTATCTGCACATGACCGATGTCAGCCGATCCATAACCGACGTCAAAAGCTCCCAGTCGACCCCTGACCAACGTCGGTCGCTCCTGACCGATGCCGATGACTGTGTAACTCCAGCAACCTACAATTTACTCATTTGGTGAAGCTTTTAGCTCTACAACTCAACAATCTCCCACTTGGAGATAAACAGCTACACCAGTACCTGTACAACAACATCTTCTAGCTTCTCCATCTTCAAACTCAATCTTGAAGACCAACAAAAGTTGAATGAAGATTCAACTTCTCCTTTGTTACCGGCTTGGTTAACATATCAGCAGGGTTCTTATCTTTATGGATCTTTTCCAACTTCAACTCACCATCCTCCAATACCTGTCTAATGAAGTGGTACCTAAGCTGTATATGTTTGGTTCTTGACTGAAAGGCTGAATTCTTAGCCAAATGAATTACACTTTAACTATCACTGTATAATCTGCAACTCTCTTGCTCCTTCCCTAGCTCTTCCATGAACCATGACATCCATATCATCTCTTTGCTAGCCTCTGTGACTGCAATGTATTCTACCTCTGTAGTAGACAAGGCAACAACCTTTTGCAACTTTCAAATCTAGCTAACCGCCATTCCACCAACAGTGAAAACATATCCTGTGGTGCTTTTCCTGCCATCTAAGTCTCCAGCCATATCTGCATCTACATATCCATGTAGAGAAGTGTTTGACCCTCCATAGCATAAATGCCTACTGCTGGTCCCTCTCAGATATTTGAGAATCTACTGAACTACTTTCTAGTGTTCCTTCCCTGGATTGGCCGTATACTTACTGACAACTCCCATTGCTTGGGCAATATCTGGTCTAGTACATACCATTGCATACATTAAGCTCCCAACTGCGGAAGCATATGGAACTTTCCTCATGTACTCTACCTCATCATGTGAATTAGGACACTGTTATTTACTCAACTTGAAGTGTCCAGCCATAGGTGTGCTTACCAGTTTTGCATCCTACATATTGAACCATTTCAACACCTTGTTCACATAATCCTCTTGAGACAAAATCAACCTGTGATTTTTCCTGTCTCTCTTAATACTCATGCCAAGGATTTTCTTTGCTACTCCCAAATCCTTCATGGCAAATGTGTGAGTTAATTTTACCTTAAGCTCAGAAATATCCTGCATGTGTGAACCTGCAACAAGCATATCATCTACATACAACAACAAGATAATATATCTACCATTATCCAATCTCTTAAAATAAACACAATGGTTAGATTGAAATCTACTAAATCCATGCTCAGTCATAAACCGGTCAAATTTCAAATACCATTGTCTAGGAGCTTACTTAAGACCATACAAGCTTTTCTTCAATCTGCACACAAGTTTCTCCTTACCTTTGACCTCAAATATTTCCAGCTGATCCATATATATTTATTCATCTAAATCTCCATGAAGAAACGATGTCTTAACATCAAGCTACTCAAGATGCAAATCCTCAATAGCAACTAAAGACAATACAGTCCGAATAGAAGTCATCTTAACTACAAGAGAAAAAATTTCACCAAAATCAATACTTGGTTTCTGTGCAAATCCCTTTACTACCAACCTAGCCTTATATCTCATCTGTCCATTCTCTCCTTCCTTCAATCTATAGATCCATCTATTTTTTAGTGTTCTCTTTCCCGCTGGCAACTCAACCAAATCCCATGTTTGGTTCTCTTTCAAGGAATCAATTTCTTCATTCATGCTAAGCTCCCACTGATTCCTAGATTCCACCTGTATTGCTTCATAAAAACTCTCTAGTTCTCCACCATCAGTGAGCAATAAATAGAATAATGAAGGGGAATATTGAATTGGAGGTTTACTTACCCTTTCTGACCTCTTGATAGGTGTCTGAGACTCATTTTCTGCTTGCTATCCACCCAAATTCTCTGTCAATGACTGATCTGGAACACACAGGCGATCGACGTCAGTCCCTGTCTGACTGGTGTTAACTGACGTTGGCTGACTTCCTATCGATGCCGGTTGCCTTCTGCATTCATCATGACCGACGTCAGTTATACTACCAATGCTAGTACTTCTGTAACTTTAGCATCCTCCTCTTCATCTGCATAGTTGAAGCTTTTAGCTCCACAACCTAACAATCTCCCACTTGGAGATAAATAGCTGCAACTGTACCTGTACTTGTACATCATCTAGTTTGTTCCCTTGGCTTTGTATCCCTCTTCAAAATCACTCTTGAAGACCAACCACCACAAATATTATGGTGCAACACCGATCATCCAAATCACCTACCACATTCACATCTACAAACCCATGTAGAAAATAACTTGACCTTGCATAACATGTGCACCTGCTGCTGGTCCCTCTAAGAATCCACTGAACTACCTTCCAATGCTTTTTTCCTGGATTGGCTCCAAACTTGTGACAACTCCCACTACTTGGAAAAACTCAGGTCTAGTACATACCATGCACTTAACCTCATTATGTGAATCAAGACACTGTTCTATGAACTGTCCAACCATCGGCGTGCTAACCGGTCTCACACAATCATCTTGAAACAAAATCAACATATGACCTTCCATGTCCCTAGAACACACTCATGCCAAAGAACCTTACTGATCCTATATTCCTCATGACATACTTCTAAACTAGCTTTACCTTTAGTTCAGCAACTCCCTGTATATGTAACCCTGCAACAAGCACATTATATAGTAATAGGATAATGTAGCTAATATTATCCAAACCTGGTAAAGAGAAACACAATGATCAAACCTCTATTGTCCTACAGCTTATTCAAGACCATATACCCAGGCCTACCATCTCATGTATCCATTCCCACTCTTCTTCATCCTGAACATCCATTCGTCTCTCAGTGCTTTCTTCTAGCTGGCAACTCCACCAAAAACTCCTATTTGGTTCTCCTCCAAGGAATCACATCCTTCATCCATGCCAAGCTCCCACTATTTCTTGGATCTACCTGATCTACTTCTTTAACAACTTCCTGGTTCTTTACCATTAGTGAGAAACAAGTAGTGTAAAGAAGGGAAATGATAAATTTGAGGCTTACTTACCCTTTAAGTCCTCCATATGGGTGCTTGAGACTCCTTGACAGTTTGTTGTCCACCCAAAATCCATCTCAGTGACCGATGCCAATCACATCTCAGTTTGCACTCGACCGACATCAGTTCCATGCGACTGCCTCATCACCGATGTTGGTTCCCCCTAATCGATGCTGGTGTTTATCTATCCCTAAGTCATTGATGTCAGGCTACACATAGCCAACATCGGTCCCTATCTGGACGTCGACATCAGTTTTCTAATCGACGTCGGTCTCTATGTTTTGCTTGTGAGAACTGACTTCTACCCGCGAGCTCTTTTTGGATCAAACCCTTGTCCAAATCAACATTGCTCTGCTCAAAATTATTTTGCCCCTTGTGTTGAACTCTATTTGTCACCTTCTCCTTGAAAACCAAGGCTTTCCTATTCTTGTCACTAACATCGGATTCCTCAAGAAACGTTACCTTCTTCTTTTGCATACAAAATTCTTGATTCATGCTTTTCAAATCTGAAAGCATACCCTTTGACTCAAGAACATGCATCTCCTTCTTGTTCATGTGACCAAGCCTATTAAGTCACATCTTTGAATCTACAGCTAAAGTAGATAACCCAGAAAGAGAATCAGTAATACAAGTAGATAGATAAAGTGTACCTACTTTCTTACCTCTTGCTACAACAAGTGCACCCTTGGTAACCTTCCAAGAGTCTGCTATGAGAGTTACTATGCAAACCTCATCACCCAAACTTCTTATAGAAATCAAATTCCACTCCAGAACTGGGACATACATGACCTCCTTCAACACTCATGTGTTACCTGTCTACAATTTCAGCTTCACTTTCCCTTTGCCAACCATCTGACAAGGCTTACCATCCCCTAAACAAATTTTTCCAAAGTCTCCCTGGACATACTCATGAAAAAATTCCCTATTTGGGGATGCATGAAAAGAGGCACCAGAATCTAAAACCCAAGATTCTACTTTATCCAAAGAATATACCAGAGCATCATGTGTAACATAATCTGCAACATCTACTTCTTCTTCATGTCCTTTATGCTGATCTTCACCCAACCTGCAATCTCTCTTTAAGTGCCCTTGCTTTCCACATTCCAGCAGGTTATTCTACCATACCTAGACTTGGATCTCCTGCCTATCTTGGACCTTGATCTCCCACGCTCAATCTTCTCTCTTTGCCTTCCTCTGCCTTCAACACTCAAAGCATTCCTTGATGATTCACCTGTGTTTTTCCTGCGTATCTCTTCATTCAAGATTACACTCATAATATCATCCACTTTTAAGATTTTTGAAGCAGACACAGTATTGCTAACTGCCATTACCAAACTCTCCCAACTTTCAGGTAATGAAAATAAGATTAAGAGAGCCTTAATTTCATCATCAAAAACAATATTGACTGAACTTAACTAGTTTACCAAACCATGGAAATCACTAAGATGACTATGTACAGATCCACTATCCAACATTTGCAAATTAAATAATCACTTCATAAGAAATACCTTATTCAAAGCTGAGAGTTTTTCATATAAATTTGCCAAAAATTCCATCAACTCTACCGTTGTCTTAGTGTGTGATAAGTTGGAAATCACAGATGATGCAAGACTCAACCTTATAGATCCCAGAGCCTTCCGATCAAGAACCTCCAATTCTTCATCCTTCAAATCTCGGGGCTTGCAATCAACCCCATCCAACGGTAAGTACAAATCTTTTTGATACAGATAATCTTCAATCTACATCCTCCATAATTGATATTTCTTGCCATTAAACTTCTCCATTCGTAGTCTACTTTCTTCTGCCATTGCTCTACTCCTACTCAAACAAAAACCCCTGTGAGTAACCTGTAATCAACACACACTAACCAGATCTGATACAACCTATTAGTATCCCAACTAAAAGCTCTAATACCGTTGTTAGGGAATCCAAGAACAACACACCTTGTTTTGATCACACTTGTTAGGATCTTGCTCCTCAGAAAGAGCACAATATGATTACCAAATATAAGCAATTAAACATGCAGAAATATCTAGAAGTAAAAGTAACTAGAATTCACACATAGCATAGAATATGAGAGACAATACACTATCTTGTATTAATACTCGTACAAAAAAGAATACAATAAAGAAGATGCCACTTCTTCTTCCACCTTTCAGAGGCTTCCCACACCTCAAGTGGACAGTAATTCTTCTTTAAAAGTTCACTCTCCTACCAAAAATGGTCCCAACACAAAACTCACACAAAATTGGTGTTCACCTCTCCAACTAGTCAGTAATAACCCTGCCAGTACTAAGCACTCTAAAGTACTTCAAGTAGATCTCCCATGAACCTGCAACCTATAATTCAACAGACCATACTTACACATGTAAATCTCCTATGAGCTTGCAACAACCTGCAACTCAATGATCTTATAATGGAAGGATCTTCCTTGCCTTCCTTTTCAGCTCATAATTACAATACATGCCAATGGGTCTATAAATAGATCTCAAACTTAAACAATAACTTAGACTCTTAGTTTACTATAATTATCCATGCAGCTCAAGACTCAAAATAGCCTTTACATGCAAACACTCAGTTCAACAAACTAACTGTTCATGCAACGAACAGTTCTGGAACACACAGGCGACTGACGTCGGTCCCCGTTTGACTGGTGCTGATCGATGTCAGCCAAATTATTGCCAATGCCGGTTGCCTTCTGCATTCATCATGACCGATGTCAGTTATACTGTCGATGCCAGTACTTTTGGAACTTCAGCATCCTCCTCTTTGTCTGCATAGTTAAAGCTTTTAGCTCCATAACCTAACAAACCAAAGCTTTCCAATTCCTAAATGTGTCAAAAACATCAGATTTCTTGTTTATGCAATAGACCCATACCTTTCTTGTAGCATCATCAATGAAAATAACATAATACTATGATCCTCCAATAAAAGCTACCTGTGCTAGTCTCCACACGTCTGTGTGAACAAGCTTTAATTTGTGCTTCCTCGTTGTTGACCCAATTTTTATAAATCTTACTCTCTTTTATTTTCCAAAAACACAATGCTCACAAAAATCTAGATCTATGCTTTTTAAATTTGAAAGCTTACCTTTTGACTTAAGAATTTTCATTCCCTTCTCACTCATGTGGTTGAGCCTATAGTGCTACAACTTTGCATCCACATCTGAAGTAGATAATACAGAAGGAGAATAATCAGTAATACAATTACATAAATAGAGAGTACCTACTCTCTTACCTCTAACTAATACAAGTGCTCCCTTGGTAACCTTCCAAGATTCAGCTGTGAGAGTTACTATGCAACCCTCATCACCCAACTTTCCTACAGAAATCAAATTCTGCTTCAGGGCTGGAACATGCATGACATCCTTCAACACCCATGTGTTGCCATTCTGCAATTTCAGCTACACTTTTCCTTTGCCAACAATTTTACAAGGCTCATCATCCCCTAAATAAACTTTTCCAAAATCTCCCTGGACATAATCATTGAAAAATTCTCTATTTGGGGTAGCATGGAAAGAGGCCCCAGAATCTAAAACCCAAGATTCTATTTTATTATGCAAATAAAGTGAAAGAGCATCTTGTGCAACAATACCTACAACTTTTGCTTCTTCATTACCTTCATGCTGATTCTCTTCATTAACCTTCAACCATCAATATTTTTTTTGCATGTCCTCTCTTTCCATAATTCCAGTAGGTTATCTTTCTTTTTCCATTTCTGGATTTGGATCTATTGCTCATCTTTGACTTAGACCTTGATGTACCTTACTTTCTCTTCTCTCTTTTCCTTCTCTTGCTTTCAATACTTAAAGCATTACCTGATGTTTCCCCTGTACTTTTTCTATGAGTTTCTTCATTCAAGATTACACTTACAACATCATCTACTTTCAAGATATTTGTAGCAGATGCAGTATTACTAACTGCCATTACCAAACTATGCCAACTTTCTGGTAAAGAGCATAAGATTAAAAGAGCTTTAATTTCATCATCAAAAACTATTTTGACTGAATTTAATTGATTTATAATTCCATGGAAATCATTAAGATGATTAGATACAAATCCACCTTCCTACATTTGCAAATTAAATAATTGCTTCATAAGATAGACCTTATTTGAAGCTGAGGGTTTTTCATATAAATTTTCTAAAGTAGTCATTGACTCTACCATTGACTTTGCCTGTGATAAATTAGATATCACAGTATATGCCAGACTCAATCTTATAGATCCAAGAGCCTTTCTATCAAGAACTTCCCATTCTTCATCTTCCATATCTGTGGGCTTTCTATCAACCCCACCCAATGGTAAGTACAGATCTTTTTGATACAAATAATATTCTATCTGCATCCTCCATAATTGATAATTCTTGCCATTGAACTTCTCCATTCTTAGTTTACTTTCTTCTCCCATTGCTTTACTCCCACTCAAACAAAAACCTCTGTGAGTGACCTGTAATCAAAACACACTAAACAGATCTGAAACCACCTGTTAGTGAACCTGAGCTCTGATACCACTTATTGGGGATCAACCAACAAACTTGATTACTATTGTGTAAGCAACTAAACATGGAATTAAACTAGAATAATAAGTAACTAGAATCAGAAACAACAAAGAATAAGAGATATAAGAAACCACCCTGAAAACTTGTATTAAACTCTTCCAGAAAGAAATACAATGAAGAAAATCACACTTTCTTCTCACACCTCTCAAATGTATAGATCTCTTTCCCTCAAGAGTTTTCTCTATCAATTACAATCAATTTCAACAACCTAGATTGATACACATATACAATAAATGTCTTGTATTGTTGAATAAGCTATGAAGATCTAATCCTATTATATAATATTAGGAATCATGAGCATGCATTCTCCACCATTAGATATACCTCTTAATCAAGGGTTCAAATCAATCCTGCTAAAAATAAAAATGCGGACTCAATACCAATAGTTAATCTAATCATGTAAACAATCTGTTCATCCATGAAAATAGACTTTTTAGATGCATAGATAACTGACGTCGGTCCCTACCTGTCTGCACATGACTGACGTCGGCCGATCCATAACCGACATCAGTAGCTCCTAGTCGACCCCTAATCGATGTCAGTTGTTCTTGACTGACATCAGTGACTATGTAACTCCAGCAACCTACAATTTACTCATTTGGTGAAGCTTTTAGCTCCACAACTCAACACATTGCATAAAAAAATTATCTAGGGTTTTAATAAATTTGATAACATTCAAAACTAAAAGAATATTATTTTAACCATGGATCTAATATCTAACACTGAAAGAACTTGCTTTTGACCTCAAATTTAACTCTTGACACTGAAATCACTTTATTTTGATCTTGGATATAATATCTGATATTGAAAGCATATTATTTTGACATTGGATTTTAGGGGAATTTACTAATCTCCATACACAAAAAAATCATTTTATTTCTAGTATTTTATTTCATGTTATTGTTTACAAACATATTTTTCATGTTATTTTTCTATGCCATCTAAAAAATTTACCTCTCTTATTCCTCTAAGGCATAGTGTATTAAATAATTTGCTAATGTAAAGCATAAAACATGTAGTTTATATTTGGCTTGACTAACAGTTTGTTTAACTATTATTTGTTATCCTATGTTTACCATGGAAATTTATTAAGATTATGGTTATTCTTATTATCAGTTCACTATGTTAGTTTCTTTGTTTTAGTGTCTTCTTTGGGGTATTTAATAGCTCCTTATTTGTAATGAAATTAATTCTCTAAACTCTCAATTATTTTTTTATGGTCTTAGAGCTAAGGGTTGGCAGAGCCTAGAGATAACCTTGTTGCATAGGATAATTTACTTGAGGTCATTGTGTGTGATAGGGAAGAAGCATATGAGGAATCAATGCCCCTAAGGTGATTCACATATATAGCTTTCATCAAGTAATAAAGATCCTTTGCTTGGAAAAGGACATGTTGCCTAGAGATCCTTTTCCTAGAGATGGAAATGTTTCCTAGAGAGCCTTTACTTGGAGAGGTGTATGATACCTAGAGAGAGGTGTAATAGTGAAAAAGAAAACATTTTGACTTGTTAAGGTGATTTGGTAAGAGTGGTTGTTATTGTTATTCCTAAAATTGTTTTGATCTAGAAAATATTGGTGCAAGAGGGAGAAAAACATGAGTGGAAACCAAGGGAGAGGTGTGGAGGTTATAGGAAAAGAATAACACTTTGGTAAACAAGTAGAATTGTCTATGTAAAACTCAGATCATTTTTTTAATTCTAAGAATCACCAAGGGATAAGGAAATCATTTGGTAGATTTAATCAACTTAGTTCAAACCCAAAACCAGCCAAAACCATAGTGAAAAGAAGTATCATATGTAAATTAGGATGTCATCCACTAATATTGCATAGGTGTTCTTTAATTGGTAAATTTAATTTTATAAAACTTTAAGAAAATTTCTCAAGTTTTATAAAAATTAGGGTGACAATAAACTTTTTAAAGTTTGAATTTAATAAACTTTTGAAATTGTTTTTTAAAATATTGCCTATATTAACTTGAGAACACAGTATTAATTATGTATCTAGTGAACAAAAAGGCACAGACCCTTGAAAAAATTCCACATTATTTGATTAATTTGATAACACCTTATGCAAAAATATTTTTTTCTTAAAATATTTGTAAAAATTAAAATTTAACTATTCCCACCATTTTTAGGCGATTTTACGAAAGATGGTTAATTTGATTTCTCATAAATGTAAAGACTTTTTTTAATAAAAACTAATAGTTTTGTCTAGTTTTAAGGTAGAATCTACATGCAAAATGATTTTTTATAATATCATTTTTAGTTTTTCCAATATAATTATTTTAGTGAAACATTAGGTCATAATTACTAGTTTACAACACTTGTTATTGCCATATTATCATAAACTAACTAGAAAAAACTTTAGTTTATGGAGTCACAAGATATTTACCATCTATGAGTATCATAATATCGATCAAATTTTACTTGCTAAAGAAACTAGACTAGATGATGAACCTAATGACTATAATAATCATCATCCAAAAGCTTTGATGTTAAAACTTTTAGTAGTTGATAATTAAATACCATTAGTTAAGAAGGCCATTAATGCTTCTGATTTTTGGAAACATATTATATCTGAATACCATGATTTTCAATCTATTAGGGTATTTTACCTAAAAAATTATTGTTTTCAACTAAGATGTAGGAAGATGGTTCTATTTCTAATTTTTTTTAATCATAGCTGAAGGACATATGTGATCAACTAAAAGTGGTGGAAAAACTTGTAGATGAATTATCCATGATTTATTTAGTAATTTAAACTTGTTTTTGTCATATGATTCATTTTTTGAGTCACTTCATATGATCAAGGAGACATAGATCGTAGATTTTGATAAGCTGTCTACACTTCTCATGTAGAAAGAAAGGAGGAAAGAACATTCAATTGCTTCAACATCGGTGTCTATATAAAGTGAATTCATGGCTCCACCAAAGGGTAATGGAAAATAGTGGAATACAATCAATTTTACATAGGAAACCACCAAAATAAATGTAAGTGCTTCTAATAAGTATAAATGTAAATGCTTTTATTGTAAAGAACCTGATCATTTCATGAAAGATTGCCATAATCAACAATAATATGTGGATAATGCATAAAATAAGTCTATGTATGCTCATATTTTAGAAGAATATAAAGATAAAACACCTAATTACTTTTATTTTTTATCATCACATGATCAATCCATTGAGTCATGTATATGGTACTTTGACTCAGGCGCATCTCGACACTCCACGTGTCATAAAGATTGGTATATGAATTTCATTGAGGATAATAGTAGTGAATAATTTGTTTCCTTGGGGGATGGGTGGAATAATTTTGTTAGATGTAGTGGTTGTGTTCAAATCACTTTAAATTTTGTTTTTAGATAATACATTTTTTGATGTTAGATATGTACCTGATATGAGTAAGAATCTACTTCTATAGGTGAGATAACCAAATATAAAAATCTTGTTGTAAAGTTTAAATGAAACAAATGCATTGTAACTACACTCAATGATAAGTAAATCAATATGGGAATTAGGGAAATAGGTTTATACAAACTCATAGATCCTAAAACAACAAAATAACATGCACTAACATCAGTTGAGCATACTAGAACACTTTGGCATTAAAGTTCTAGTCACCTTAGTTTCCAGTATTTGAATATGTTAAGCAAGACTAAAATGGTGAATGGAATTCCATCCATTCAATAAAGTTAAAATGTTTTCATAGGGTGTCAATTATGTAGATAGATTAGACATCCATTTCCTACTAGTAAAGCATGGAGGGTAGAAAGTATTAGAATTAGTTCATACAAATTTACACGGTCCAATGAAAACTTATACAATATCTGGAGAACTTTATTTATTGTTGATTATTGATCATTTTTCTAGGAAAATGTGGGTATATTTACTAATAAGAAATTATAACACTTACATACATACATACATACATACATATATACATATAATGTATATATACATATATACATATATATATATATACATATATATATATATAGATATATACATATATATATATATATACATACATATATATATATACATATATATACATATATATATATATACATATATATATATATATATATATATATACACACATATACATATATATATATATATACATATATATATATATACATATATATATATATACATATATATATATATACATATATATATATATATATATATATATATATGTATACACACACACACACACACACACACACACACACACATATATATATATTGCATGGAAAATGTTAGTTGAAAATTAATCAAGTAAACAAGTCAAAACACTCAAATTTGACAATAGAAGCGAGTTCACCTCAAAATAATTCAAATCATACTTTACACGTGAATGTATAAAAAATAATATATAATTCATTACACTCCACAACAAAATGGAGTAGTGGAAAGGATAAATAGGACTATCATGGAGATGAAACATTATATGGTGAAAAATAGAAATGTACCTTTTTGGTATTCGGCATAATTTGTCAATACTTTAGTGTACATATTGAACAAGAGTCCATGTAAATTTGTGAAAAATATCACTCCTAAAGAAGCATGGTCAGGAAGAACACCTGATGTAAGTGATTTCCATTTTTTTTAATTATATTGCATTTGCTCTTATTCTTATATAAAAAATAAGTGGTTTGGATGTAAAAAGTAAAAATTACATGTTTGTTAGCTACAATGAATAATACAAAGAATATATATTATAATATATCTCTACAAATAAAGTTATTGTAAATAGAGATATGTCAAAATTGATGATAAAATCCATATTGCTCAAGTAATTGTAAATCCATTGATATTAGTAATATATGGATAGTTATTAATGATTAAAAAGCTAGTTCAAGAACTAAAGGTAAATAAGAATTTAAAAGGAAAACACCAAAGAATTCAATATCCATGGAAGGATCTAGTGAAGCCAATAGTGATTCACAATCAAGACAAACTAGTCAGCACAAAAGGCCAAACTAGTTTTATGCCACACTAAAAGATGTAAAGGAAGATGAACTTCCACTCACAATAGAATGTTGATCCACCAAATGTAGGAAATATACAATTCAAAGTCATAAACAAGTAAATTTTACTCTCGAATCAATTGTTTCACAAATATTTGATCCAAATATTTATTTAGATGCTCAAAGAATGCCTGAATGGGAATCTACCATGAAGGTGGAGTATGACGTATTAATATAAAATAAAATTTGGGTTTTGTAATCTATCCCAAGGTAAGAAGTACATTGGATGTAAGTGGATTTATAAAGCAAAATGTAAAGCATATGGTTCTTTGGATAAGTATAAATCTCAACTTGTTGCTAAGGGATATGCACATGAAGGAGTAGATTATGAAGAAACATTTGCTCCTACAATAAAATGGTAATATTCAGAATGGTTATTGTTATTTATGCTTAATCTAGTTGGAAATTATAGTATATGGATGCCAAGATAGATTTCTTGAATATAAACTTAGAGGAATATGTGTTCATGGTACAACACAAGGATTATATATTCCTAAAAAAGAGCATTTGGTTTACAAGTCGGTGAAGTTCTTCTATGGACTTAAGCAGGCTCCTCGAGCCTAGTATTTCAAAATTGATAAATATCTTAGAGAGTATGGTTTTATAAAAAGTGATGTAAAATACACTCATGTTAAATTGGTTGGTGATGACACTGTGGTTTTAACTGTATATGTTGATGATCTTTCCATCACCAAAAGTAGTGTTGTTTTGATTTAATAGGTGAAAGATGGCATTTGTTTTGTGTTTGAAATGATCGATCTAAGATTTCTTCAATGTTATCTAGGTTTATATTTTGTCAGTGTTATTATTTTGGTTATACTATTTTTGTATCCCAAATAAAATATGCCAAATCCTTGTTAGACAAATTCAGAATGTATGACTATAATCTAGCAACTACACCTATGGAAGTTGGGATAAAACTCTCAATTAACATTGATTCACCATCGATCAATGAAATAATGTATCGATAATTAGTAATTAATTTTATTTATCTTAATACTAGTAGATCGGATTTGTGTTTTATAGTGAGTTAGCTTTCATGGCTAAACCACATGAAGAACATTGACAAGCTACAACATGGGTTCTTAGATATGTCAAAAGAACTCTTAACTTTGGCATTTTATATAATAAATTTGTTATTTTAATCTAACGGGATATATTAATTTAGATTGGGTGGAATAAATTGATTTAATAAAGTCTAAAATAGGTTATGTTTTCACTCTTGGTTCAGGAATATTTTCATGGTAGAGTAAACTTTAGAATATAATTGCATTGTCTTATACAAAAGCTGAGCACAAAGACATTTTTAGTGTAGGTCATGAATTGATATGGATTTAATGAATTCTATAGGATATTTAAATTGATCCATATACACCCACACCTATCTTTTGAAATAACCAAATTGTTCTAAACTTGGTGAAGAATCCAATTTTCATGTTAGAACAAATCACATTGAATTTCACACCACTACATCTGACATTTGGTTAATAATGAAGACATATGTCTTTATTTTTGTCCTACCGCTGAGCAATAACCTAATATAATGATTAAACATATAATTAAATATTGATTTTTAAAATTTAGAGATAAGTTTTGAGTTGTTTTTGGTTCAATATAAAAGGGAGGGTATTAGAATAATTTATTAATGTAAAGCATATAACACATATTTTTATATTTGGCTCAACTAATAGTTTGTTTAGCTATTGTTTTCTATCCATACGTTTACCATGAAGATTTATTAATCTTATGGTTATTATTATTGTTAGTCCACTATGTTAGTTTCCTTGTCTATAACATATTTTTTGGGTTATTTAATAGTTCATTATCTGTAATGAAATTAATTCTTGAATCTCTCAATTAATTTTTTAAAGTCTTCGATTAAGTAGGATCCATATTAAGCATATTTGAATCATTTTGAAAACTATTAAAATGGATTCCTCTAATGTAAACAATTATTCCCTTTATTTTGATGAACAAATTTCTTGATAATATTTTCAAGAAGGTAATTAACAAACAAGTTAATAAAGATGACATAACGCACAAAATGGAAGGTCATATAGGATACATCCTGATGAACTCAATGGAGTAGATCATGCACATGTCCAATGTTTATCCATATTTTAAGAAGGAATCCATAAAATTACACAAGATATACCAAAACTAATTGAATTCTTTTGAGCTTCTAAAAGTGCATAAAAGACAAAAACTTTACTTTTAGTGCACACTAAGAACCACTCTTTCACATTGTAAATCCTACCATAGGTATTACTACTTCTACTATTGATATTGTTATTAAATATACGCCTTTGGATTTAGGGGCATATCAAGCCTTTTAATAGATATATATGTCCATGCCTACTCAAATAACTCATATAGTACCTTTGATAGCTATGAATAATACATCACATACCTTACTACATAATCTCTTGTGCAAAATATTTCACTTTTGCATGCTAAGGTATTAAAATTAGCGTAAGGTATACCAAAATAAAACTAATCAATGGATTTCCAAGCCTTGATTCATAATCCATTAGTACCTAGCATTGCATCATATCCTTTACCTAGATGATTTTTAACTCCTATACTTCAATTATATGAAGGTAAAGGAGATCTAGAGAAACATCTTAGATCTTTTCGTGTTCAATGTTTGTATTATGCTTTTAATGACAAGTTTATAACTAATTTGTTTCCAAGAAGTTTAAAAGATTACATCTTGTGTTGGTTTCACGATTTATTTGTTAAATCAATCAAAGAATTCCATCCACTAGTATATTAGTTTCTAAAGCATTTTTCTATCAAAATTGATGAAAAGGTTTTTTATGCATAATTTGATAAGGTTAAGCAGGAACTAATGAGCCTATCAATAATTATGTAATTTATTACAAGACCATGTTTTTAAAAAATTACTAACACCTTGGAAGATAATGAATTATAATATATTTTCAAACAAATTTTACTTACACCTTTGCATGAGTCAATTATTTTCAAAAAAATTAGATCATTTGAGGAACTTTGCCATACGGTAAGAGAAAGACAAGTCAAGATTCTTGGTTTCAACAAGCTCAATTATGATCCTGCATCTACTTCTACAATAAAGTTTTAAAGTAAATCATCTTACAAAGACAATCTGATAGATATTAAATCTGATGTAAAAATAATAGTTAATGTTATTTTTGAACCTTCTAACAAGTTTGTTTAATCATATCAACTAGTGAGACAATTTTCTAGATTACCACAACCACCTCATAAATTTCTACAAAATTTATTGGAGTGTAATATTATTACTCTGCCTCCAAACATGAGTAAACCTCAAGGTAAATATTTTGATATCAATGCCTATTATGATTATCATAGATGTAATGGTCATTCTACTAACAGATGTTTTGAGCTCAAACATCTTATTTAATATCTTATCAATAATGATGTTATTAAGTTATGAACTCTTATAAAAAAAACTAAGCCTCAACAAAATAAAAATCCTAAGTTGAATATTTTTAGCAATTCATTTCCAAACCATGATACCAATAAGGATAATTCAAGAGTCCATCATGCTTACAATGCATATCTACTTCTTGAGTCATATGATTAGCCATTAGATGGAATTATTATTATTATTATTATTATTATTATTATTGTTGTTGTTGTTGTTGTTGTTGTTGTTGTTGTTGTTGCTGTTGTTGTTAAAACTACTCAAACACATCCTATGATTACTTTTTATGATAGTGAAATAGTGAATGATGGTTTTGATTTTCATGTTTTATGTATACACACATTTATTATCAACAAACCATTTATAGTTTACTAGTTGATAATGTATAAAGTGAGAATGCATGCACAATGAAATTAATTCATTCATTAAGTTACACATTTCATGGCATATAAGCAACTTCCAAAAGTGTTAGAACATTTAATAGGAAAAGACAAATTACTTTGGGATAAATTATGTTGTATCTTCAAGTGGGCCTTGTTATACTATATATTAATTTTTAAGTTTTACTAAAAAATTAGGTCTTTGACATGATATTGGGATTCCCTTGTTTACAAAATCTTTATGTTATTCCTTATACAGTACATATATGTCTCAAGTACATTGATTACAATCAAGTTGTCACAATTTCAAGAATCAGATATGAGTACCATCTATAGTCTATGGTACCTCCTCCACCCATACACCACCATAGTTTATTGATACATCTATGCAAGAATAAAGCATCTTTATAATTGTTTCACCTAGGCAAAAAAACTATATTCAACCAAAAAGGTATCAAAAGTAACTAATAACAAAGTAAGTTTATTGTAAAAATGTGTCTATTTCCCAACTATCACTATTACATCCAACATATTGAAAAATCAAAATATGAGCACACATAGACTTAATGTTACCAATTTTTTGATATTCCACTCAATTCTAATATACATAATAGTACTTATTCATTCAAAACCTTTATTTTATTGTGCTATATTTCTCATACATGTGTGTTATATACATTGAAAAGTGTACATTTAATGAGACAAGGATACATAATCATTTCTCTAAATTCTCATTGTATCTTACGCATACCTTATAGCCACAATTCACATATAAAGTGGAATAATATTTCTTATACATGGTCATGCCATCATTTTCAATGTATATTTCATAGTGACACATGTTGGGATTATTTATATCCCTCTCCTTTATTCTATTTTTTAATTCATGGTTATTATTAATTTATCTCTTACTAGTTCCACAATGCAAAAAAATCAAATATGGAAAATTATAAAACATTCAAAACATCTCTAAAAATAAAAAATTAGGTGTTGAACATGGTTATACATTTATTTTTCATCATTTGCATATGTTATTTATCTCATGATTAATATATATCATACTCTTTTTATATCACACATGCATTTCACTAGTATTCTTGAGTGTTATATAGGACATATAGACCATACAAGGTCTAAGATGTTAGACTTGCCTCTACCTAGTTACCTTGATAAACTAGGGGTATCTTATCCAAAAGGGTTACCATTCTATGACTCTAATATTTATGATCTATATAATTTTACAAATTTCTTGCTAACATCTCTATCTTACATTGTGTACATAAATATAATATTTGTTAATACATGATAACATTATATATACACAATGTAAACTATCTTTCTAGTTATATGCTCCATTAACGTTATTAATTATACATAGTAAATTATACTTTGATTGTCTATTATGTATGTAAATTTTACTGTGTGAGCAATTGATTAAACATCTCTATAATATCTTGTTTGGTGTGTGTGACATTTGAACATATCCATTACTTTTGGCCCTTGGCCTTTTATTTTTGCAACATTTGAACATGTCTCTTTTTTGTGACATTATCATGTCCTTTGTGTGTGTCCCTTAGCCTTGTATGTGTAACCTTTACTTATGTGGCATTTGAATATGCCCCTTGTATGTAGCCCTTGGCTTATTATATGGAATTACTCTTGTTATGTTTGTTTGTTTGTCGATCTTATTAAGTTTGATGAGTGTCATGATCCATATCATGTACTAACTAATGCATAGGATACTAAATCTACATTTTAATATTATGATATTCATTGATACATTTATATAGGTATTGCCTCATATTTTATATACATGATTTGAATGACACATATCTTCCTATGTTGATATAATTTTCACATATGCTAAATTATTCAATGATTACATATAACTACACATAATACGATTAAAATTTCTTTGGAGATGAGTGAGTTTAGGACATAATTACCTCACCTCAAAGGGGGGCATTTCAGTGGCAATTTCATACATGAGATAAGTCTCTTCAAGAGCAAAACTTATTTTTAGTAAAAAATATAGTAAAAGGTTTCATAATGGTTCAAAATTCAATCATTGCTATAGATTATGGGGGGAAATGCCATGCATATGCACTCACATTGTAGGGACAAAGTACATATTTATACATTTTTTGGTGCATGATATAGATTCATGTATAAGTTGTAAACAAAATTATATATATATATATATATATAATTTTGTTTACAACTTATACATTTATCAATGGGGGTGTGATATAGATTCATGCACACTATGTTATTTTTCAAAAATTCAAGGGTCATGATATAGATTCAGGCCATACATGCTATTTTCTATTTACAAATAGGGTAGGAGCATGGATGTTCTCCCTTATCTTTTGATGATATATTTAGAAACTAATGAACAAAGTGATAATTTAATATAAGCCATATATAGTGGTTAATTTAATTTAAGTGCATAATGAATAACTTAGAGGTTTATTTCCCTCTCGTATTATTGCCTACGAATCTATTATGGATTCCAACCCATTTCACATCTTGGGGTTACAAATACCAACATCACAAATTGGGGTTTATGTGTCGCTTAATGGGTTTTATTTTCTATACAAGTTTAATTAAAATTAGAGCTTGATCACCTTCAATTTTCCATTGATTTAGCTGAGGGGCCAACTTCTCCAAGTGCTTCATGGGAAGCACCAATTTTCCAAAAATTCAAAGAAGCATTATTTCCAAGGAAGGTCACAAGATAAATGTTGGTTTCACACATACAAGTGTATTCTTTCTTTGTTCTTTTCAATCTATTTAAAGTCAAGTTACAGTTCGATTTTCAATTTCACATATGAGCATAAATATTTTTACATTATTACAAAACTTTTCCATGGAATGTTCACCTTACATGATTTGATCTTTCTCTCAAAGGTGAAGTGTTTGTACACACACATGTATATATTTCATTTATGCTAATATTTTCATTTCTATACTAAAGTGGGTAGGGGGGAATGTAGTCACTCAAATTTGGTTATGAATACTTAATAATGTCAAATTTTACCCTATTTCACTTTAATTGCTTAAGCACTTAATCTGACATATTTCACCACCTCAATTTATCCAACACCTTTCCAACTTATTCCTTTTTAAATTTATATAATATGCCTATAAAAATGTTTTAAACTGCTAAAAACTCCTTTAAGCATATGTACAAACATCCTTGGACACAAAATTCACACATTTCCCTTAAGGACAAGTAGGGGCCAATAGTGGCATACATTATTATCCCTTATGGATCGATATTGTCCTATGCCAACCTATTCCTTAATAAATTATTATCTTATACATAAAAAAACGTTCTAAACTACTAAAAACCTCTATAAGCATTTGTACAAACATCTCTAGACCCAAAATTTACATGTCTCCCTTAAGGAAAAACATCTAGTAGGAGACAATAGTGGCATACATTATTATCCATTATGTATCAATCTTGTCCTTAAACTCTCTAACAGTCACTTTTCAAATTTGAACCATATTATTCCCTTAATCTATAGCATGTCTATGGATATGTTGGTAGACTTATGGCTTACATAATCTTTCATATTATCTTGTCACATTTATTTATGTTCTTATATTGTTAGTAGGGTTGACCTATGGATAACCATGTTTGAGTAGAGTATGTATAGGAGGTAGTGGTTACTATTTAAACAAGATTTTTTAAATTCTTCTCTTATTACATTATTGTGGAGGTTTTCCCACTGAAGTGACTCAATCATATTTATCAAGTATTATGCTCCTATATATGTGATATATTATTCCATGTGAATTATCTAAGTAATTTCATTACGACTGGTATCAAAAATTTGATTTGGGAAAGTTTTGTGGTGTAGTTTGTCAAAATTGGCATAGTTGTTATCTTAAGATCCGAAGGATATAAAAACATAACTTGTGATTTGGTAATAATTTTTTTCAATCACCACATTAATTTTCAAGGTTTTATTTAGGAAAAAAATGGTCTAGAATTTTTTTGCAACCTTGTGCAAATTAGTAGCCATTGTTTTCATCTTAAAAGGATGATCACAATGGTATAATATTATATTACACATTTTTGTGGGATCAAAACCCTAAAACCTAGGATTTATGCATGTTTGGTCCAAACACACACAATTGTAGGAAAGGGTAAGACACTCTAAGGAAAATTTCTCACAAGAAGGGCATGGATTTTGAAACTTCATATTCAAGGATTTATGGATTATAACCAATTTTTTAACCCTTTTCATAAATAAGAATTAATATAAAAGAGAGTAGCCTAATCAAATATGGAGTAAGCTACTCTAAAAGTTGGCCAATTAAGTGAATTTAGATTCTACTAATATTATGATCAGATATATTGAATCTAAGCATATGCCAAATATGGAAAGTATAACATTAATATTTTGATACTAGAAATATGAAATAGAAATTATACTTATCCTATACAATGATGTGAAAGTATATTTGATTAGTATAGGTGTAGAAGTGGGCTATCTGAAGATATAGATCCCATTATCATATTCTAGATATTTACTTTCTATCATCTAGAACACTTACGCCAGATTGTGGACACTAGTATCAATGTTATTATCCTAATATTAACACTTATTTTTAGATTTAAATATAGAATCTTCTATATAAATTTCACCTACTATATGTCATTGTCACCTTACATATTAGTTGTCTATATTGTATGCACAATTTCTTGAATCATTATTTTGATAAAATCTTATATCTTCTAATTAGGGCATACCACTTTCACAATATGGATTAGTGGGCTCAAGTGAATTTGAGCTAAACTTAAAGACCCCTCTATCAATAAATGATATCTAAATAGACATATACTTATAATAGGGCCCCAAACTGATGTAGTTATCCCCCTTATGTGGGATCGTGTGTGAACAATTATGTAATATGTTATATGCAACTGTATGTAGTGATCTATATTGTAAATTGAAAAATATTTATTATGGGTTTTTATTTTGATGATTCATACCTGAAATAAGAATACTCCTATGATTTTTTAGAACTAGGAAAGAATAGGTCATAGTATCTTAGTTGTGTGATTGATTTTTAGCAATGTAGTGTAAGATTTAGAGGTGCTTGTTAGATGAATAATGAGTGGGATTTAACTTGTATTTATACCACCTATTTTGAAATGTTTCTCATGTAAGGGTTAGTGAAAGCAAATAAGTTGAATTATACATATCAAAATATTTGCAAATTATATGTTGAAGTAGGGACACACTCATCAACATTAGTGTCCAAGTCTGAATGTAAGTGTTTAAGATTTTTTTTTTGAATTTATATAACTAACGATGAAGTAAATATATCAAATTTTTAGCATATTATGGGTTACATATGATATAGATAATCATAATATTAGGTTCAGGCTATAAGATAAACATTTAGGTATGGTGAGATGGTGAATGCAAGCCTTTCAATTACATGATAAGTCAAGAACTGAAGGGTAGAGACATGACTAATATTTTCCAAGTGTACAAGACTAATTTAACATATAAATAAATATTTGAGTATCTACAATTACCCATTTAATATATTAATTCATAAGGATAAAATTATTAGTTTAAAGTAAATAAATGTGTTACCATGGTGTGTATATCACACCTTACTTTGACTTGATCCCTATTTAAATTTTTTATATGTCTTTGACCTAGAACC
This sequence comes from Torreya grandis, assembly GCA_037957365.1. Taxonomy (NCBI): domain Eukaryota; kingdom Viridiplantae; phylum Streptophyta; class Pinopsida; order Cupressales; family Taxaceae; genus Torreya; species Torreya grandis. Next base: position 1,616,908 of record JARHVA010000761.1, on the reverse strand, counting down.
AAGAGCATGTTAAACGTTTAATTAGTGCATATAATATGAAAATGAATTTTTTAAATTAATTGAAATAAAAGAGATCAAGGAAAGAGTACACATGTGTATCGATGCAACTATATTGCCTCTTGATAGTTTACTTTGGTAATGATGCCTCATAGCTAAAGTGGTGGAGAGCACTTCAAAACTAAACTTTGGATATGTGAGGATGGGAATTAGAGGTGATCATGCCCCCAATATGGTATGAGGGTGAGTTGTGTCAAGTCTATTGAGAGCATTGAATCTTAATCACACAAATCAAGTGTAAACATAATCTAGCCAATCTCACCCAAGTCAAATGGTGTAACCATATCAACCCATCATAAATCCAAGTAGTGAAAAGTCCATAAAGATATTTTATCCTAATCGTACTAGTCAAATGAGCCAATAAATACAATAGATAAAAACTCAAACAATGCATCTTGGTAAGGTCAGTGCATGAATAGTAGTATGATTTAAATAATGTATCTATGATTTGGTGCATTTGCATGGTATATGCACATAAAATATGTCTCAAACTGAATTATCTACCAAAATGTAACATTTTCTCTATAAACTATGTAATATGTATCATAAACCTAAAAAACTATGTCCCAAATCTAAATGTATAAGATTGTGTCCCAAGTGTATATCTGAATCATTTAAACTATATCAAATTTTATCAATCTAATAATTATATGTATGTAGATTCATGTCTCTCTAACATGCCCCCACCGATATGCCCCCCCATTTAACTGATGATAATTGAATCAGATTATAGCACAAATTTGTCACATGAAGACTAGCATAAGACAAATACTCAAAGATAATATTTTTAATCATATAATACTATAATTCTCATAATATATTATTTCATATGGGACAATAAATTTATATAGGAAAAGTCTTTCCTATAATTTTGGATCTCATATCTCCACCACAATATAATCATACCCAAATAATATCTCACAAACAATTTCAAGCTATATACAACACCATTCTTGTTGGATTATTTTATGATCCAAACTATTTTGTTTTTATTTTATTTAGTTTTAGTTTATTGTTTAGTTTTACAGGTTAGTTATACCCATTAATTGGTTTCCTTGAACCAACTCTCTGTAAGATTTTTTAGATATTTCATTGTACAAAAATAAATGATGAATATTTACATGAATACATCTTTTCTGATTGTTCCTCCTAGTCCTAGTTGCAACAATGGTATCAGAGCACTGGTATAAGAGGGAAAATAAATTTAGAAAGAAAAGAGAAAGATCTTGTATGGTAGTATGGTGCTTTTAGATTAGTGCTTGAATGTATTTTTTTGATTTCATAACCTAGAAAAAATTGAAGAGGAGGAATTCAAATGCACCAGCTCTGTCCAACATCACAAACCTATACAATGGTAATTTTATGGATAGTGTATTTATTTTTCATCATGTCTGATCTTTACAAAAAAAAATTCAATGAAATTTAGTGACTTAGAATATATATATATATATATATATATATATATATATATCAAATCCATACTATAGTGGCCCATATTTTAGGAAAATATGATGCCAAATAGAAATAAAGGAGTCAATGTAAAAACTGAGATCCAGGGGCTTTGTGAACTATAGATCATGTAAAGGAAAATAAATAATCCAATTTCTAAGTTTCAAATCAAAGACAACTTACCTGGCTAAGAGGAAAGAAATTTGTAGAGTGACTAAGATTACACCTATAAAATTTGAGAAGGCCTAATAATAAACTAGTGGGCACAACAGAGGTGATCTAACATAAAAGAGGTAATATGCAATTTAATAAATCACAATTATTTCTATTGAGAAGAGTTTTGTCTGGTATTTTATTTATAAAGTGACGTCCTTTAAGAAAAATTATAAAAAGAAGGAAGCAGACAAACATGGTATTTGCATCCTTGTATGTTGCAATAGAAAATTAATTTCCCCTTATTTCAATGGTGGCAAACCTGTATGACATCCTAGATTAAGACTATTTTCTAAAAATCTTTCAAACTTAAATCTGAGTGGGTACCACACGTAAAAAGGTAGTGTAGTTTTTTGTGTAAGTGAGATATAATTTTATTACATGTCTCTATCAAAAGTTAGATATATAGAATAATTTGTTTTTACATTTTCAAAGTGATTATGGGAGATTTGTATGGGTTGATTTTGACAGTCCCTTGAAAATTTGGAGGTTATGGTTTCAAAACCCATTGTTGTTATTTTGGTCAAATTTTTTTTTGACATCATTTTACATAAAGGAGTTATAAGGTTAAAAATAAGATTTTCATTTAAAAATGGTGATATAAGAGTGTAATAAGAGTTATAAAGTGTATTTTTTAGACAAAATTCAAAAATACTTGTATTCTTTGTAATCAGAAGCTATTTTAAAGGTAAAGGCAAAACCCTAATAGCATTCCCTTCTTTTAATTTTTTTCATCATGGAAAAAATTGTAAGCTTAATCTCTAAAAATGGTAAATTATCACCTAAAAATTACAAATAATGGAGTAAAAACATGGAAAAAACCCTTATATTTAATGATTTATGGTAAATCACTGAGAAAGAGACCACACCACCAATTGAAGTAGCAAAACTAGTTGAATATAAAAAATGTGACAAACATGCACTCACTCTATTGAAATCATCTTACACTAAACAAGTTATCATTCATATTGAGGTAATTAAAATTGGCACATGGAAAGAATTAAAATATTTATATGACAAATAACTTGCATATAAAAGGATTGACCTTTTTATGCAACTTTTGAATAATAAATTGGTAGATAATGAAGACATCTCTAAATATCTTTCTTGTATGAAAACATTAAAACAAGAATACTGCACAACTGGTGGTAAAATTGATGATGATATGTTGATTTTCATCACATTAAATGGTCTTAATTCTACATGCACCAATTTTTTTTGAAATGATACAGCTTAGTGATAAGCTTAATGTTGCCACATTTTACTCTTTTTGTGAGTTATTAACTCAACATGAGAGACAATTTGTAAGAAAGAAGAATACACCTATTGAAGAGGTTCACTATACAAAGAAAATGTCCCATCATAGAGATCATCATCATGTATAACAATAGTTTTATAAACACTCTCTGAAACACTCTTCAAGTCATTCTCTGAGGCACTCTCCACACCATTCTAAATGGTCTTCACAACATTCACATTGACACTCTCTAGGGTCTTCCAAACGTAGGCATCACCACAAGCATTATTCTCATAGCTCTTCTAGTGATTTAGATTATTATAGATCTCATAGACATAATAAAGGACCCATATGTTTAAAATGTAGTGGTATTGGGCATCTTGTAAATTTATGTCCTTCTCAATGACCCCATTCTTTACACAAAAAGAAAGCTAAAGAAAATTATGTGGATCATTATAATGGTAGATATTCTAGTTATTCCAATTATCAAGATATTTTGACACTTCATCTAATTAGGATATGTCCCTCATGGCCAAGGTATATGGTCCCAATGGACTTGGAAACATATTTTGAGTGATTAGTGACTGGAGGTTGGAAGATTAGTTGGAGGCTAGAGGACTATTCCCTTTTCCAGTTAGCTATTCTCTCAGAGTTTGGGATCATGCTTGAATAGAAATTTTGGTAGAAGTAGTTTGTTTCTTTTAATTTTTTTATAGTTTTGGCTTTCTCTCATTACTATTCATGACATGGAACAAATAGTGTTAGTTGATTTTGATTCTCTTGGTGCACATCTTCTCACCTCTCACCTGATAGGGGGAGAAGATATTGCATTTGTTGGTATTCTATAAGTCATTTATGATAGTATGAGTTGATAGGGCTTTATATCACCTTTAGTGTTGAGCAAAGGTCATCAAAATTTGTTGGACATCAAGGAGATGTTCCATACACAGTACTGGGTTTGTCACTACGGTGGGTTTGTGTATGGGACCTTATATGGATTGATGTAGTTGGGCAAGCTTTGATCGGGTTATAATACAATATAATATGATGATCATAAGGGATGAGCAGGGTTGGATCATATTCATAAATATTTTATGCCACAACTCATAGGGTGAGCTTCTGTATGGAGTGGCATTAGCTTTGATCAGTATTAAGAGGTACAATGCACTAGTTGTAGTTACAACATAAATTATTTGATGGTTTCAAAGTCATTTCTTTAGATCTTTTCTATACCCTTTGGATCAAGGGAGAGTTTGTTGGATTATTTTATGATCCAAACTATTTTTTTAATTTAGTTTTAGTTTATTATTTAGTTTTATGTGTTAGTTATACCCATCAGTTGGTTGCCTTGAACTAACTCTCCATAAACTTTTTTAAAGCTTTCATTGTACAAATATAAAGGTTGAATATTTACATTGAATACATATTTTCTAATTATTACTCTTAGTCCTAATTGTAACAATTATTGCTACACAACAATATTACTCATATATATTCTAACTAACCAAATATACATTATTGTTACATAGTAATAATGTTACTATTACTGTACCATAAGTAATACTTACTCTATGTTAACCAAATAATCATTGATTTAACTAATGTAAATACTAAATCTCCAACATTCCCTCCTTAGTTTTTACATGGTAAAACATATCCTATTCTATGATTGTATCATGCGACCTTTGTTTGCTCATGATCTTATCACTTATGGTTTTCCTTGACTGTGACCAACAACCTTATCCAATTGGTTTTACAGGGGTACTAATAACCTTTCACAATTGGATTTCTAGGTTTACCAAAAACTTTACGTAATTGGTTTTCTAGGTTCACTAAAAAATTTACACAATTATTTTTCTAGGTTCACCAAAAACCTTACATAATTGGTTTTCTAAGTTCACCAAAAACCTTACACAATTAATTTTCTAGGTTTACTAAAAACCTTACACAATTGGTTTTCTTGATTTGCCAAAATCCTTCACATCATGATTATTATAATACATTTTAATCAACATTCTATAATATTTCTATAAAAATGGGTTATATGGGGAATGCTCAAAAATGAACAAGAATACTCATTTGATCTTATTTTCACATCACACTGAAAATTTGAAAAAAATAAAATCTGCACAATTAAACTCATATCCCACTAAATCAGATGTGGCTCCATCACTAGTGTCTAAAAAGAGACTTGAATGGACTCCTTATTTCATTGCCTCTAACCTCCTTATTATGAAATTAATTACTCATATGATGAATATGTCAATCACAATTGTTTCCGCACATTAGGTGTGCTTCCCTCCTCAATCTGAAATAATACATAGAACATCAAGGTCACCTGAAAATGCATCTATAAGAGATTTTATTTTATCTTTTCCAATTTTAAATATAGACTCTTGAATCATCTTGTTTTTAATTTGACAAATAAATAATAACTCAAAAAATTAATTTGACTCTTAAGACATAAAAATGAATTTTGGATGAAACTATAGACATCATAAATTCATACACAATGGTTTCAAGTGTCACAATTCTCATGAACTACCTCAAGACCCCTTTGGGCCCAGCCTTGACCATACAACCCCAAACCTACCTAACCCTCATTAGTTTTACCTACTGACTAAACCCATTCTTTTATCTCAACTTGACTTGAGGCCTTGACCATCGATGATCACTCTAACCATCGATGGTCACCTTGACAACTGACAATCAGGTTCCATTATCTAAACCAACTCAATTGACCTTTCATTTTGACTTGATTTTATATTTTTAGATTATCTAATTCACATGCAAACCCATGCATGTCAAAGTTAAAATTAGATAGTAACTTAGACCCCTTGTTAACATCTTGTTGTACCTCTCCTTCCTTATTATAAGAAGAGAGGAGAAAGAGGTGAAATTAATCCACAACTATTAAGAGCTTTTACATCTAGAGTTTCTCTTGTATGTATTCTTCAAATAATCCAATGATCTAGCCATCATGATAGAGAGTTGAAGTACTATCATTCATTAACCAATATCCAAGTACCATTACTCTACCAGAATTGCTTCATGAGCCAACCACCTCAACCATTCATTCAATCAACCTCAAGCAAGCTAAGTATTTGTTTTCAATCCATCAATTACTTTTTTTGCATTTTAAAACCAACCCATCATAAACCAATTTCCCCAATTTTCCTTTTATGACCCATCAATCTAAATTTTCATCACCCAAACCCAACACATAGTAACCACTGATGGTCATCTTGATCACCAATGATCTGTCCAACTACCAATAGTTACCTTAACTGTTGATGGTCACCTCAATCATTGATAGTCACACCAACTATTTATGGTCACTATGATATGGAATAACATCAATCTATTTTCACCCATTTACCCTCAACCAAATCTAACTTTTTTTGTTTGCCTATTTATAGACCCCCAACCTATTTTTTGATCCATACCTAAACTATTTAGCACTAGTAGTGACCCACTTATTGTTATATTAGTCATTTTAGTCTATTTATTTATCAAACACTTCTTGTATTTAATTTTAGTACCTTTTGATTATTGATGCAAATACTTTATCTTCTATTTTATAAACTTAATTATTTAAAACATGTAGATTGCCAGTTCTTAAGGAATCTCTTACTTTTGGGATCTAGATAGTCTTAGGCATTCCACCCAGCTATCTATCTAACCAACCAAATTCTTTAGTGATATATTATTTGCAGGTCATCCTCATAAGCTAAAGAGAATCTCTCTACAATCATCTGATTCATGAATGCACAACCAAATAGGTTTTTCAACCATACCCATATCTAATTTATTTCTTCTTTATTTCTTAGAATATAAGTTGAAATTACTCTAAAATATTATGGCACACCCGGTGGGACCTTGAGTCTCTATTTGGGTTTCTTATATTTTTCATCTATATGCTCTTCTCTTTATTCTGTGCTCACACATGAAACTAAAATTTATTTTGGGCTTAAAATCAACTACATACATTGATTGCTTGTAATTTTATCTCACATAGTTTAAATTAAGTCAAAGTAATTCAATTGTAGCATCACTTTTTTTACACACACTAAACCAAACCACCTACATCAATCAAACATAAAAAAAACTTGACATAAGGCCCGACGAGGATTTCATCACCCAGAGGTCACCTTATCCTTTTCTGATGATCCTACTTGGAGGTCATTACCATGGGGAGAACCAGATCAACTCTTTGGTTGAGTATAAACTCTATAAATTTGTATATATTGGCTAGTCACTTGATACCCTTATCTTTGTGATGTGTGAAGTGAAGGGGTAGGCCCCAATACAAAGCCATGTATTGATTTCTAATACATATGCTTTTGAGAGCCTAAATAACTTGAAACCATCCATAGATTTATTTTCTAGTACCTATTTTATCATCCCAAGTGGAGTCACAAAATTTCTTGAAAGATTAAGGCATAAGTCAAAAGAGACACTATAAAGAACTTTAGGACTTAACATACTTTTTAGTGTGTGTTTTATTTCCTTACTCATTTCTTATATTCTCTCTATTTGGGTGGTGAGATTATTTTTGTATTGTCTCTCCCATATCTTGTATGGTTCTAACTTTACAACAATGAAGGAACCTAATAAAATATAACCCATCACCAAACTAATTAACCTCTTCTACCTCCTCATCCATGAAGTATGTTTCTAAATAAGAAGACTCTCCTCATCCTTTAGGAAGTCCTTCTTTCCCTCAAGTAGTTCCTTAAGGGGATACAGAATTTGCCACCTTCTAAGATAACAATCTTATGGCCCTTAAGCATTATCTTAACACTATTCATCATTGTACCCCTGCTTCAGTTCCATCTATAGACCTACCTTATAACATACCTCCCCACCTTATGGGAAACACTTTTATTACCAAAGTCACCACCCAACCATTGACTACCCAAGATTTTTCATCTACCAATATTCCCTTTGATACTAATGTGGAAAATAAACCTACCCAACCTATAAGCACCCTTATACCTTCCACCCCCACCAATAATTCCTCTACCCTAGGAGAAACCCAACCACTAGCCATCTATACTGCCTCACCATGGGAGTACCTACCACTAGCATTGTCAACCTTCTTTCAAATATCCCCAATCTGCTAACCACTACCCCACTTCAAAATCTTGTGGTGTCTATACCTTCTACCTTACCACCAATCAGTACAAAGGTCACTACCCTCCCTTTTATTACCAACCCAACCATAGCTTCTACCTAATATGTGCCCATTGCACCAAACCTGGGTCACATACCTAATCCACAAGGGCATGTACCTCTACCTACTACCCAACTACCTATATCCACCTACCCCTACATAGCTTTCACCCAACCACCTATGTCCACATACCAATATGTGGTAGCTTCTCAACCTCCTACAAATTATCAACATGCCACCCAACCACAACAACAATATGCACTTTACAACCTCTCAAGTGCCCAACCCAAAATAGATCTAATGAAAATTCTAATGGATAAAATTACCATTGTAGAGTCATCCATTTTTGGGGCTAAAAACATCTTATCATATGACTAGATCTACAATGAGCCCATCTACCATCTGTCCCTATTAGACCCTATCCTCCTCAGTGGGAACTTCCCATGTTTTCTAAATTTTAAATTAAGGAAGACCTCAAACATCACCTCAAGTCATTTAGGCACTCATGTTATTTTATTGCCTATGATGATGCTCTCCTTCTTTGCACTTTCCTTATATCTTTGTCAAGATCGACATTGGATTGGTATAGTGCCTTAACCAAACATTCCCTCTTCTCTTTCACCCATCTATCTCAAAATTTATTGGATAAATTTTCAATAAACATCTCCAAGAAATTTTCCATCACTGACCTCTACTCTATCCAACAATTTGATGATGATTCTATTGCTGATTTTGTGGCCCATTAGAGAAGCTTAATCAATCAACTTTCCTTCTCCTTACCCTAACCTGAACTGATAAAACTTTTTGCTTGGGCATGTGCCAAGCACATCTCTTCTAAATTTCATGTTTAGAGCTTCCAAACCTTTGATGAAGATTTTACCATGGCACGTAAACTAGAAAATAGAGCTATTGATGAAGGAAAGTTAAAATTGAAAAACAAAAACTTTACCTTCAAATATAATGAGACCTATTCCTCTAAACCAAGCAACCAAACCAACACCAATGCCAAGAACAAGGGAACTACAAATGTAGTTTTATTTAAGATTGATCCTCCACTATCTGTCAAATAATCAAATTCTTATAATTCCTCAAATCAAAACATGAAGAACCAAAACTAAAACAATCATAAGTAATTCACTCCACATGGGGAATCTTATGCTTCAATTTTGGAGAACTTACTAAAAGCCAATATCATATAGCTTCCTCCCATAAAACCTCCTCAATAATTTGATTCTTCTCATCTAACACCTAGATGGTATAACTATAATGGCTTATGTGCTTTCTATTGAGTAGTTGGGCATGACATTAGAGGTTTAATACCTTCAAAAATGTTGTCTAACCCCTCATTGACAAGGGGGAACTTGCATTAGATAACCACAATGCACCTCCAAATCAAGACCTTGATATTTTTAGAAAACCTTTTCCCAATAATACACCTACCAAAAATGAGAGAAACAAAACTGAGTCTTCTCATGATGCCCATACTATCAACATAGTTCTTGATACACTAATTACTAAATAACCTACCACCCAATCTAATTTTTATTCACCCCTCCACTTATTGAGGTAGTGCACTTACCTTCTCTTCCTTTGGAGACCCAAACCAAGGAAATACCATCTTCCTCTCCTCCACTTATTGAGGTAGTGGAGTCACCAATACCTCCTTCACTTGATATACTAGATCAAGAAACCCTCATCACTTTACCTTCTCTCTTAACTACTAAATAAGTCACCCCTCCTTTGGAGATCATTACCAAAGAAGAATTCACCATGTCTACACCTCCCATAGAGGAACCACCTATCCCAATCTTGCATCCTTTTATTGAGGAAAAGGATGAGTTTATGATCCCCCTTTCCCAACCTATGGGTCTATCTTTTTAACCCACTACCTAGGCAATAAGACCAATCTATAAACCATTCTCTAAACTAGTTCAGAGATTATAATTTGTCTCCAAACCTAACTTATACTGGGCTACCTTTTGTAGCAACTGGGGCTCCCTTACATCACCAAATAGGAACCTCCAACCCCATATTTGACAAACCAAACCATTATTTCCATTATCCAACCCACTATCAAATCAACCAAAACCTCTGCCAACCCAACCATCTCTCAACCATCCAAAAGAAATAAACCCCAAATAACCAAATCCTCTTCTTTCACTTCAACCAAACCAACCAAAAACTTTGGCATCTTCCCTACATATATCCTTAATCACCCATTTGTGAAATTAGAGTTAACCTCACCCGAACCACAAACCAAGCACCAAACCAAATCAACCAAGGAGGTAAAACCACCCAAAGGCCAAAAAGCCAAATTTACATCTCCCTCAACCTTGCCCTCTATTTTAGGGCCTCATCCCTCTACTTTGATTAAGAAACCAACTATCTCAACCAAAGCCTAACCACCACTTTTGGTTACACCATCACAATTGCTTCTTAACACACCCATCTTTAATGAGCCATCAATAACCAAGCTAGATACCCCAAAATATTCCACCTCCAACCTATCAGCCTCCTTACCTAAACCAAAATCATCAACTAAGCACACCACCTTACCAAGACCTCTACCACCAAACTTGATTCCAAATGGACTTCCATCTCAACCACCAAGGCCAAAACCTATAAACCTTTGCCACCTTTAGTTGAGTCTTACTCAACTATTTTTTAAATGTGATTTCAAGCTTCTTGCTTGACCTTACCTTCTATCATACCATTTAACCCTCTTGGTCCAAAACTATCTTGATATGATAACCTCCAAGTGCACTCCTATCATAGGACACCCAGGCATGACATGGAGAACTAAAAATCTCTCCAAACCATAATGCATTGACTCTATGATGAGGATGATCTATTATCAAATGAACTCCCCATGAGCCCACTACCAAACCAACCAATAAAAACCAACACCCAGTGCCTACCTACTCCCTTGCTCTCACCTCAGAGTGAGGGTGAGCCAAACCAATCTCCTACCCTAACTCCTCCCTCTATCCATACTATCCATGTGGTCACAATATCAAAATATAAGGATAAAGGGAAGGTGAAAGTGTCCATCCCATGGATATATCCATCTTTTACTTCCCTCATCATCAAAATAGGAGGATTCCAACATCATCCCTCCTAATTTTTTTTTCATCAACATGATCAGCCTCAGACCCTTGACCTATCAAAAATATGAGGCCACCATAACCATCCCTATGACTCATCTTGAGATGATAGGAGATGACTCTCCTATCATTAATATCATTCAATGTTAGGATGATGATTCCATTATCACCTATCTTGGTGCACTAGATTCTTCCATCCACAAATCTCTACCACCTAAGACTTCAACCATGTTAAATTAATCTACCATGGATATCAACTTGGGTACCCCAAATGATCCATGTATTGTCAAAATTGACCAATCACTAAATTATGAATAAATTTAGGACTTCCCCTCCTTCCTTCAAGACCACATCATAGCATTCTCTTTATCTTATAGTGACATGCCTGGCATTGAACCTCCATTGCTATCCATAACATAGTCACCTCCTATGATGCCAAACCCATTAGGAAACAACTTTGACAAATACACCCTTATATAGCCCTTCTCATCAAAGAAGAGCTTTAATGTCTCCTCCTTGTCAATTTCATTCAACTCATTGACTATCCTCAATGGGTATTAACTATCTTACCCATCACCAAAGCCACAAGGGGACTATGAATTTGTGTGGACTTTCATGACCTCAACCTTGCTTACACAAAAGACAACTTTCCTCTACCAAGCATTGACCAACTATTTAATCTTATAACTAACCATGAGATGTTATCTCTTATGGATGGATTCTTAGGCTACAATAAAATCCTAATCACCCTTGAAGATCAGCACAAAACTACATTTATCACCCCATGGGGGACCTTCTGCTATAGGGTCATGCCTTTTGGACTGATGAATGCTAGTGTAACCTACCAGTGTGTTATGACTTACATCTTTCATGACCTTATCCAAAAAATCATTAAAGACTATGTTGATGACCTTATTAAGAAATAAAAATATAATAAATATCATTTAACCATTCTTAATATCACCTTTGAGCATCTCATCCATTACCATGTCCACCTTAACCCCAAGAAGTGCATTTTGGGGTCTTGTCAAGAAAATTCCTTGGATTTATCCTTTCCCTTAGAAGAAATGAATTTTAACTAGATAAAATAAAATAAATCCTTGAAATACCTCCTCCAACCCACCTTAATCAACTCCACAACCTAAAATGGAAGCTCTAGTCCATTCATCACTTTATCTCCTAACTCTTAGATCAATGCCAACCCTTCCACCACCTTCTAAAGAAGGACATATCTTTTATATGGAATGATGACTATTTAAATTCATTTGATTCACTTCAATAATACCTCTTATCTCCACCTATCCTCATACCTCCCAAGGGTGATAAAAATTTCTACCTTTATATTTCCACCACAGACCACTCCCTTGGGGTAGTGCTTGCTCATCAGGATAAACAACACAAAGATCAAGTTGTCTATTATATTAGTTGCATGTTTGTCGAGTATGAGACTCGATATAACCATACCTAGAAACTTTTCTTAGCTTTAATCTTCATGGCCACCAAACTTCACCACTACCTTCTTAACCACAAAACCTATGTATAACCAACATCGACCCACTTAAGTACATGTACTCCAAGACATACCAAAACTAATGTATGGCCAAGTGGCTCATGATTTTAGCTAAGTTTGAGCTTGAGTTTATTTAGAAATATTAAATTAAAGGGAAATTCATTTCTGACCAATTGGTTGAATCACCATTAGAAAATAACCAACCTCCTCCTCTTGAGTTTTTAGATGATTCCATTGTGACCCTCTCTTAGGCAGACTTAACCTATTAAGTGACTATGTTATTTGATGGATAAAAGTCAAATGTGGTAGGGGATTAGGCATCATCCTTATCCCCCTTCATGGTGAGCCCCTTCCTTTTTCCCTCAAACTATATTTTGAATGTACCAACAACATTTCTAAATATGAATCCCTAGTCATAGGCCTTCAAATTGCATTAGCCTTAGGAGTCAAAATGATTAACATCTTCAGTGAATCACAAATTGTGGTCAATCAAATAAATAGATCTTATCAATGTAAGAATGATTTTTTTTAGTAGCAAAAATATTTAGTTGATGAACTCTTAACATCAACATTATTGTATCCAAACTACCCCATGATTTATGAACAAGTTTGTCAATACCATGGCTTCCCTTTCCTCATAGATCCTACCTACACCATTAGACTCTAATATATCCATCATTATCCATCACCTTATTGACTCCTCCTATATTAAGTCAATTTTTCCCACCTTATTCAATGTAGAGGAGACTCAACCTAACATTTGGTATCAACAGATCTTCAACTTTCTTAACCTAGCCATCATTCCCTTTGGTCTTTCCAAGAATGCTATAAGATAATTTATCTAGAGTACATCATGTTATACCATAATGGGGGGAATTATTTATAAACATGGTTTGAATGACATCCTCTTTTACTTCCTACATAGTCATGGAGCCTCTCATGTTATCCAAAAATGCATGATGGGATTTGCAAGGGGCATTTTAGTGGCCTTATTGTTGCTAAATACATCCTTCACCTTGGATACTACTAGCCTACCCTTAACCAAGGCTATTTTAATTATGTAAAAAAGTGTTTCAAGTGTCAACAACATGCCAATTTACATCATGCACATATCCATAGTCTTTACGTATCCATATATTTTTTGCCCTTTTTATAATGGGGTTTGGACCTTATTGGTGAAATCAACCTCCATTCTTCACAATGACATCATTTTATCATCATTGTGACCAAATATTTCATGAAGTGGGTCAAATATATTCCTCTCATCTCCACTAAAGATAAAAATATTATCAACTTCATCAATCATCACGTCATCTACCATTTCAATGTTCTTCATAAAATTATCATTGATAATGGAAAATATTTTAAAAACAAACAAGTCCAAGGTATTTGTGATAAATTTGGGAGAAAGTTAAGTTTATCCTCACCCTATCATCCTTAAGCAAATGGATAAGTAGAAGCCTCTAAAAAAACTCACATGCTCACTAAAATGGTCAATGCATCTGGTTGAGATTGCTATCTACACATCCCTTTTACCATATGGACATATCATACTAACATTTAAACCCCTACGAGTGCTATTCCTTTCTCTCTAGTTTTCAAAGTAGAGGTTGTCTTGCCTCTTGAAGTCCAAATCCCATCTCTTTGCATATTCATGCAAGATCTCATTTTAGAAGATGATTATCGTCAACACCATTTAGCCTAGCTTGAGTTACTTGATGAATGTCATCTAGCCACCCTTACCCATCTTCATGTCTATCAAGAACACATCAAGCATGATTATAAAAAAACACCTTAAAGTGTGAAAATTCAACATTAGAGACCTCATCCTAAAGGAAAATCAATATGTTACCAATATGGATAAAATCAAGTGGGGCGAATTTACTTTCAATTAGCTTGGACCTTATATCATAATGCATAAGTATGGATCAAAAGCTTACCAGTTATCCTCTCTCAAAGGCAACCTAGAACTTTATCCCTTCAATTCTTTGTATGTATGTCTTTTATTTTTTAAAGAGGATCAAACCCACCTTTTATTTAATTTAGGTTCATCCCTTATTTTTCAACCACATTCATCTCCCTATTTTAGGGACAACTAATGAAAATTGAGTCATGTGATTATCAATCACAATCATAGCCTAATCATGAATAATGGGTACCATGTCTGTACCCATGGCATGATTCTCATGGTAATTTCTACCCCTTTTATAGGATGGATTCCCATGATTATTGTCACCTAAACCTATTTTCACCTACTCAACCTTCTTGCACTTTTAGTTTTGCCTTCATAAATACCAACCTTTAAACCTATATAATTAGGTCTATATCAAGAAAAAAAATCAAACAAAATAAGTTAATTCATAACCACATAAAATAATGGGTCATTCCTAAGCATTCACAGACTACTCCCTCGAAGGATAGCTTCATAAACACACCAAAATTGCTCAAATATAAGGTAGACTACTCCCCTGAAAGACAACTATCAAGAATCTTTGAACAAAGAAAACAAACTTAGACCACTCCCTTGAAGGATGGCCGAGTAAAGCATTTGTAAAAAGCATAGAAATTTCTTGAAAACTTCTCATATCAGTCAACTTCCCCTTAAATAGCAACAATGCAAAAGATCCATTATCAACATCACAATAAAAACAAACTAATCTTGAAAGCCACAATCAGCTCTCAAAATCAAAATAAGTCAAAGGCCAAAATAAATTTTCACAAGTAGACTTTTTACATTGATCAGTCTACACATTTTATGACATAAACTTGTTTATACTAGCTATTTGGTGATCTACAGAAGAGGCATACTCATCTTGTAAAAAGGTTCCATTTTCATCCATCTCTTTATACACTCTAAAGCAAGAGATTTTGAGCTCACTTGACACTATGTGATCAAGACACCTTTTTACCCAACTAATAAACATTAATGTGAAGCATTTGAAGGGCTTATGTTCTTTAAGCCAATCCAACTGTGAGTTTTGTTTTAGTCCTTACCAAAGAAGAAGCATCGTGCCCTCTTCTTATCCTCTCAACTGGTTGATATATTCACTTGGATACTTGTCTCTTGATTATCTTATTTTTCTCACATATAAGGTTGAATATTCAACTTACTTTATGTGTTTTTCCTTAATCACAATAACCATAACCATATCACATCATATCAGCACATACCATGAATGAAGAAAAAAATAGACATCATTAACAAAAACCATATCCATAAACATCATACTATCCATGAATAAATAAAATCAATAAACCATTTTTTCACCACATGTCTAAATCTAAATAAGGAAGTAAATACTCATTAAAATTAGCATGTCATAAACATAAATATCATAAAGCATCAACATGAATATAAACCAAAGACATCTCAACACATGCCCAACTAAAGATAAATCCATATCAATATCATCATGAGCCTACCATATCCACATCACAACCATAATTAGAATAACATCATCAATGATCAATATGAACATCACATCATGAACATCAAAGAAAACTATGAACCATGACTAATATATAAGGATCATATCTATAAATCATAAGTCTATCATCCATAATAGCATAATGTATACAAAAATATACATGTCTCTCTCTCAAAATATTCATCTCATTTCATCAACTTGTAGGTCGATATAAAAATGAAGTATAACAAAATGTAATATCATAAAGCTTATCATGACTATACCCCTGGGGCACCACTATCTCCTAGGGCACTACTACCTCCTGATGTTTATCCTCTTGAGGTAACTACCTATCCACCTTTAGAAGAAACCCATTGACCTAGTGTCACCATGTTAGTACCACTTACCAAATTGGCTCTGTAATCACCCCATCAAGGTTCATCAAGACAACATCTCATGACTATGGCCTCATAGAAGCATAGTTCCTCTACTATGGCTAGATACCTCTGCATAGGAATAGTGTTTGGTGGTCTTGAAGGCACTACAGCTCCTCCTCTGACCTATTTCAAGGAGACCCTCTCCTAGGCAACCAAGGATAATATATATTTATCTTGATCCCTCTCACCTATCATAGTAGCTACCTAGCCCTATGTTATAGCCAGCTGACCCTATAAAGATGCCACCTAAGCTTGTGTTGTGGCTAACATCACTCCTACCTGTATAACTAGGGAAACCCCTTGTACCTACTAACCTCTACCAACTAGGTCAACATCTATAGGCTATATACGACCATCATCACCACCAAAATATATTATTTCATAAAGAGCCTGGTATCATGCAGGGCAACCATCCACAAAAATTACATCATCTATCTCTGACCATGCTGGCAACTCCTCTTGATCAAGTAATATCTGAATGGGCTATGGCTTAGGTAATAGGATCTCTACATCCTCCTACCTATATCTTATAAATGGACATGAAATCCCTTGTACCAAGCCAAACTATCTCCACACCCTATCAAATGGGATGAACTCTGCCTCACCATCCCTCCTGTCTCTTATATCCATCCCACTCTAGAAACTTGGCGTATGGTCTCCAAATAATATCACTAATGACCAAGGCATCTAATGCACCTCTACACTAATCTATATCATGTACCCCACCTCTTACTCTTATGAGACCAAATTCAGCTCTCCACCTTATGAAGCCAACTATAAACTCCATCCAAGCATAACCCTCCCATAATAATAAATCAAGAAACTACCACATCCAAATGCAAGGCCAATTCAAAACTAAACTATCAATTTCATGTAGCCCCTACCTCATTCCTTGACCATCATCAAGGAGGAATCTTGAGACCCACTACCTAGCCTCATTTGCATCTTATCCAATCCACGTAGCAACTATGCCCACTAAGCAATCACCATCATCAAATTTTCCCAAAAATGATAAAAAAACCAAAGTTCTAAAGATAAATTGTTTAAATGAATAAAATGACATGCAAAGACTCTTTGGTATCCATACTTTTAAAGTTTACACCTTGATTATTGATGATCAGGGTGACCATCGATGGTCACCTCTATGACTCCTGACCATTGATAATCAAGATCTTAGCAATTTTACCTCTTACATTTCCACCCAAACCTTTAGAACAAAACCTAGCACCCACCTATGGAGATTACCTTCTCCACCTACCATACCAACCACCTCATCACCTCACTATTGATCCATTTTGGCCCAAACTAATATGTGGTTTATGACATCTTTTGCCTAGTCCTTTTGACTAAAATGATAAAATTTGTCATTTTAACCTATTTCTGAACCTATGCTACCTTACACACACTTGTCCAATTGGTGTCTTTTTAGTAGCACTTCCTACCTCAAATACTCATGACTACACTTGACCAGTTTATATTTTTCCCAAGAGCACTTCCTATCTTGAATACCCTTGAACATACATACCTTGCCTAGGAAGCTTGCATTTATCAGTGAACCTAATCATCATGCCTAAATCCAATCACATGGTCCACTTTTCACTTGTACTTCTAGCACCAAGCTTTATTTTTACCAACTATTGCAACCTAGTTACTATGCGATCTTGGCTATCACACTTTCTGTGCATGCTTGTACTATAGTTCCCAACCTCTGATGATCACCCTTCATTATCACATTCACCATTTATCAAACCTTCACCTAATTTCATTTTACCTCATCAACTTCTAATTTGAGGGGGAATACCTCTTCCCATGCTTAGAGGAAATAGAACCTTTGACTCATAATCCATTTTTATTTTACAGCTCATTGATATAAACTACATAAAAAAAAGGGGAAAAATATAGACACCAAAAATTCATACATAATGGTTCCAAATGTTGCAATTCTCCAAGACCACCTTATGACCTCCTTGGGCCCAACCTTGACCATACAACCCCAAACCTACCTAACCCTATTCAGTCTAACCTATTGACTAAGCCCATCCTTTTAGCTCAACTTGATTTGAGGCCTTGATTGTTGATGGTCACCCTAACCATAAATGGTCACCCTAATCACTAATACTCAGTTTCTACCATCTAAACCAACTCAACTAACCATTCACTCTAACTTGTTTTTCTAATTTTAGATTATCTAATTCATGTTCAAACCCATGCATGTCAAAGTTAAAATTAGATATCAAGTTGGACCCCTTGTTAATGTCTTGTTCCACCTCTCCTTCCTTCCTATAAGAAGAGAGGAGCAAGAGGTGAAATCCATCCAAAGCAATCCAATGATCTAACCATCATGACAAAGAGCTGAAATGCTACCATTCATTAGCCAATAGCCAAATACTGTTACTCTACCAAAATTGCTCCATGAGCTAACCACCTCAACCATTCATCTGATCAACCTCCAACAAGCTAAGTATTTATTTTCAATCTGTCAATTACTTTCTTTACACTTTGTAACCAAATCAACATAAACTAATCTCCCTAAATTACCTTCTATGACCCCATCAATCTAACTTTTCATCACCCAAACCCAACACATAGTAACCGTCAATGGTCATCTTAACTGTTGATAATCCATCCAACCACCAATGGTTACCTTAACCACTGATGATCACCTCAACTACTGATGTTCACACTAATTTCTGATGATCACTATGGTAGGGAATAACAACAAGCTATTTTCATCCATCTAACCTCAACCAAATCTAACATTCTTTTCATCTACCTATTTATAAACCCCCAACCTATTTTTTGAGCCATACCACTATTATTAACCTACTTATTACTATATTAGTCATTTTAGTCTATTTCTTTATCAAGAATTTCCTGTATTCAATTTTAGTACCTTTTAATTATTTATGCAAGTACTTTATCTTCTATGTTATAAATTTAATTATTTGACATGTGTGGATTGATAGCCCTCGAAGAAGCTCTTATTTCTAAGATCCATCTAACACTAGGCAATCCATCCAGCAATCTATCTAACCCACCATTTTCTTTATTATTGTCTTATTTATAGGTCATCCTTCCAAGCCAAAAAAGGATCTCTCTATAATCATCTAATTCATGTGTGCACAACAAAATTAGTTTTCCAACCATACCCTTATCTAGTTTCTTTCTTCTTTTTTTCTTGGAATATAAGTTGAATTTACTCTCAAATAGAAACAATAATAAAGAAAAACTATTAATCACAAAAATACAACTAAAGATTATATTTTATAATCTATTTGACACTTTTGGATTTATAAAATAATACAAAAACAAAATCTAAATAATAATTAGGAATAAAACTAAAACTAATGATTAAACTTTTTATACTCATAAATATAAAACTTAAAAGACAAAAATAAATGAAATCAAGACACATACTTTGTTTCTGAACTCCACGTGCCATGAGGATATCAAGTAGTTTTCATGATGCACTTGGAAGATAGTTTGCATGTTTTTGGTGCATATACTATGAATGACTTTAACAATAGAATGACCAATAGATGGAGCACCTAAACATGAAATCATAGGCAAATTAAGTAATGTAATAGGCTTAGTCTAGATCAAGAGAGGTACTCTAGGAGAAAATTAAACATAGTAAGGCTTAAAATAATTATAATATATGGAGTCATTATATGTGCCTTTATACTTGTTCATGAAATCAAAAACCTGATTTACCCTTTAAATAAAGATTTGAGAATAAGAAGCATTTGTATTATTAAAGATAAGGGAGGTATTTGTGAATGCTTTAATAGTTTTGGTGGTAATATCTAATCCTAGTTATTGGTAGTCAGTATGGTACACATTATGAGGTCTATTCATGTCCTTGGATCTTACCCAACACTGGTAATCTTTTTTAGGATCTGCTATCTGAAGGTATATATTTCTTGAGTGATAAGTGGCTTTAAGTAAATATTTTGTTACCCAATGAATATAATTTTATTCTCTCTAAAGTCAAATACACTCCAAAAATTCTAATATGATCTCCTAACTCCAATACACTTGATGATAACATGGTAGTGGTGAATTCCATTTGTAGTCTAAATTTTGCATTGTCTTCTCTAGTCCAATGTCTTATGCATCAAACTATTTGCAATGGAAGAGGCATCAAAAGCTTATATTATAATAGGAAAATTAATTCAAATAGACTTCATATTAATGTCCAGTCACTTCAATATATATATTGGGAGTGTTGAAACATACAAGTTATGGTAGAGCCGTAGAATAGAAAAAACTTTCACAAATCTATGAAAAAGAATCCCTAAAATAAAACTCAAATTTAATTTTGGCAATTGCTAAAAATAATGTAGAAAAATTGATTTAAAAATTTTGTGGGGGAAATAATCATGGTTTCCCCTAATAATAATTAAAAACTCATGCATTGCATCCCTTAACAATACTTAGGATTACATAACTACTTTGATGCCACTGATGACAATTGGAGTAGATCATAGATAGATTTATCAAATGAAGACCAACATGAGGCAAATACTCAAAGATAATAATTTTAATCACATAATATTATAATTATCACAATATATTATTTTATATGAGATAATGCATTTATATAGGAAAAGTCTTTCCTATAATTATGGAGATCATATCTCCACCATAATCTCCTCATATCCCTATAATAGCTCACAAACAATTTCAAGCTATATACAACACCATTATTTTTACACAATAATATATATATATATATATATATATATATATATATATATATATATATATATATATATATATATATATATATATATATATATATATTCTAACTACCCAAATATAAATGATTGTTACATAAAAATAATGTTACTAATTACCATATTGTAAGTAATATTTACTCTATGGTAACTAAATAATCACTAATTTACCTAATGTAAATACTAAATCTCCAACAGTGAGTGGAATGAAATGTGATAGTCACCTTATCTCAAAATGATAAGATAACCATGCTCTATTTATATAAATTATTTAGTAAATAAGCATATATTAATATCATGTATAACTAGATGTATCAATGAAACTCATAGTGTCAAATCATAACAAGTCCTATGATGTATGATATGGATCATGGAAACATCTAGAAGTAACACAAACATCAAAAAATCAAGCACACACATAATAAGAGGGGTCTAATGAGACCAAAAATAAGGGGCATGATCAAATTTTGTACATTCAAAGGGAGGACTTATTCAAATATCCACACACCAAAGAAATAAGCAACACCCAAGGCATGGTGGCCAACAAGCAAAGAACATGCTCAAATGTTCCACAATTAAGATAATGAATCAAACATGAAGTACACTCAAGTAATCCATATGAAGATATTAAGTAAGTAAAATATAAGAAACTATCATAAGAATGTCATACTAGTTCATGCATACATATGTTATCAAAATGTCCAATATAATAACATATCAAGTACATTGTGTAAGATAGTAGCATGAGTATAGGCATGTGTAAATGTTATTATATAATCTTAATTTAATATTGGGAAATGATCATGAATAATATAACATGTCTCCATCATGATCAAATAAAATCAAGATGCCCCTAGCATAATGTGTCATTATTTAACCTCTTTTTATAAGTTTTAAGGGTTAAAGGGGTAGAATAGCCTAATCAAATGGAAGAATAAAACTATTCTAAAGTAGGCCAATTAAACTTATTCAGATAACACAATATATTGAGTCTATAAAATTACTAAATATGGAAATTATAATGCCAATTAATAATTTGATCATTACAACACAAGGAAGGGATAATAATTAGCTTATTTATAGATGTGTAGGAGGATATGAGTTGTACTAAGGTGGAAGCAGGAAAGTTGATGCTCAAGATCTAGTTGTCAAATTCTATAAATATTCTTTTTAGAGGCTTAGACACCTACATCAACTTGTGGATACTTGTCTTAATGCTAATGTCTAGGTCTCGATGGTTTTGTCTTGTATGGAATATTTTTTTTAATTGTGAAGTGACTACCTATGCCTGTTAAGGTTTTATGTCACCATTATGTTAATGTATATGGATCATTTACATATGCTCAATATGACTGTGTATAATTAAAACCCTAGTTATTCATGTTAGGTTAGGTCACCTTACCAAAAATGGGTTAGTGGGTTCACGAAGTCAAACTAGCCTCAAGGACCCCCATTTTAATGAGCACTATCTACATAGATATTACTCCAAGGAGGGCCTCATAAATATTTAGTTTCCCCCTAAGTGTGGGATTGTATGTGCATAAGGGTGTAATATGTTATATATAAGGGCATGTAATGATCTAGCTTGTAACTTCACAAATATCATTCATGGGTTGTTATTTAAATGATTTAGACCTGTAATATGACTACTCATATGGTTAATATAGAAATGAGAATAATAGGGAAATATAAATTAGTTGTGATATTGATTGAATTAGCTTAAATAGGTTTTTTCTTGGTATTTTCTACATGTGTGCATGATAAAGATGAATGGTCATTGTTTTGTATTTATATCACACCTTATGAAAGTATCTCATAGAAGGGTTAGATAAGACAAATAGGCCAACCCATACATTTATAAAGATTTTCAATTTTGATGAATTTTGAGGTACAAACACTTGATAAGGAAATTGGACACTAGTGTCGACATTAGTATCCCTATGTAAATGTAAGTGTCTGGTAGGGTAGAAAACTATTGAAGGTTTGTAACTGGTAGTGAATTAAATTAATCATATTTTAATATTTTTTTAGTGTACAAATGATTTAGTCATCATTATGAGAGGTTTTTATTATAAGATAATTTGTTAGGCACATTTATATGGTGAATGCAAGCCTTTCGATAGTCAAAAGATCTAGGACTTGTCAAGTGTACAAGATTGAGATGATATATAATCAGATTTTAATATCTAAGTTTCCCATCTTTAATATAGTAATGCATAAGTATAAAATTACTAGGTTAAATGAAATAAATGTATACTTAGGTGTGTACATCACACCTTTCCTTTGATTAAGCCCTAGTGACATTTTTTGTTAGTGTATGATCTGTAACTAAGATCAGGTTACAATATAAATCAGTGCATATGATATAAAATTCAATAATTGAAATGCTTGAAAAGTAAAAATAGCAAGGAAGGAGAACACATGTGTGTTAGTGCAACCATTTTGACCTTTGCTACTTTTTTTTTGTAAAGATGTTTCCTTGTGAATAATTATAGATTAAAGAGGTTCAGACCTAAACTTTGGATATTTGAAGAGTAAAATTTAGAGGGTAATTATGCCCCCAATTTGGTGCAAGGGTGATTTATGACATGACCATTGAGACCACTGACTCTCAATAACACAACTCAAATGAAAGCATAATAAAACCAAGATAAGTAGTATAACTAAATAAAATTGAAAAAAGGAGTAGTGTTAAGGCCATCAAAGCATTGAATTTTGATCGCACTACTATAAGGAGCCAACTGTTAAAGATAAGAAATACTCAAAATTGTATTTCTTGGTAAAGTCTTTTGAATATGTATTTATAATTTTTGGTGCACTTACATGGAATTTGCACCTTTAATATGTCTCTAACTGAAGTATATACCAAAATGTAACTCTAATCTATAACTTTGTATAATATCTATCATAAATCTAAAAAAAACTCTATCCCAAATCTATAAAATCGGTGTCAAATGTATAGAATTCTGACCTAAGTGTATATTTGAATCATGTAAAATTTATCAAATATTGCCAACAGTGTATGTGTGTAATCATGTCTCTATGACATGCCCACAATAATATGTTCCACTTCTGAAGTGAGGGTAATGTAATCTAGTAGTCACCTTACCTTAAAATGATAAGATAATTGTATTCTTTGTGTATGAATGATGTGGCATATAGTAGTAGCATGTCTAAGTATATATATATAAATGTAACTCATAGTATGTGATCACAATAAGCCCTAAAATACATGATATAGATCATGGAAATGTTTAAAAATTAATAGGATATCAAGTACATACACAAGATCATTCAATTTCAAATAAAAATTGGTCTAAGTAGACCATGAACATGCATGTTCAAATGTTGCACACTCGAAAGGAGAATATATTAAAATGTCCACACATAAATAAAATAATTAATAACATAGGAGCCTAAAATCAAGGAACATATTCAAATTTTCCACAATAAATATAATATCGAGTAATAATTACACTCAAGGGAGTGACAATGTGAATAAATGTTGTATATGTAACCAACATAAGCATATCAAACTAGTCCTTGCATGTATGTGTTAGCAAAAAAAGTTGACAAATTTTAACACCATTGGTCAAGGTTACTTATGTAAAGGTTTTAAATAAGAATATATTCATGTATTTAATATTAAAAAATGTCTCCAAAACATCATATAACCTTCATCAATCCAAAACCATGCGCAGTAATAGCTCACAGGTCCAAATTTTGATAAAGGTTTCTTCTATTCCTCTAGCAAGCTAGTTCCAAACTAGTGAAGGCAATTTTAAAATGTTAATTTAATGAAGGAGAATAAGATTTTTTTTAATCATATTATGTATATATATGGGACCATATTCCCTCAATATTCCATTCATTGGTTGTATGTTACAGGGGCTTACATTTATGAACACTCGTTAAGAAGGAAAGGCGCTCTAAAAACACTCTGGCTCAGTTTTAAAAAATGTGATTGAATTTTTGAGTTATTTAAATTTTTTTATATTTTATTTGGAATAATAACCTTCTTAAACCTTTCTTAATAATTTTTTTTATGCAAATAATGGAGAAAGGTAAAGGTACATGCTACAGGGTTTCAAGCAAGCAAGGCATTGTTTTACTAGTTTAAGTGATTGTTTGAACATATCCAATGGTTATAAAGATGATAAGGGTTATTAAAAGTCATAATTAAAAGTTAATTATGTATTTATACCTCATAAAACCCAATAAAATTTCAAAACTCAGACTTATAGGCATTTAAAAATGAAATTGTGCAAGATAGGAAACACCAAAAAGTACATATTTTGAGTTTTACTAAATGAAATATTATGAAATTTGAAATATAGGTATTTTTTATTTAATTTAATGTTTAAAATTTTTTATATGTATTTATTTTACCTGAGGATATATAAAATGGCAAAGCATAGGTCTATTCATGAAGGAAATTAAGGTTTTTAACTATTTTACTCATAAATGGAGTTGAAAATGAGTGTTTCATATCCTTCCAATGGAAAAAAATAATTTTAAAGTATGTAAAATTAATTTATAGGTATTAATACATGTTAATTTAATCAAAAATAGCTAAAAATAGTCTCATCTCATTAAAAAACATCTTCAGATCACCCTATAGGTAGCAAGCAAGCACTTTTTGTAAATTTTTATTTGGGAGTTTGCTGAAGATTTTCCAAGATTTTCAAAAATTTCCAAGTCTTCCCCATTGATACATTTAAAATTAGAATATTATGATTGTATGTTGAGTCTTATAACTCATTTTAGACCCCTAAATCCAAATCAAGGTTTCTTAAGGTCTAGAGAGTACAAAATGGCATTTTTAGAAGTTGTAAGTGGAATTTAGAGCTGAAAATTTACTTAAAAGTATATGATACCATGGTGATTTTTTTTAAATCATATTTAAAATCATTATATATTCAAATAATTAAAATTCATCAATTTCTAGGTTCTCACTATGCATTCAATAAGTTTTTCAAACCATAAAAGACAGAAGCATCTAAGAAGAACTAGTATGGAGAGTTGTTATTGTCATCATCAAATGAAATATTATCAAGGATATTTGATGATGTTTTTAATAAAATAAACATTTAATATCTCCCAATACTATTCTCCATTAGATAAATAAGACAATTCACAGGTTAAATAAATGCATTGTTCATTCAACAACCTTGCCTAGTCAAACACATGTGCTCTTAGTTGTTTAGAGATAAAAAGATATTTAAGTGTTTGTTTTGAAGATTAAATCAAGGTTGAAATTAATATCCATTGACATGAAATAATATTATTTCCTAATATGCCACCCTTGGATCAATTTTGGGAAGTTAAGAAGAAGAAACATGCATGCAAGTTACAAGCAAGATAGCTAAAGTCAAACTTCAAGTTACAAGAAAAATTAGTCAAGTCAAACTCCAAGATGAGAATAAGATAAATAAATTAAAAATTAAATATGAATGCAAGATTAAAAAGATTCAACTGAATAATATCAAGATTTTTTCAATATTATAGATCATTCAAGCATGCATGAGACCTTTTACTTTTCAACAAAATTCAAACAAGTTTCTCTCTCCTACTATGCCATAATCCAAGAAAAAATGTTTATACTCTTAATATGCTATTTTGGAATTGGGAAGTTGGGGTTTGAGTTGAATGTTGATTTGGAGTTTCACTTAAAGGAAGAGTGAACTATGAGTTAGCATGTTGACTCATCTAGTTTAGGGTTTCTTTGTCTCTTCTCTCTGATTCCTTCCTTTTTATATATGTATGTTTTCCTTTTAGAGAATATGAGGATATTATTATTTGGTTATACATAAACTCTGTAAAAAAATTTACATCTCCTTTGAAGCAATAAAGATTTGATTTTTCCTCCATTTTCAATTTGTTCATGAAGTGTGTGTCTCATGTTCATTGATGTAACTTAGTGAATGATTGTTTTTACTATGTTTATGTCTAAAATTTTAACATTTATGCATCAAATGATAATTATTTCATGTCTTATTAAAGTGTCAAATTCTAAATTCTACCTAATCTAGAAGTGAATTCAATCAATTTTCATTCTTTCCAAGCTAATGTGAGTGTTTTTCAAGAGCTTTGTATGAAATGTTAATGCATGATGAATTATATGAAGATGAAGTGAATTTTTGAAAGTTATTTATATTTTAAAGTGTGTCTAATATAGGCATAGTTGACCTTGACATTGGTGCATCACCCCAAATTTTTAGTTTTCATGTAATCATATGTTTGTGTAAACTCCCCCATTCTTCTTTAAGCTCATCTATCAAGGAAGTTTCCAAGTTTATCATATACTCCTCCTATGCCAATCCAAAATCAAGAGACCATTAAATTTGTATAAGCCAAAACAATAAATATTCTAAGTCTCTTGAGCCCCTCACCTAATGCCTCTTCAATCTTAAAGCCCATTCAAGAATAGACCATAATGCCTTATTTTCCTATGCCACCAATTGGAACATATTTCCTCCCACCATATTACTTTTTAGAAGCAATAGAAATTGTATGGAAGGCAAAAGAATAACATAAATGTGAAGAGGAGAATTTTTCAAGAGAGAATGATCAAGAGTTGTGTTGGTCAAATGAAATTCAATTTTGCATAGAAGAAGATCATGTTGCACCCATTGAGGAGCAAAATAAAATTGCAACTAAAAGTGATAATCAATAATTTTATCATGAAGATGTTGAAAATGACATGTCAATAGCTAGTGAGATTACAGTAGTGGTTTCACAAGGTAACATCTCTAAACATGAGCTAAATAAAGATACCAAATAAGATGTAGTGATTCTTAGTGAACCTCAAGAAGCTACAAGTGAGGATAAAAAAGGTTTTGATAAAGGATGGTATTAGTACCTTAAGTTGATTAAGACATTGAGAAACTTTGTAGTCCCAAATCTCCTTGTGAAGACATTGATAAATTGGTTGTGAAGGTTGGAAAACATGTTCAGGAAGATATTAGTCAAAGCATATCTTAAGTAGACCTTGATGAAGCTATAAATAATTATTTGGATCTCCTTGAATATCTTGAACAAATTTCAATAGTTTACAATAAAAATGACATCTCTTAAGATGTCATAGAAATCCAAGAACATTGTTCTAGTGAGTCATTAAAGGCCGAAGTTGTAGTTGTTCTTATGAATCAACATATGGTTACATTTGAGGGATTTCTTAGTGTTGAAGAGAAAAATAAGGTGAGAATTTAACCACATTAAGATTTTTTTTATATTGAAGACATGTTTTCTTCAGTTGATTCACTTGGAGACAAGCCAAATAGGTTGACAAGAAAGAAAATAGTTGATCCATCTAGAATGGCACTTAAACAGTAGTTTGTTCCTCATCTTTGTAAACCATATAGAGAGGACCTGAGAGGTTTATGTTTTGATACAGGTGTAATTTCATGTTGTACATATTATTTTTATATTTTAAATTTACTCCAAGTTTTTTTTATGTATATTTGCTCCTGGTATTTATTTTAGTTTTCACTTTCCTTTAAGTGTTATCTTGCACATTTTTCGGTTGGTAGTTATTCTAGTTTTTTATTTCAAAAATGATTATGAATAAGTGTTTTTTTTGCTTGGAATAAATTTTTAGTTTAAAATTTTGTGATTATTTCATGACTCTATGTCCCAATGGTGTTTTGAGTGTTTATCAAGCAAACATCCTAATAAAGTCGCTAAGAATGTTGACAAATTTTACCACCATTAGTCAAGGTTGCTTATGTGTAGGTTTTAAAAATAATATATTAATGGAGTGAAGAATTAAAAATCTATAAAAAACATATTATAACCTTAATAAATCTAAAATCATGCTCAATTGTAGCTCACGTGTCCAAATTTTGATGGGGGTTTCTTATATTCTTTTAGCAAGCTAATTACAAGCTAGTGAAGGTAATTTTTAAATGTTTGTTTCATGAATGAGAATATTATTTTTTATAATTATCTTATGGGTATATATTTTACCTTATTTATTTTATATTTCATGCATTTTTTTAGGTTACATGGTCTCAACTTTATGAACAATCGTTAACAAGGAAAGGTGCTCTAAAACCCTTTGAAACCCTAGTAGCTTAGTTTTAAGTAATATGATTACATTTTTGAGTTATTTGTTAAAAAATAAATTTTTTTTGAGATATTATGTGGAATAAATAACCTTTATACACATTAATAAATCAAAAAAATTATTCAAATAATATATAAGGGTAAAGGTATAGGGTGCAGGGTTTCAAGCAAGTAATAAAAACAGATAAAATGTATTTTTGAGTGGTTTAAGTGATTGTTTGAGCATATAAAATAGTTTTAATGTTGAGATGTATTATTATAGGTACTAATTAAATAATAATTATGTCTTTATTCCTCATAAAACTCAATAAAATGACAAAATATAGACCTACATGCATTCAAAAATGAAATTATGCAAGCTAGAAAACACCAAAAAGTGCATATTTAGAATTTTAGTAAATGAAATATCTTGAAATTTGAATTTGAAATATTTTTTGATGTAATTTAATTTTTAATTTTTTTTTATATATTTATTTGACCTGAGGATAGATAAAATGTCAAAACATAGGTCTATTCATGAAGGAAATTAAGGTTTTTCACTAATTTGCTCACAAATGGAGTTAAAAAATATTGTTTTAGACCCTTCCAATGGAAAAAATGATTTTAGAGTGTTTATAATTAATTTAAATATATGAATCCATTATAATTCAATGTAAATAAATTTAAAATAGGCTCATCTCATTGAAAAACATCTCTAGGTCACCCTGTGAGTAGCAAGCAGACACTTTTTTGTGAATTTTTGTTTGGGAGTTTGGTGAAAAATTTTCAAGATTTTAAAAAAATTATAGGTATTACCAATTTATACATATATAATTATCATTTTATTATTATTTAGTGATACCTATAACTGATTTTAGACCCCCAAATCCAAATTAGGGTTTCTTAAGGCCTAAAGAGCTCAAAATGGCATTTTTAGAAGTTGTAAGTGGAATTTTGAGATAAAAATTTATTTGAAGGTATATTACACCATGTTTATTATATTATAATCCTATTTAAACTCCTTATATTTTAAAATAAATCAAATTTATCAAGTTCTAGGTTCTCATTGTACATTCAAGAAGCTTGTCAAACCACAAAAGATAGAATCATCCAAGAAGAACCAATATGAAGAGTTGTTATTGTCATAATAAAATGAACTTTTATTAGGGATATTTCATAAATTTTTCAATAAAATTATAATTAAATATCTCCCACTACTACATCCCATTGGATAAAGAAGACAATCCATAAGTTAAATCAATGCATTGTGCATTCAACAACCTTACCTAGTTAAACACATGTGCTCTTAACTATCTAAAGATAAAAAAATGGTTAATTGTTTATTTTCAAGATTAAATAAATGTTTTAATTATTATTAATCAACATTAAATAAAATTATCTCCTACTACACCCCTTGGAGCAATTTGGGGAAGTCAAGAAGAAGAAACATGCATGCAAGTTACAAATAAGATAGTTGAAGTCAAACTTCAAGTTACAAGAAAGATTATTTAAGCCAAAGTACAAGATGAAATTAAGAAAAAATAAACTAAAAATTAAATATTCATTTAATATAAAAATGATTTCAATGAAATATCAAAAGGAGTTAACTGAAGAAGATCAAGATCTCTTCAAGATCGAAGACCATTCAAACATGCATGAAACCTTTGACTTTTTAACTACATTCAAACACTATTCTCTCTCCTAATATTTCATACTCCAATAAAATATGTTTATAATCTTAATATGATACATTGTAATTGGGAATTTGGGGTTTAAGTTGAAGGTTGAGTTGGAGTTCTATTTAAAGGAAGAATGAACTATAGTTAGCATGTTGACTCATCCAGTTTAAGGTTGCTTTGTCTCTTTTCTCTCTTCTTCATTTATATTTGTATATTAATTTTTAAATAAATATTATTATATTATTATTTTTAATTAAATAAAATCTACCAAAATTTATACTACATATTTAAAGTAATAAAGAGCTGATTTTTCCTTTATTTTCAAGTTATTCATGAAGTGTGTGCTTAATATTCATTGATGTAACTTAGTGAATGATTGATTTTACTATGTTTATTTATTAATTATTTACCTTTATGTAAAAAATTAATAACTCTTACATTTCATATCAAGTGTATAAATCTATTTTCCACCTAATCTAGAAGTGAATTCAACCATTATTCATTCATTCCAAGCTAGTGTGAGTGTTAGTCAAGACCTTTGTATAAAATACTGATGTAAGGGCCATTGTATGAACATGAAGTGAATGTGTAAAAGTTATTTATGTTTTAAAGTGTGTCAATTATAGGTATAATTAACCTCAGAATTAGTGCATCACCCCAAATTTTTAATTTTATGTTCAATTTCAGCTTTAGTATTACTCCTTTTACCCTTCTCCTAATCAAGAAATCACCATAATAGAGAGTTTAGAGAGAAGTGGGTGAGTTTTAAAAAGGTAACCATCAATTCATATATAAATTCTCTCCAACATAAGGTTATCCACTCCTTGGATAGTTTCCATTGTATCACTAGTAGTGAGAAAAGGCACATGTTCTTGTAAGGGTATACTTATGAGTGATAACAGTAACATAGTATATCAAGTACAAGGAGTAAGTGTTAGTATATAATCTCAACATGATAATTTAAAATTTATCATATAAAAATATAAACTATGCCAATCATGATTAAATAAGTATAACCCCCAATGTAGTAGGCCTCATGGGAAGAGGAAAGGTCTAACATTTGTATGTGCAAGTATTATATATCTAGTGTATGCATGTATCACACTCAAGTATGATTGAAACATATGTGTGTATAAAAAATTAATGATATGGTATCTACTAACATAAAGAAAACAACATAGTGTCTAATAGCTAGTAAACATGTGTATGTTGAAAAAAAATTGTATTTATGATTGATTTGAATGTTTTTGTATTTTTTTGGAATGTTTATTTTTTGTAGAATATTATAAAGGAAAAAATTATGACCTATGATCCCATCTAAGGGATGTTATTAGGAATCTCCAAATTTGAAATATGGTACACCAAATTGGTGATATTTTTAGGGGGCATGTGTAGGTGTCATATCTAGAATGGTAGAATCTATGGTACTATGTGCATGTCTCATAGGACTCTATGGTTGTGAAGAAGTAATAACAGTATTAGTTTTTGTAACCCATTATTTATTGCTCTAAGGTATTTTTAGTGTAACTATAAACATAACATGTTTATTTTTTCTTGGTAAATGGGTGGACCATGTAGGTGTAGATGAGGACTTCAAAGATTCTACCATGTATCTTTAGTGCAATGGTTTTTCAAGTATCGACCACCTAGGAAAGGGAATTTCTTGTTGCTTACACTTTCATACATGTTTAACCTTAGTAGGTTTTATAATTAACTCTCTTGGAGTAAAATTATCTTGTTTGAGTGGATGTTCATATTTAATTTTATAAAATTATAATTATTATGTTGGTATGAATGCATTTAATACATCCATCCACTATGAAAGGTAGTGCAGGGAGTTTTATGTATCCAAAGTCATCCCAATAACATATCAAAGACTCCCATATATGGTATAATATAAAAGGTATTGATCACATGTACGGACCAACCTATAAAGGTAAATCAATCTCACTAATAACCTACCATGATGTCCCTCCAAATACTCTAAATGTTTTGATCAAAGGGTATAAATCATCATGTGTATATCCCAAACATGTGATTAATGTCAGGTACATATGTTATCACTAGCACCATTATCAACCATAAAATTATGTATTGGATAATGATCAAGGGATGCTCTAAAAAATAATGAGTGAAGATAAGAATCATAATCCATAATTTCATTGGCATTGATTGTAATAGAAGGTATCTAAATGATAGGAGGTAAAGTGTGTGTAAATTTCCAATAATCCCATATAATTGGTGTAGGTAATGTGGTGGATGATTATCTATATTATATGCCATTTACACTTCTATATCTTTCTTAGAGTGATCTTGTTATGGTCTATTAAATATATTATGGGTTTGATGGTCTTCAGGTTGTGATCTTGAATCCTTTGGAGGATCGTCAAATATAATTTGTTGATTATCAAAATTTTTTTTAATCTTGCAAGGTATAACATATATTTTTAGAATGCATGACACCTTGGTAATAGTAATAATATGCATTAACATCATATCCTTTTGGTATAAGTTGACTCGTATCAACCTCTACAAGAGGAAGGAGAGATATTATATGACATTATATAAGCTT
Source organism: Torreya grandis (assembly GCA_037957365.1). Classification (NCBI taxonomy): domain Eukaryota; kingdom Viridiplantae; phylum Streptophyta; class Pinopsida; order Cupressales; family Taxaceae; genus Torreya; species Torreya grandis. The sequence continues at coordinate 1,583,282 of JARHVA010000761.1, read as the reverse complement.
CTTAAGTAACAAAGTTGGAGACTCAAGTAATTGTGTAAATTATCTCTTAGGTGTATTGGATAATATGAGCCAATTAGGCTATTATGACACTGTGTTATTTGTTATGGTTACTTCTTTTTTAGGTTTTAAATTATGGTTTGGTTTGATATGAAACTTAGTAGTAGATGTAGTCAGTATGTTTTCTAAATACTTAAACTTATTCAATGCAATATGTTTCATTTTACAATCTCAGACAATATGGTATAATTCCTCAAAATATTTAAACTTCTTGAAGATGATGGACTCATGTAATGGTTTAAGCATACTTTTCTTAAAGATGTCTTGAAGATTTTTATTTGACATTGGATTTGTAATTTGGCCAAAATTATTTTGTACCTCAAAATATATTCATTAATAGGTTCATTAGTTCTATAGATGCTCCATTATTATCACTTCTATGTCAAAATTGTAAAATGGAATGACTTCCTGTAACTGCACACAAACTAATCCAAAATCATATATTCATCAAAAATACAAGTTTGAATTCACCTTGGGGCATATTTAGGTGGGATCATTCACCATATTAGATATGTTTAATTATCATTCTAGGTATTTTCTCTGGTCAAATCTTCTACTCTAATCAATTCATTGATTCTCCTTTATTGATTAATTAATGCAATTAATTACCCCTTCCCTAAATCATTCTTCTAATCAAGTTCCCCATATTGTATTAATTAAATTGATATTTTATTATTTTAATTAATCATAATTATAATTATAATTATAATTATATGATAATATAATTATAATTATAATTATAATTATATGATAATATAATTATAATTTCCTTTCAATTTTTAATACTTTTTTTTCTCCTTCCAAGAGCCATCTTCATTCAAGAAAGAATCTTGAGATCCTATGGAAAATTCTCTTGGGGGTTCACTAATTACTAAATGAATTAATATAAAAAATTATTCTCCACCCTTCATCTTGGAGACAAGATAAATCACCCACAATGAATCTTGTAAGATATTTTAAGGGGACATTCTCAACCCTTCATCTTGGAAATAAGATGAAGGGCCTACATTGATTATCCATATGTTTTTTGGGAATGATTCTCCACCCTTCATCTTGAAAACAAGATGAAATTATCATATTGACTCTCATAAAAATATTTTTATAATAATTCTACACCCTCCATCTTGCATGCAAGATGGAGGGCTCATATTAATTCCCTTTTGATATTTTCAAGATCTATCCTCCAACTTTCATCTTGGACAAGATGAAGGTCTCATGTGATCAATCCATGTGTTGATCCATGTGCCTTAGTGAGGATGCATTTTGATCCATCCATCTTGGAGTCAATATGAAGGGTCCTCATTGATTTGAATTTATTATAAATAGACCTTTTTTTCTTTGCAATGAACATGCTCAAATTGGACATTGAACTATTATTAGATTCTCAAGTCTTCTTATGCATTACCTTTCTACTCTTCATCAATTTCAACTAATCCAAGGTTTTAAAGGATTTGTTTCATCATGAAATAGCATTGAATAATATTTATTTAAACTACATCCAAGCCAAATCATACAAAAATATGAGGTTTCCAATGAAGGTTTACATTGTATTGATTTAATATTAACATTGTTATCTTAATATTTGTATGCTCATGAGGTCTTATCTGTAGATTATTAGTTCTTGATACTTAATTTGATCATTTAAAAATTATTGAATAAGTAGAACTAATATCTATATTTTTAATGATATATATGGCACATCCCATGGGACTATCAACCCATACCTTTATTTTGAGCCTATATAACAATCTTCTTTTATTGAAAATATGATTATTTTGGCTCATTTATGTTTATTTTTCCCACTAATTTTCACCTCTGTGTATCAATGAATTTAATTTGTGAACACAATGAAAATGCCACTATTTTTATACTAATCGGTGAAAACACTCTGTAATTGGAAAATTCACCTTTGTGCTCTATTTTATTTCATGTTATGTATTCTACAAAACTTTTATAATCAATGAAATTATTAAATCATCCAAACTAATAATAAATTGGTGAAATCATCTGGTAATTAGCAAAATCACTCTTGGGTAGCAACATAAGTTATTTTCTGGCTAATCAGTGAATTTTTCATTATTTTAGTGAAATCATTCAAGAAATTGACAAAAAATTTGTCAGGTAGTTCATAGTTTGGTTTTCTTATTAATTGATGAATTTGATTTAATTTTAGTGAAATTACTTTATAATCAATGAAAATGCTCATATAATCAATGAAATTCACCTACTAATCATTGAATTCACCTCTATATGTATTTTTTTCTATGTTCTACTCTATTGTGTAGGTTTTTAAAAATGACGAGTTGGCGCTATAAATGGTGAATTCACCTCTATGTGTTAAAAATCTAAGAGTTGTAAACACATAGAAAATCAACTTCCTTCACTTGACAAAGACCCAGAAAGAAAAACTACTTACTTTGTTTGCTTATAGGTTTTAAAAAGAGTGTGGTGATCCATTCAAATAATCTATTACTTGTTCACATTTTATTTGATGTTTTAAAAATGAAATCATCTCTTGATTTAGTGTTTTAAAATGAATCCATATTTTGATTTGGTTTTATATAACACTTTTATTTCAGTTCATCTTTATTCAATCCTTTTGTTTAAAGTGTTAGATTATGTGCTTGTGTGATTCATTCACACGTGTGTTCTCCCCTTTGGTAGGGTAACTTAGAAGTGTGGAGGTTTTTTTTTTAATCCTAAGATATTTGTTTATTATGCTCTTTACTTTTCCTTAGTGGAATCTTATGAATTAAATGCCAATACCTTTCATTTTTATTTAGGCTACATGATTGGGGTGTCATTGACTTCTCATGAGTCCTTAGGGTAAGTTATTAGGACGTCATTACCCAACATCTGTACCAACCCCATTATCTAATGGGGTATATAAATTGAGGCTAGGCTGGTGGTATCTTACTTGTAAAATCCCTTAAAACTTGATTTTTTTATTATCACTTCATTGAAACCCTTATGGATAAAGTGGTTGTAATTGAACAAGACCCTTTGATGAATGGCTTGTTAAATCTTGACATGTATTGTAATGTATATTAGGACCATATAGAAATACCATGAAAACTTTAGCATAGGACCTTTCAACCATAAAACATTCATCAATATAGGGTTGTAAAAGTAATTATAGCCAAATATATCTTTTATATACAAACATTTTGAGAGAAGGGTGGGATTAAAACACCACCAATAACTACATTAATTACTTTAAATAATATTAAACTTTTAATCTTATCTCAAGATAATTATATCAAAATAATTGATGAATGTGGAGTAATCTTATGTTAGTCACTGAAGTAGGGTCATCAAATTGAGTGTTTGATTGATTGATTGTCATGTCAAAAACTTGTCATAATCTGCGTACACCTACACAAAGAGGAATTACTCTATCCATTTTCCAAGTAAAAATCATTCCCTTCTACATCTCATATCCAAATTTTTTTACACACATAACTCTTTTATCTAAAATCATAATGTTATGTTATCCATATAAATTTTGACCCATCCTAGTCATTTTCCAAAGTTCCTAGTTCAAAGACACTTCAAAACCAAACTTGTTCAAGTTAAAATTTCTAGTCTCAATAACATTTTCTCATGTTCAAATCAAACTTTTTCAAGTCCAAAATTTTCTCTTATTATTTCCAAACTCATTTTCCCCCACATCCATTTAGGTTTATTCTAAGTTTAGGTTTAGTTCTTGTTTAACCCTAATTTGGATAAGGATATTATTTTAGTGGTTAGGATTAAGGATATAGAAATGATATGCCACAAGGGTGAATATTAGATATATATCAAGACAATTAATGAGTTAAACTTAGATGTACCATATGTCAAATTTATAAATTTGAGAAAGGATATTAATGGAAAACATATCTATGTTAGATATAAAAATGACATAAAAGAAAGTACTTATCTATTTTTAATTCTAACATAATGTTGGTCTGATATAGGCAATAAGTAGTTAGAAAGATAGTGTTGGAATAGTTTTTAGATTCTAGATTTGGTGCCATAGTTGAGTTAGCTTTTGGTAGTTACATCAACACTAGTATCCAATATGTAATACTCACTCAAATGAGATGTGACCACCTAGATATTAATGGAAAATATAGCTATGTTAGATATAAAAATGACATATAAGAAAGTACTTATCTATTTTTAATTCTAACATAATGTTGGGTCTGATATAGGCAAGAAGTAGGTAGGAAGATAGTGTTGGAATAGTTTTTAGATTCTAAATCTGGTGCCATAGTTGAGTTAGCTTTTGGCAGTTACATCAACACTAGTATCCAATATGGAATACTCACTCAAATGAGATGTGACCACCTAAATATTAATGGAAAGTATAGCTATGTTAGATATAAAAATGACATAAAAGAAAGTACTTATCTATTTTTTATGCTAACATAATGTTGGGTCTGATATAGGCAATAAGTAGGTAGGAAGATAGTGTTGGAATAGTTTTCAGATTCTAGATCTGGTGCCTCTAGCTCTCTAAATAGTTGAGTTAGCTTGGAGTAGTTACATCAACACTAGTATCCAATATGGAATACTCACTCAAATGAGATGTGACCACCTAGATATTAATGGAAATTATAGATATGTTAGATATAAAAATGACATAAAAGAAAGTAATTATCTATTTTTTATGCTAACATAATGTTGGGTCTGATATAGGCAAGAAGTAGGTAGGAAGATAGTGTTGGAATAGTTTTCAGATTTTAGACTTGGTGTCTCTAGCTCTCTAAATAGTTGAGTTATCTTAGGGTAGTTACATAAACACTAGTATCCAATATAGAATACTCACTCAAATGATATTTGACCACCTAGATGCTTTTAGGTTTGGCCTCATCTTCACTTTGGTGCATTTAGATTTGGGTCATGGATTGTCACTCCTGGTGAAATGGTAAAACCCTATCTTTGCATATTTAATTTGACCTTGGGAAAATGGGTTAGTCAGCACATGGTCATGAAATGATGCATAATGACCTTGATGTCAAAGGATGCTACCTACATAGCCAATACTCCAGAAGAGGGACTCAAACTCATGTAATTCTCCCCTGTGTGTTGGCTTATGTGTGAATCATGAAATTTAGAAAATTGTACTTATAACATAGAAAATATGACCTTATAATTGCTCTTTTAGTAATTTAGACTTGTATTTAGGTTTTTCATTTGACTCATATCATAATAGGGTAGAATAAGAAATCTCTTAGTAACTTGAGTTCTTCTTGAGTGCTCTTTTTGTCTAATTGCTAGGTCATAGGTGAGGAATGAATGAGGGTTGATATTGTATTTATACCAATCTTATCAAGAGAAAAATTAAATTAAATCACTTAGGATAATAATTATAATACACTTTATTTATAAATTAGATGAATTTAGGGCACTAGACACTTGCATTAGGATACGATAGTAACATCAATGTTACTATTTGATCTGGACGTTAGTGCCTAGGGAGAAGGAGAGCAGGCTTAGGTTCAAAACTTGTATAGGTATAAGATAAATACATTTTAAGCATTTTGGGAAAGATTGGATGTTTATGTCATCAATATAAGGCTGATCAGACTAAGATATATGCTAAGGGGCATAAGATAAAGCAAATGTGAGGCTTGCATAAGTAAGGCATGTGTAAAACTAAGAGGAATAGATAGGGTCATAAGTTTACCAAGTGTACAAGAATGAGGTGCTACATAATCATAAAATATTGTCTAAATTCCCTCCCCTTTTTAATCTAATAATGAAATTACTAGTTTAAAGGAAAGGAATAAGTATTTGGGTGTGTATACACACCTTGTCTTTTCTTGAGTTGAATTTGAGTGCTTTGCTAGAGCTGGGTTTGAGTGTTTTACTGGTGATTGACTTGTAATCAAGAGCACATTACATTATACAATTAGTGCATATAATCTAGGTCAAAAGTACTTGAAATAGATTAAAATTAAAATAAAAATTTCAGGAGTACACATGTGTGTTGATATAATTTCCTTGCCTATTGTCAATTTGTTTTTCAAAATATGTATCATTGTAAGGATCTAAAAATGATATTTGGATAAATATAGATAATTATTTTAAAGTGCATATATCCAAGGAGATAAAGAGAGAGAGAGAGAGAGAGAGAGAGAGAGAGAGAGAGAGGTTGGAAGGCACATGCCCCAGCTTTGGATAAAAAGTGAGTTTCTTCCTGATAGTTGAGATTACCTCGATTGTACAACCTAATGATACTTGTAACCTAGTGAGTTTAGATGATAAAGTCCAAACTAAAAACTTGAAAAGATTTAGTGATTTATTCACCCCAACCATACCGAAAAGTGAACCAACTACTAAGTAGATTGGTTCACTAAAGTCCATAAAAATTTGTTAGGTATTAGTATGTTCAATAGTTTTGAAATCTAAATTTGATTTGGATTTTGTAATATTAGGCATATGTTACATAACATATGCACCATAGATTTGTCTCATGCTAAAATTGTGTGTAACAATGGTACCATGCATAGAATTATGCCACAAATGTGTATTAGAATAATATAATTGTGTTTTGGCCAATTCAAAAATTATATAAGTGTAGAGGACATGTTTACAAAACATGCCCCCACTATATATGGAAAAATCTAAAACTTATATAAATACCAATGTAGAGGACATGTTTCCAAAACATGCCCCCACTTTAAACTGGAGATGTTGAAAACTTAGTAGGTGTGGATAACATGATTTCAAAGCATGCCCACACTAAATATATGAATTATAAGTACCATACTAAATAAATGTAGATAACATGTTTGTAAAGCATGCCCCCACTGAATCTAAAGCTATGAATGTGTGGAGTACATTTTCATATGACATGCCCCCACTAAAATATTTAAACTAGTGTAAGTACCATATACTATGTGAGTGTGGATAACATGCTTCCAAAGTATGCCCCCACTGTAATCTAAAAAATATGAATAATTTAGAAGCCATGTCACCATGACATTCCACCACTAATATTCCCCCCATTTTAGGTGAGTTAAAAATAATTCCTAGTAGTTTTCTCACCTCAAAAGGGTAAGATAGTTGTAAATCTATGAAAGTAACCATGTAGCATATAGAAAGAAATATGTCTAGGTAGATGTAACATTGAAGTGCATAAAACCAATGTGATCACATGTAGGCCTAAGATGCATGATAAATATCATGGTAATGTCTAGATAGTAAAATTCCAAGATCAACAAGTAAATAAGCACACACACAAGAGCACTCAAAATCAAGTCAAAAGGCAATGGTCTAAAGAGAATGCAAACAAGGGGCATGTTCAAATATCACAAAATCGAATGGACATGACTTAATCAAATTTCCATAAAGGTAAAGAATGACATGTTCAAATGTCTATATAATGTAATGACATATTCAAATGTCTAAGAATATAATCATAGGCACAAGGTCCATATACAATGAAGCATATTCAAATGCTTAAAAAATCAAGATAATAGCAAGAAAAAATAATCAAGGAAGTGTGTAAAGGAAAATCATAATCAACTAGCATAAACATGTCATAGTGGCCCACATATCAAATGTGTTAGCAAAAAACATCAAATACATAGCATATCAAATACCATTTGTAATGTATAATCATGGATAATACACATCTTTAAGTACATATATAAGTTCAAACATGATAGTGTATAATGATCATCAAATCATATAACCTATGTATATCAAGATAGTAGAATAAGGATGCCCCAAACATCTTGATGACATGAGTATAGGTAAGGCCCAACACCCATAATCATATCATATATCTATGTATGAATGTATATATGGTATATGTAGGAGTAAATGATATGGTAGTCCTCAACATGGAGCTAACACATAGATGTCAAGGACCTAATAAAACATGTAAGTGTTAAAAATGTTTTTGTATTTTTGAAAAATTAAATTTGGTATTGGATGATGAGTAAATAACATCCTATGATGTTATCTAATGGATGGTCATAGGTATCTCCCCTCATTATGAACCTTACAACCTCAAGTTGGATCTTTTACATTGTTTGCATCATGATTGGATAGGTTGAAAAGGGACATATCATGTTCCTCCTCATGTTTTTTATGTGTAGTATAAGATGTAATTTTATCATTAAAAATATGTATTAATTTTACTTCATGAGGAGGAAAAAATGCCTTTTTGATTTTGGTTAATTTTTGCTTCTATTTGGTATAACCAAAGAGCTCCAAGTGTAAATTCATATGGAGATGTGGTAGGCATAACCCAAACCCATGTTTAAATTACTTTAGGACCACAAGTAATTGGTATTTTTATGTTTCCCAAGGATTCTTTCCAAGTGACCATCTTTTAAAAATCTTGTAAGTTAAAATTGAGTTGCTAAAATGCTTTATATTGCAAGTCATTTTGGTTTGTGTAAGATCAATATGGTCATGTTAAAATTATACACCACCAATGTATAAGGGAATTGTTAAATCTTGGTGTTATGTGCACTTTTTTATTCTATACACTTGATTATTTTTCATAGGATGAGGACTTTGTATGAGCCCCATATTAAGAAAATTTTGCAAATCACTCATAAAAATATTAGGAACACCACCTTTTTGCTCATGATGCTTATTTGTTAATTTATCTCCCTTGTTTGTATAAAGGTTAATACTTTGGTACTTGAAGGAGAAAAAATGGTTAAGGAACCCTTTTTTATGTTATAGAACCAATTATGAGCCTCATCAAAAATGCTCATATGGAATACTTTTAAAAATAGTTTGTCATTATTTTCCCATTGATCAAAAGAATGTACATAATTTAGCATGTGCCAAAATGAATTTTTATTGTGCCAAAAGATAGGTATATTTTGGAATGTAAAACCATGTGGATAATGATATTCAATTATACCTTATGTATGAGGTTTTTTATTGAATAAGGTAACAATAGCTTTATGGAAATCTAGTTGCATTTGAAGTATAAAAACTTGTTTTTGAAGATTCCCAATAGTATTCTTCATAGGCATAAAATAATCCATGGGAAAGGTGGTGTTTAAGATAGGTAGAGGATTATTATCATTTTCATGGACAACAAGTGAAAATTTGGAATCATTGAATTTTGGATGGTTTAGTAATGGATCTTGCTCTTGATGTGCATTTTTGTGCACCTTAATATGCAGTACCTTATTTGTATCTAGAGATGGAAGAGCCATTGTACTTGACTCACTTATTTCGTAAGTGTGTATGTGCTCAAGAAGAATGAATTGTTTAGGTGGTATCATTATGGGAATGCCTTTGGTTTAGGGTTGTATCTTGTAAAATTTTAAAGGTTTATCATTGGCATGCATAATGAATAAAGTCCCATCATGTATGTATTTTACACATATATGAAATGTAGATGGGATGACTTCCATTGAATGTATCCAAGGTCTACCCAAAATTATATTATAATGGCATGATTGAGACATTAATTTAAAAGTAGTTGAAATTGTTTTGGGTCCCAATGTCACATCCAATATAATTTTACCAACTAGAGGGCTATGTAAAATATCAAACCCTTTCATATGCATAGTCAAATTTTGAATTAAATTGGTATTAATACCTATGGTGGTTAAGAAATTGACACTATAAATATTTAGGCCTGATACATTATCAATGAGAACCCTTTTGGTGCCCTTATTTTGCATTGTCACTCATATGAAGAAAGTTGACTCTTGATCAATAATATCTTTGGATGGTAATTCAATTGGATCAAAGGTAATAAGTTTGGAATTGTTTTAGAGAACTTTCATGATATCTACAAAATAATTACGCTCAATATCATATTGAACTTTAATATTATGAAATGTCTCATGTAAGATGTCCTTGTGAACATTAGATTGTTTTAGGAGCTCATGTATAGAACTTTTAGCATGTGAATTTCTCAAACTGGCATATTGGCGTCTAGATACTAGATCTACGGTATTGTAAGAGAACTTATGGAGAGATGTCAAATGTTTTTTTCTATTATAACACTCTCTCATTATGTGTATGGATTTTCTTAACAACTTTGATGATATAGGCAATTTAGGAAACCATAGCAACTATAAGGTATTAGACCATGACATAATTTATAGATGTGTCCCTTGCAAACATGATTACAAGATTTATCAATCAAGAATCAATAATAAGAAAAGAAATCAGAAAACCCTAATTGGCCTAGGGCTTGATGTTCAAAGATAGGTTTCACCAAATGTTTAACCCGAATTTAGATAAGGATCTTATTTTAGTGATTAGGTTTAAGGACATAAAAATGATAGGAAATAAGGGTGAATATCATATCTATAGCAGGTCAATTGATGTGCTAAACTTGTATGTACCATATGCTAAATTTATAATGTTGAGATAGGCTATTAATGGAAAGTACAACTATGTTAGATATAAAAATGACAAAAAAATTACTTAGTTATTTTTATGCTAATATAGTGTTAGATCTGATACAGGTAAGAAGCAAGTAGGAAGATAGTTTTGGAATAGTTGTTAGATTCTAGATCTAGTTCCTTTAGATCTCTAGATAGTTACTTCATCCTGAGATAGTTAGGTCAATGCTATTATCTAAGCTTGACAATAGTGTCTAGTAATAAATACTCACTCAAACAAGATGTGATAACCTAGATGCTTTTGGTTTTAGCTTTAATTTAATTTTGGTGCATTCAAATATGGGTCATGGACTATCATTCCTAGTGAAATGGTGAAACCCTAGATTTGTATCTTTAATGTGACCTTGAGAAAAATGGGTTAGTGGGCATTTAATGTAAATTTGATATGCAATGACCCCAGTATTAAAGGGCACTATCTACATAGCCAATAATATAGGAGAGGGCCTCAAACTCATGTATTTTTCCCCTACATGTTGTCTTGTGTGTGAATCATGCAATGTGTAAAGTAAGTACAATAATGGCCTAGATTTTACATTAGCAAATATGACCTTATGACTACTCTTTAGTAATTTTGACTTGTATTTGGGTTGTTTCTTTGATATATATTCTAATAGGGGAGAATAGGAAAGCTCCTACTAACTTGAGTGCTCTTTTGGTCTAATTGCTAGGTTTCATAAGTGAGGAATGAATGAGGGTTGATATTATATTTATACCATTCCTATTAAGAGATAACTCACATTAAATCACTTAAAATGACTATTTTGATATGTTTCATTTGTAAATTAGATGACATTAGGGAATTATACACTTGTATCGATCCATGATAGTAACATCGATACTACTATCTGATCCATACATTAGTATATAGGGAGAAGGAGATCAGGACCATGCTCAAAACTTGTAAAGGTGTAATATAAGTACATTTTAAGCATTCTATGTAAGAATGGATGTCTGTGTCATCAATATAAGGTAATTTTGACTAAGAGATAGGCTAAGAGGCATAAGGTAAAGTAGATGTGAGGCATGCATAATTAAAGCACATGTAGAACTAATAGAAATAGCCAAGATCATGAGTTTTCCAAGTGTGAAAGATAGAGGTGATACATAATCATCGAATATCATATATAATTCTTTGCATTTGGATCAAATTATTTTGTTTACAAAAGTGTCCAATATGCCTGATTACACTAAAAATGGCATGGCTTATGATGTTGCTTATGATGATGGTCAAACTCAAGATAAACAAAACCATATGAACCCATTCATGTATCATACAAATTATCCCCATGATAAAAATGATTATATGAATTCACATAATAATGAATTTTACCAACTTGAGTACAAAGATGTGCCACTTGCCTATAATACAACTCCAACTCAATTTGAGAAAAACTTATTTAAAAATAGAGACGAAACTCTTTTGTGCTTATTTGATATGGGTACTAAGGTTCCCCCTAATTTTCCCATAGAGACTCTACATAAGGTTGAGAAATAAAAACCACAAAATATTTTCAAAATTATAGAGTGAAATGATGATTTACCCTCATCCAGCCATGGTCCTTCAATTGTTCAAATATTGATAGTTTCAAAAACATATAGAAAAGGGAAGGAGATACTTGTAGCCCAACCCTAAATTTTGCCTAACATTTTATCCCAATTACAACAAGATAGTAAAATGTTCAATGGCCTTACCACCTTGTTAATTACTCATGTTTCGAATCCTCTACTTGAGCATTAGGTAAAATATTAATTGGTTCATCCATTACCTAATCTTTAGACATCCATTGCTCATGAGTAAAATATACATATAGATTATTTATAGCTAATTATAAATAATTTCCAATAAACATTCCCTAATCCTCATCAAGTTCTTATCAATCCCACAGTTCCAATTCTATTTGAGTAAATCCCCCCTCAAAAGTTACAAAGTTCAAGTCATTCCCAATAGTTTCCCATTGAGACATAGAATATTCCTTCTAATTCCCATCTCCCCCAACAAAATTCTTATAAATTTCCCTCTAAAACTTATCATATCTTGTCTAATACATAACAACAAGTTCCTTATGTACAACAATTGATTCTAATATATAACAAATTCTTTCCCCTCAATAGTAATTCCTTAGTCAACAATAATGACTTCTTATGCAATAATGAGTCAACATTCCAAATTCAACTCCCAAACCATCCCAAGATCCTCCTAACCAGTCACATTCTAATCAATACCAATTTCCTCCTAACCAATCAAATCCCCATCAACACCAAGTTCTTCCAAACTAGATCAATTTCAATAATAAAACTACTAATTCTAATCTATTAATTCAAATAATTGCCGCAAATCGAACAAATATGCATTTTCATTCTCATTCATACAAACCTCCACATACATCCCAAAACACTTCCTTTGCCTAGGAATTAAAATCTATTAAGGATGTAATATAAAAATTACAAGCTGGGAACCAAGGCCAAAAATACAAGTTGGATCACATATGTTCATATCCCAATTCAGTCATTTTCCAAACACATTTTCTAACTCATTTTGAGATTCTTAAATTTGAAAATTATAAATAAAAAGGTGACCTAAGAGAGCACTTAAGCCTATTTTTTATGCCTTCCAAGAATTAAGATATGACATTAATTTCCTACTTTGTTTATTATTATCACTTGTATTTTCACCCTTTGATGAGATGCCTAAGATCTCCTCATCCAAGTGGCATAATTGAAACACCTTTAGGCTTGTGGGTAAGCTATGAATGAGGTGAATATCTAGGTAGGGTTAGCTCCCTTGATCTAACACTTTAGATCACTACTACACATAAACTTTGGGTGGGAAAAGGGAGAGATAAAATTAAAATAAAACTATCCTAAGAGATGTGATACACCAAATTATATGATGAATACCAACCAGTTGCATGTTACACATGACAACAAAGGACTAACCAAACATACACTTTTCCAATCTAACTCTTCTCATAGCAATGTTTCATTGTGAAGGTTATGGATGAATGTGTAAGGCTAGGAGGAATAGACAAGAGGCCTTGAATGGAACTAGTGAAAATACTAAATTACTCAATCCTTGAAATTTCTTAGGACACTTGTAAGAAGAAGATACAAATAGGTGATAGAATGAGACAACAAGCTAAGGAATCCATAGTTTTCACTAAGAAAGATCTATCATCCAAGTAAAAAAAAACTATGAATATTTATGGAAGAGGTAAAAATCAATATTATTATTGATCAAATGGTATGCAAATGATGAGGGATTCACCATACTCAGGTGGAGCATAAGTTATAATGGCCAAAATGGCTAGTACTTATAGGACTTGAGAAAGAGAGGAGAAGAAAGAAGTCCAAGAGTCACAAGGACACTTGTCAAGCTGAGAAAATTAGTTACTTTTTCATGATAAATGAATGTGTAATGGGCCATGCAAGGTTAGAAGGAACAAGTGGCCATACAAAGCATAAAACTCATGAAAAGTGGCATAAATTTCCTTTTTCTAGCTTAAAAAATTACCTTCATGATTTGGACCTATTTGAACATCCCAAAACTAATTAAGGATAGGTATGATGATTTTAATTAAGGGTAATGATTTCATACATTCCTCTCCATACATTTTTTTTAGTCTTGGTCATTTTAAACCTTTCCAAAATGAGCTATCACCATATGTAGTCCAAATAACTCTTCTTTCATGCACCCTTCACACTTGGCCTTCAAAAATGCATAATTTTCCATGAAAATACATGGATGGGAGTTGATGGTACCTTTAAATACTCTTCATGTATTTATAAGCATCAAGCACAACTTAAAATCACCTCACTTGAAGTTTTCTACCCTTCTCACTAGCTTGGTCACTATGTCAACTTTGACTGGCTAAGATGAAGTAGCTAGTTGGGGCACTTAGGAGTTTTTATAGGGAATTAAATTGATATTTTTAGTTATATTAATTCTCAATATTACCTCCCATGTGATTGTAATATATTGAAACCTCCTATAACATGCAAAACACATAAAATAGTCATAAATACGCTATTTTGTACCCTTTTCATACAATTTTAAACAACTCAAAAGTAAGGGAGGGATCCTAAAAAATTCCTATACAACTTAAAATCATCATTCTAGATAGACTTTTCCATTATGGTAGCTTTCCATATCCATTTCCTTCATCAGGTATTTACAAGGGTTTTGAGTAGTTTTGACCTTTAGTGATGTTTCATAAAGGTCTAACATCCAAATCTCAAAATAATTCCACAAAATTGATTTTCAAGACCATATTTAACTCCTCCAAACTTTATTGACCTCCATGCAAATCCTTCAAGGTGATGTGAACCTCCAAAGTTGCTCCATTGAGTTTGATTCTCCACTTTACATAGGTCTAATGTAGTTTTGAGATGAAAATTAAGTTCCTCATGCTTCCTCTAAATATTAAAATATTTAACACACCTAGGATGACCATATAATCATTCTCCAATAGTCTAGGAATCATATTTCATGCTAGAAGTGTAAATGGTTCACCATTTGGCTTTAGGTCTAAGTATGTTCAATAGGCCCGCCTGAAACTTAAAGCCCAAATGAATTTTTTTATGGATTAACTACATTTTAATAGCCCCTACATATATTTTATGACCCTAAAAACATGATCCAATTATTTGGAAAGGTCACTTATATTTAAAAGTGAAAGTAACCTCTTGTTTAGATTCTAGGCATAACCATGCCCCATGAGCCTGTCTATACTTTTGAAGGTATAGACCTTTCCATTGGTATTCCTCACTATATGATTAGTTTATTATTATTTTATAAGTGTTATCCAACTTTATAAACCCCCTTGAAAATTATCTACATCTTCTATCTTTATATTTCTACCTTATTCTCCTAACCCTACTAGATTTGTTCATAAGGGAGTGCCCTTTATCTGAGACAAAATAGAGGGAACTCCCTTTGATTTATTACATAAGATGAATAATTTATATATTTATTAAATTTATGGATACCTTATACATCAAAATTGGTCTCTTTATCAGATTAGAATACCCCCTACTCCTTTAAGCTTCAAGACAGACTGTGTGGAAAAGCAGATTGTATAGAGGTGTTGGAGAGTAGATTGTTTGATTATGTTGAATATCCCTTAGCTTATATTAATTTAAAATATCATTTATATTCTATCATAATAATAATTAATGTTCCTCAGGTCCTTTAACCTCTTAATACTTTATACATATCCCTTCCTACCCTTGAATCCTCAAGACTCTATGCACAAACCTTGATTGTATTCTTACCTTGGAGGGGACATCTATAGATAACCTTGGGTGTTTTAGCTTGATAAAATAATTTAAAAACCTCCCATAATTCTCATTTAATAATTTATTACTTATTTTAATTCATTTTCATGTAATTCAAACATCAAAATATCACTCTTTAGCTCACTATATGTTTGTTACAACTGATTGTACTTTTTACTTTGGAGAGGGGACACCTATAAGTTACTTGTATGGGTTAAGCATGAGATAATGTTTAAAAACTCATTGAGAGTTACCTATAATCACTTTTTACCCACTTATATCCATTTTTCTATATGTTTGGCTACATACACATCAAGAACCATCACCCCTTAGTTCACTATCTTTCTCAGTCAACTGTGTTGGGAAACATGAAACCCTATAGGTTTAGTTACATGTTTGAAACCTAGGTGTAACATTTAATATATCTTAAATAGTGTTAATTATCACACCAATTCATATCCAAACCTTATCACTCATATTCATGCCACTCAATCATCTTGATCATGTTCACTATCACATCAATTAACTGTAGGTATATGTTTCAAGGTTTGAGATACCTGTGGGTGCCTGTTGGATCTTAAGACATCACCATTAAAATCTTATTGATGAAATTTAGATTATTTAAGTTAATTTCACCCTTATACCAAGTTTATATGTCTAATACTTAGGTACACTTTATGAATGGGGTAAGAGCTAAAACTTATTGTAGGTCAACCTCATGGCAAAAGGAAACCTGTAGGTAAACATAAAAATTAAAAAAATACATTAAAACCTCATTACATGATAATTATATCATGAATAATCATTTTAAACATTTATAAACACTCACATAAGGGGGCATAGTCTAATTTTCAACTTTGGGTTAAGCCTTGAAGGAGGCAGTATGGTTGTTGGTGACTGTGTTTAAGCCATTTGTATAGACTGACTTATCCTTGGTGGATGCAAGACACTCTTTTAGTACCCCCTTGATTATTTTACATGGAAATTATATGTTCCTTAGTGAAAAAATTCAATCCAACCTAATATTAAGCACCAAATCTACTCATTAGGCCTAGAACTTGTTATCAACTCATCTTATTGTAGATAACACTATGGAATTTTGGTGTTCAAAGAGCAACTTGAGGGCTTTAAAAAACCACTCTCCTCAAATCAAACACCTTTCTTATTTTGAAATTTTATAGACCTATATGCAATATTGAAAAAAAATGTACTTAGAAGTCCTAGAACTCAATGAAATCATGTACAAGGACACCCAAAAAAGGGCCTAGACCTCTGTTTTGACAGTTTTGGGAATTTGTCCCAAAGTGCCACAAGTTTTATTGGAAGGTCTCCTTGAGGTTCCACTAGAATACAAATTATAAAAACTATTAAAAATGGTGTTAAATAATTTTCAAACATTCTAAACATTATATAATGTTCAAATCACACATTTCATGTTTCCCCAAGAAGTGGTAGACCGTACAACTGTTGTAGATGACCATTTTTTACATTTACTTACTCTCTTGGCTCCTGAAGTGGATCTTGGATTTTTATTTTTCATTTAATATGAGTAAAAGGCATATATTTTCAATAATACATCACTTCAATTCATTTTGGAACCATAGCATAGAACAAACCTCCAACAATTGGAAGAAATGATTGCAATTCCATTCCTTCACTTTTCCTTGCAAACTGAGTTGGTTGGCTCATCAAATCAACTCAAAATTTTAAAATCATTAATAATATGAGATAATAGAGTAAAAATAATTTGGAACCAATATAAACAATTTTATTATATGGAAACATCCAAACAAAATCAAAACTTGTAGGGTATATAGATTAACAAGCAGAAAAACATAGTCAACTTAATGAAGATGATTCATAAAGCACAAACCACCATTATTCAAAAAAAATTATGGAAATTAATATAAATTAGTTTAATTTAACCTCCAAAATTTTATTGACCTAGAATTTCTCCAACTGTTCATACCAATTAAAAACCTAAAGACTGATTTTGTATGCCTAGAAGGGTGAAACAGGAGCATAATGGTTTTGGGAAAATTTTAGAACTTCATAAGTGTGTCACGAACTTATATGTATATAATTAATATAAATATTCATTTCATGACCTTATCCCATGTAAAACACTTCCTCATGGGTCGTACAAGTTCCAAACTCTCCTCTTTTCCCAAGAAAACTACTCTTTCTTATAAAGAACCTACCAATTTTAGTTACCAATAGTTGATTAAGAAATATGAAGACATATTTCATGTTACATCACCCTTATTACACCTTCACACTTCCCTATGAGGTCTTATAAATCATTAAATACCCTTTTTTTGACCCCAAAATGACTCAAAATGATATAAGGACTAAAATGACTAATGACCAAGGCTAGTATGACATGGAATAACATTAAAAAAACATGTAATACCCCATACAATGTAAAATTAGACCCATAAAACACCTAAATACCAATTTTCTACCTATAGGGGTCCTAATTTGACCTATAGGATCAAATTTGGTCAACAAATTGGTGACTCATAGGGGTAGTATGATTGCTATACTAACTAAAATAGTAGCCTTATCAGTCCATTGGGCTTAGGGATTCATTTAAAGTCTGAGACAAACAAGAAAAATTTTGACCATTGACCACAAGGATTTGATTAATATAAGACCACTTGACTACCTCAACCACACAAAATAAAGGACACACATAAAACAAATAAAACAAGCTAACAAGACACACATATGCTCATAACACTTAGGAAAAATAGGAATAAAATAGCTATATACAAATAACAATTAAGCATACATCCCTTTCCAAGGTCAAAAGGAAAGTTTCTTACATCTCCTTCTTCATGAGATGAATCATGGTGCAAAGCATGTCACTCTTTGGATTGAACACTTGATAGATCAAACCTACTTCTTGGCACCTCACTTGCTATGTTTTCAAGTATACCATCTTCAAATAGGTCTCCAATGTAAAATTATTCCTCTTGGCTTTAGACACATACCTCATATTGCTACCTACTCTTCATCTCATGATCAACCTTCATATTTTTTATAGGCATGGTTTCATAAGGAATGATTTCTTGTTCCTTATAAGATTTAGGCCAATATAAACTTTTCTTTACCTCTAAGGCTGATTTTTAATTTTCTATTGCTCATTTATGACATGTTGGACAATGTCACCTTACTCATCATCACTTGTAATCAGCTCTAATTAAAAAGTATACCCCTTGAGAGACTCAAACTCATTTTAAATGTTTACAAACTACTACCATATGTCCTCATCCTCTATTTGATCAGCATCATGAAGTGGAACAAGGGAATATCCTTCATCTCCTTCTTTATAATCCAAAAGGATTTCATCCAAGACTTATTCTTTGACATAAGGAAAGCATTCTTCATCATCAACCAAACAAGAAGACTCAACATAAGGACTCATCTCTTCTTTAGCACTTAGGACCTCTTTAGGACTCTCAAGTTGTATCTCAACTATCATTATCTTATCTTTCTTCTCAAGGGTTGTAAGATCCTTCATCTCCTTTTTGGTGATGCCAAGACTAGGCATCTTGAAATCTGGTGACCTAGCCTAATGAGGCTTCCAAGGAGTTGCATTTTTTTAATCAAGTTTTTGGCATTTTCCTCAAGAAAATTACCCTATTTAGGTTCCCATACTATATTTCCATCAAATAAAATGGTGATGGGGTAAGGACAAGATGAACTAGTTGGTGGAGGTGGAACATAGGATTCAAAATTAGGCTAAAAATGAAAATTAAGAGATTCTTTTGGGTTTTCTTGAGGAAGGGGAGGTAGAAATTGGGCTAAGATATCTTGGTTATATTCATTCCACTTTAAAATCACTTCATTCACATATGATTTAGATTAAACACTTTCTTGAGGTAGGTAAGATGGGGTGTGTTCAGGCATAGGATCTTCTTTTGGGTCTAAACCTTCCATCACACCTTGACTTAGCAACTTCATACTTCACTCTAACTCATCAATTTACTTAGCTAGGTTCTCTTTGAAAATTCTTTCTTGAATTTCATATGAATCTTCATGAGGATAATTAGTACAAGAGGGTTGACATGGAACACAAGAGGTCTCTTCTTGAGGAAGGGTGAGAGGGGCTTGTAAAGGATCAACTTCATTTTCAACTTCGCACTCCTTATCAATGCTTATATCCTCTTTATTTCCCCATGATTCCACTATATTACTTTATCTTAGGATGTTAGGGTTATATGTCCTATTTTGAGATGGTGATGTAATTTAAGGAGTGGGTGAATTGTTTGAAGAACTTGGGATCTCCTTAGGTTTGGACTCCCCACCTTATCTCCAACTTGGAATCTCATATCTAGATGTCTCTCCTTGAGATTGGGATGCAATGTGAGAGGGAAATGAGGAATTTAATTCCACTTCATTTGTTTTTAATATGGATTGATTCATTTTCTTATTGGCTAACTCAATCTACCTCTCAAGATTAACTTCAAAAATAAGGTTTCTCTTTTCAACTCTCTCTTCCAATTGATGGGGAAAATAATGAATTTGTTAAGATTTATTAGGCTCATGAATAGGGGTTAAATAATAATAATATAAATCTTGGGTAATTATATATGAATTTTTATAGGTTTGGTGAGGCTGCCTCTCATGAATTCTTAGCTTATCCTCTAAGGAAGAAACCAAGCCACTCACATCTAGCATCTCACTTGTAAGCCTTTGCCAATTAGCTCTATCAATAGGTGCCCACTCTCTTTTGACCAAATCTAATGTATATCTCATCTTATGAATAATATGACTAGGAACCTCTTGACCACATCGCCTTAGAGTATCAAGATCCAACATGTACTTCTCATATCCCAAAAGAGTTTGCCTAAAAGTGGAAATGGATTGATTAGAGAAGTAGTTAGGTTGACTAAGAGGAGAAAGGCATTGAGAAGGTTGGCTATAGGACTGATACACTTCATGAATGGGATGATACACATCATTTTTTAGCTAGTACACTTCATGTTGAAGCTAGTAAGGATCATGATAGGGCTGATATAGAATGGCATAGGATGGATATACTTCACCAACTTGTGTAAAATAAAACTCACTACCAAGGCCAGCCATGAAAATTCATTAGGAAGAAATAACAAAAATAATTATCATCAATAATATTCAAAATGAATAACTAGGATACTTGACTAGTTGATGTAATCTTAGAGTCGCCATTGATGCTTAGATAAATGCCTTCAAAGGTTGATTATTGAAATACAACACCAAAAATATTTCAACCTCTTAGACTAAGAGTCCCACCAAGAATGCCAAAAAAAAAATTCACTTGAATTTTCACCCTTTTAGTAGATTCCTAGGTTTTCCTCATCCAAGTGGCACAATTGAAACACCTTTAGGCTTGTGGGTAGCCTATGAATAAGGTGAATCTCTAGGTAGTGATAGCTCCCTTTATGTACCACTTTGGATCACTACTACACCTAAAATTTTGGTGGGGAGGGAGAGATAAAACCAAAATAAAACTATCCTAAGGAAGATGATACACCAAATTAGATGATGACTACCAACCAACTATATGTTACACATGAAAACAAAGGACTAACCAAACATACACTTTTCTAATCTAAGTCTTCTCACATCAATGTTTCATTGTAAATGTTATGGATGAGTTTGTAAGGATATGAAGAATATAAAATGGGCCTTAATGGCACTAGTTAAAATACTAACTCACTCAATCCTTGACATTTCCTAGGACACTTCATATGCCCTGCAAGAAGAAGCTGTAAATAGGTGATAGAATGAGACAACAAGCTAAGTAATCCATAGTTTTCACTAAGTAAGATCTATCATCCAAGTAAAAACACTATGAAAATTTATGTAATAGGAAAAAATAAGTATTATTATTGATCAAATGGTATGCAAATGAGCAAGGCTTCACCATACTTAGGTGGAGCATAAGTTACAATGGCCAAAATGGCTAGTTCTTATAGAAATTGAGAAAGAGAGGAGAAGAAATAAGTATAAGAGTCACAAGGACACTCTTAAATTTGATAAAATTATTTAATTTTTTATGATAAAGTAATGTGTAATGTACCATTCAAGCCATACAAAGCATAAAACTCATGAAAAGTGGCATAAATTCCTTTTTTTGGCTCAAAAAACTGCTTCATGATTTGGACCTGTTTGAAAATACCAAAAATGATTAAGGATATATATTATGATTTAAATTAAATTTAATTATTTCATACATTCCTTTCCATGCATTGGTTGTAATCTTAGTCATCTAAAACCTTACTAAAATGAGCTATCACCATCTGCAGTCCAAATAACTCTTCTTTCATGTACCCTACACATTTAAAATACATTGGATGGAGTGTATGACATATATAAATACCATCCATATATTTATAAGCATCAATCACACCTTAATATCACCTCACTTGAAGTTTTCCACCTTTCTCACTAGCTTGGTCATTGTGCCAGCTTTGATTGGCTGAGATGAAGTAGCTAGTTGGGGTACTTAGGAGTTTTTCCATGGCATGAAATTGATATGGGGAGTTATATTAATTCTCAATATTCCCTCCCATGTTATTAACATCTCTTGGAACCTACAAAACACACAAAATATTCATAAATACCCTATTTTGTACTTTGTTTGTACAAGTCCATACAACTCAAAAGTGAGGGAAGGATATTGGAATATTCCTCTATAATATCCAATCACAATTCTATACAAACTATTCCATTAGGGTATCTTTCCATCTCCATTTCCTTCATAAGGTCTTTACAAGGGTTTAGCAAGGGTTTTGAGCAATTTTAACCTTTAGTGATGTTTCATAAAGGTCTAACATCCAAATATTAAAATAATGCCACAAAAGTGATGTTCAAGACCCTATCTAACTCTTCCAAACTTTATTTAACTCCATGTAAATCCTTCAAGGAGATGTGAACCTCCAAAGTTGTTCCATCGGGTTTGATTCTCCACTTTGCATAGCTCTAATGTATTTCTGATCTCAAAATGAAGTTATTCATGATTCCTCTAAAGATTTAGAGCTTTAACACACCTTTCATGACCATATAATCATTCTCTAATAGGCTAAGAATCATATTTCATGCTAGAAGTGTAAATGGTTCTCCATTTAGCTTTAGGTCTAAGTATGCTCAATAGGCATGCCTACAAATTAAATCTCAAAATGAATAATTTGATGGATTATCTACATTCCAATAACCCATAAATATCTTATATGACCCTAAAAAAATTATCTAATCAGTTAGAAATCTCACTTAGATATCAAAGTGAAAGTGACCTCTTGTTTGGATTCTAGGCATAACTATGCCTCATGAGTTTATATGTGCTTTTGAACGTCTAAAACTTTCCATTGGTATTCCTCACGCTATGATTGGTTTCTTATGATTTTATAAGTGTTATCCAAAATTATAAACCCCTTTAAAATTATCTACATATTCTAGCTTTATATTTCTACCTTATTCTCCTAACCCTATCAACTTTGTTCATAAGGGAGTGCCCTCTATCTGAGACAAAATAGAGGGCACTCCCTTTACTTTATCTAAAGATATGACTATTTCAGACAGTTATCCAAGTGATGAATACCTTCTACACCAAAATTAATCTCCCGATTAGGTCAAAATACCCCCCACTCCTTCAAGCTTAAAGAAAGACTATGTTGGAAAGCAGACTATGTAGGGGTGTTAGAGAGTAGACTGCTTGACTATGTTGCATAGCCCTTTCTCTACTTATTTTAATTTCTAAGAGAATTTATATTCTATAATACTCATAATTAATGTGCCTCATGTCATTTTACCATGTAAGGCTTTCTACATATCCCTTCCCATCCTTGAATCCTCAAGACTCTATGCACAAACTCTGACTATATTCTATAGACACCTAAAACTAGCCACCGATAACCTCCAACCGGGCTTTTGACTAATTTCCACTTAAAATGCACAATTTGGCCTAAAACCCTAAAACATGATAAATGATTTGAAACTAACATATTCAAGTGTTGATTTTGGCCAGGGTATCCCTAAATAGGGAAATGCAATTTATGGGCCAACTAGCTTTGATCAGATCATTCCATGTCAAAATGTCAATTTTGCACCTACGTGATCTGGATTGCTCTTTCCTATAAAATATATTGCATAATACATGTGCCTTTGTTATTTTTTTTGTAACATCCTAAATAGGAATACGGTTCCAACACATTTGACAGTACCTTCTAATTTTAATCCAGTCAAATTTTGGACCAATAACAAGGCATTCTAATCAATTTGAGTATTTTGTGCACAAAGTGCTTAATCATGCTTAAGAGATAATTAACCCAAATCAAGGCATAATTGATAACTCCATGGAAAAATTTTGAATACTTGTTTTTAAAAATAGATATCAAATATTTGCATCATCAGGTGACCTCATTTCTTAGGAAGATATCCTTAGGCCATAAATACTACAAATATCAAGATTCATGCCCTCCATGCCTCATCAATGCCTTCTATGATGCCCTCCATGCCTCATAATTTCCCCTTCTTCCAATTTCATGATGAGGATAATTACAAACATAATTATAGAAATTGAATTAATTCTCAACCACATATCTCAATCTCAGGATGGATGGTTCAAATTGATTCTAGACATTGGCAAAAATCTATAAATAGAGAGGCCATGAACATCATTTCTAATCTATTTTTGGTGCAAATTTATAATGCACAAATATCTTCAAGAAGACATTTCATATAGTGTTACCATGTCAAATTGATTTTAAGCCAAGTCAAGCTGCAAGCTAAAGGTGCCAAGGAGAGATGGAGGTAGCCAAGCTTCCATTGTCAAGGACTTCATGATCACAAGGCAAGCAAGCCACTACAACAAGCATTTTGAAGCACCCAAGGGAGGTAAAAAAAGGTTTATTTTGCATTTTAGTTGTGTGTTTGATTCATGTTTATGAACTAAGCTCTCCCTAGTGTCTAGGCCTAGAGATGTTATGCTAATTAGTGTGTTTCTTTCATTTTATTTTCATTTTAAATTTAACACTATACTAACCATCCTCTCTTGAGTCAAATTCTTAGATCACATAATGGCATTCCCAATGGGACTAGATGCATCTCACACCTAAATAAGATCATTTTTCAACTCTAAAATATTTATTTGGACCCTTAAAACTCTTTCAAATTTATTTTCTAACTTTATTTTTATGTTTTTATTTACCATGGTTTTACATAGTAATTGACATCGATAGGTAATACCGAAATTAGTTACATAGCTTAACCAACATTGATTGGATAATCGACATCTCAGCAAAAGTAACTGTCATCGATTGTAATAATTGATGTCAATCACTGTGTTTTTCCAAAAAAAATAGTGCTGAGAGCTATTTTTTCAAAGTTTATTGTTTCAAGCTAAAAAGAGCTTCAAAGCTAAAAGACATGCTAACATTTTTGCTCTAGGCCCAAGATTGATATTTGTTCAAAACATGTTTAAATCACCTTTGCATGCTTAAAAATCAATTAGGAACCTTGTTTTGGTGTTTAATAAAGAATTTAGATGTTTTGGTGAAAGTTTTCAAAGTTTGTAACTAAGACCAAGGGGTCAAATGAACACCACCAAATCTTTCATTTTAGGCTTAAAATTAAACACACTTATCAATTCTTATTTCCAATAGTTGTTTAGATCAAATATTTGTTTGTCAAAAAGAGGAATGTTGCATGTATGCTCTTCTATTTGTCCCCTATAGGGAACCCTTGGAATCAAAAGAGCCATTCCTATTGCAAATAGCCTAGTCCAAGGCTTAGAAAGAAAGTCATCTAAAGTACTCCCTAAAAACTCATCAAAGTTTGGGTGACCTTGAAAATGACCCTAAAGTCTTTCTATTTCATGTTTTCTTTATTTTTATGCAAACTTGGCTTGTGAGGGGGAATTCATCACCTCCCACAAGTTCTTTAAGGAAGCTTTGACTTGGGGTTTCATCTCTCAACATTGACTTCATTGGGCTCCTTTGGAGTTATACACAGGATGTAGTGGCACTTTGGACATCGCACTACACTGAGCGAATATTAAGATGTAGTGGTTGTAAAAAGGGCTAGACCTTTTTGCAACAAGCCAAGTGATACAGACCTAAAATTCATTCTTTTATTTTACATTTTTTGGCATGAAAGTCATTGTGCAATTGATTCCCCTAAATCATTCAAAAACTTGTTATATTTTATACAAATCCCCACTTATCATGGACGTATTATTGGTGCAAGGTGCACCTCAAGGTCCATGTTGTAGTACTATCATTTGAGAAAAGGGGGATGTAAAAACCCTACTATATAATGCACATTTACTTTTAGATGAACACTTAAAATCCTATTAAATGATGTATATGTTAGGTTATGGAGCTAAAAGATTCACTGATGCAGACATGGAGGAGGTTGTTGAGAGGTTGCTGAGTTGCAGGGCAATCGATGTCGGTCTGATCAACCGACATCGGTCATATACAGTGAAGACAACAACTGACATCGATCAGGTATCAGTCAACATCGGTCATATCTAGCTAGACAGGGACTGACGTCGGTCATCTGTGCAGTTCTAGAACTACCAGTTCACAGACAGTTAGTTAACAAACTGGGTGTTTACATGTTAAGAGGCCAATTATAGACTTGAGCTATGGATCTAATTATTATAATTAGATGTCTAATTATTTTTTGCATGAGATCTATATAATAGACTCATGCACTGTATTGTAATGTGTGCTAGAGAGTAAGAGAGCAAATATTAGCTCCTTCAGAGTGAAGAGAGCAAGGTGTGTTCCTCCTAGTGCCACAGTGCCAAGTATGGGTGCTGGTTTGGAGAATCAAAAAGATTATTCATGTATGTAGGATCTTGGTTGGTAGGTGTGTAAGGCCACATTTGTATATCTACATGGTAAGTAATATCATTGATTTGTAGGTGTATGTGTTTGCGAGATCTAGGTTTGTAGGTGTGTAGAACCAGATTGATTTGCAGGTGTGTAAGATCAGGGAGGTCAGCAACACAACAGGGAGCAGTATCAGGGGATATCTACTTGGAGTATGGTGTGTACTCAGTTGGAGAGCAAAGAGGAAGACAAGGTAGATCCTTCCAAAGTAAGATCATTTGAGTTGCAGGTTGTTACAAGTTCATGGGAGATCTACGTAGAGTGCATTGTGCACTCGATTGAGTATGTGTGTATACTCGGTGTACTGGCAGTAGTGTATACTGACTGGTTGGAGGTGAACACCAACTCTGTGTTTGAGTTGTGTGTTGGGACCATAAGAGAGAGAGTGAGCTCTTGAAGAGATTTACTGTTTATGCTATAGATGTGTGTGAGCTCTATAGATGTAAGGAAGAAGACTGTGGCATCTTCTTTGTTGTATTTCCTTCTATAAGAGTATTAATACAATTGGGTATTATCTCTCATATTCTGTGTTGTTTCTAAATTCTAGTTACTTATTTCTTCTGGTTAATTCCACATATTAAGTTGCTTGTACATGGTAATCAATGGTGATTCTGGGTCCTAACAGTTGGTATCAGAGCTAAGGTTGTAGGGAGCAAGTTTTGTGTTTGATTACAGGTCACTCTTAGGGGTTTCTAATTGAGTGGGAGTATAGCAATGACAGAAGAAAGTACACTAAGAATGGAGGAATTCAAAGGCACAAATGGTCAATTATGGTGTTATGGAAAGAAAGAGCAGGAAAAGAAAGATTGTTGGTTGGTAGCAGATCAACATGAAGGAACTGAAGAAGCAGATGTTACAGGTGTTGTTGCACAGGATGCTCTAGGATGTTCCTTGGATAAAGTAGAATCTTGGTTTATAGATTCTATTGCCTCTTTCCATGCAACTCGAAATAGAGGGGTTGGTGAGCCTTGTCAAAGTTTTGGCAAAGGGGAAGTGCGGCTGAAATTGTAGATGGCCAACACATGGGTGTTGAAGGAGGTCATGTAGGTCCCAGTCTTGGAGATGCAGCTAATTTCTTCAAAAAAATTGGGTGATGAGAGATGCACAAGAACTCTCACAGTGGATTCTTGGAATGTTACCAAGGATGCACTTGAATTAGCATGTGGTAAGAAAGTAGGTACTCTTTATCTACTTGTTTGTATTATTGATTCCACTTCTGTTGCATAGGTGTGGCTTTGTAGACTTGGTCACATAAGTGAGAAGGGAATGGATGTTCTTAAGACAAATGGTAAGGGTTCAGCTTTGGAGAGCATAGACTGAGATTTCTGTGAGCAGGGGGATGCTACAAGAAAGGATTGTGTTTATTACAAGAAAAGGAAGACTGATGTATTTGATAAACTTAAGAACTGGAAAGCCTTGGTGTTCTTGGAGGAGATGACAGACAGAGATCAATGGAGGGGGCTGGATACTTCTGAGCAGGGTAGTTTGGATATGGGTATGATTCAAAGAAAGCTCACAGGTAAAAAGTCATCACTCATAGGAAAACACAGGTACCAACGTCGATCAAGGGGAACTAACATCGAACAGACAGGTACCAACATTGGTCATGTGAAACCAGTGAAGTCAGTGGTGTCGGGCAGGTGGAGACTGATGTTGGTAGGATAACTGATGTCAGCGACCTAGACAGTCGCATGGAACCAACGTAGGTCAGATGCAGACTATGTGGTGACTGAGGTCGGTCACTGAAACAGATTTTGGGCAGACAGCATGCTATTAAGGAGTCTCAAATGCCCATGGGGAGGACTGAAAGGGTAAGTAAGCATCAAATTTGTTATTCCTCTTCTTTATATTAGTTGCTCACTGCAGAGCAAGAAGGATCCAGGAAATAGTGGGAGCATGGCATGAATAAGATGTAGAACCAAATGAGAGATTTGGTAGGGTTTCCATCTGGTATGAAAGCACTGAGAGATGAATGGATTCTTTGGTTAAACAATAGAGAGAATGGACATGTGAGATGGAAGGCTAGGTCATATGGTCTTGAGGAAGCTACAGGATAGTGGTACAAGTTTTGACAGGTGGATGACAAAGCAGGGCTTTAGTCAATGTCAGTGTAACCATTGTGTTTGTCTTACCAGGTTGGATGATGATTGCAACATTATCTTATTACTGTATGTGGATGGTATGCTTAGAGCAGGTTCAAACATACAGGGTTTTGCTGAGCTAAAGGTAAGGTTAGTTTAGTGGTTTGCCATGAAGAATTTGGGAGCAGCAAAATTCTTTGGCATGAGTATCCTAGAGACAGGGAGATCACATGTTGATGTTGTCACAGGATGATTGTGTGAAGGTAGTGCAGGATGCAGAACAGGGTAGCACACCTATGGATGGACAGGTCACAGAACAAGGTCCCCAATCACATGATGAGGTTGAGTACATGTGTACTCCCTGAGTTTGCCCAAGTAGTGGGAGTTGTCAGAAAGTTTGGAGCTGATCTAGGAAAGAAGCATTAGAGGGGAGTTCAGTGGATTCTCAGGTATATGAGAGGGACCAGCAACAGGTCAACATGCGATGCAGGGTCAAGTTCTTTTCTACATGGGTTTGTAGATGCGGATGTGGTAGGTTACTTGGATGACATGAGGTGAACCATAGGTTTTGTGGTGGTTGGTCTTCAAGGTTGAGCTTGAAGAGGGATACAAGCCAAAAAATAGATTAGACAGGGTACAAGTACAAGTACAGTGCAACTGTTTATCTCTAAGTGGGAGATTGTTAGGTTGTGGAGCTAAAAGCTTCACTGATACAGACATGGAGGAGCTTGTTGAGAGGTTGTTGAGTTGCAGGGCAATCAATGTTAGTCTGATCAACTGACGTCGGTCATATACAGTGAAGAGAACAACTGACATCAGTCAGGTATCAGCTGACATCGGTCATATCCAACCAGACAAGGACTGATGTCAGTCGCCTGTGTGGTTCTAAAACTGTCAGTTCATAGACAGTTAGTTAATGAACTGGGTGTTTACATGTTAAGAGGCCAATTATAGACTTGAGCTATGGATCTAATTATTGTAATTAGATGTTTAATTATTGTTTGCATGAGATCTATATAATAGACTCATGGGTTGTATTATAATGTGTGCTAGAGGGTAAGAGTTCAAATATTAGCTCCTTCAGAGTGAAGAGAGCAAGGTGTGTTCCTCCTAGTGCCACAGTGCCAAGTATGAGTGTTGATTTGGAGAATCAGAAAGATTCTTCATGTATGTAGGATCTTGGTCAATAGGTGTGCAAGGCCACATTTGGAGATCTACATGGTAAGTAAGATCATTGATTTGCAAGTGTATGTGTGTGCGAGATCTAGGTTTGCAGGTGTGTAGAACTAGATTGATTTGTAGGTGTGCAAGATCAGGGAGGTTAGCAACACAATAGGGAGCAATATCAGGGGAGATCTACTTGGAGTACGGTGTGTACTCAGTTGGAGAGCAACGAAGAAGGCAAGGTAGATCCTTCCAAAGTAAGATCATTTGAGTTGCAGGTTGTTGCAAGTTCATGGGATATCTACTTGGAGTGCATTGTGCACTCGATTGAGTATGTGTGTATACTCAGTGTACTAGCAATAGTGGATACTGACTAGTTGGAGGTGAACATCAACTCTGTGTTTGAGTTGTGTGTTGGGACCGTAAGAGAGAGAGTGAGCTCTTGAAGAGATTTACTGTTTATGCTCTAGATGTGTGTGAGCTCTAGAGATGTAAGGAAGAAGACTGTGGCATCTTCTTTGTTGTATTTCTTTCTGGAAGAGTATTAATACAATTGGGTATTGTCTCTCATATTCTGTGTTGTTTTTGAATTCTAGTTACTTATTGCTTCTGGTTAATTCTGTATATTAAGTTGCTTGTACATGGTAATCAATGGTGCTTATGGGTCCTAACAGTATATCAATGGATTCTAACAATACCAAGCAACCTTGTTAGTTTAGGATCTAAGATCAATTAATTAGTTGGTCTTGTCCTAGTTTAAAGTCTTGTTTGGAGTCACAACTTGGTGTAAACAAACAATCCAAACCAAGCACATAGTCCAAATTTTCCTTTTAACAAAGAGGCATTATGTTATCTATGTGAGATCATCAATTTTCCTGGTTCAAAAGTTAATCAAAATCTTGAAAGTCATATCATCCACTTTGGTGTAATTATGCTGCCCAATTGAGTCTAGACCTTTAACAAAGTTGTTTAAGTCCTTCACTTATAATCTAAATTCAAAATTACACCTTTATAAGTTCATAGGGTTGATGTGTTAAGTGGGTTCACCATTTGCACTAAAATTGAGGGAATTTAGGTTTAATTTCCAATTTGGGTTGAAGGTCGTTTAAGACTCATAATCATTGTCATCACTTGATAGACTTAAGCAATTTTATGATAAACACTTTCACTTTGAGTCTATGCACAACAAAATTTTGATTCAAGAAAATTAGTGTTATACTATCAAAATTATGGGAAAATGTCTTTGCCTTAGAAAGTTTTTGAAATAAACCTTTTTGTCACACCTTTTGGGTAGTATAGCATCGTTACATTACCTAAAACATTTCAAATATTATTTCATATACATTCTTGCATGTGGTTTAAATGTGCTCCTACATTTTTAGACCAATCCAAATGTACTTTTTTTATATTTTGTCTAAAATAGTTATACTTTTCACTTTTGTCTAGCTTGTTTGTCAAAAGAACCAAGTTTTATATCATTTTTTGTGAGCAAATAAACTATTTCTAAAGTACCTTTTGTTTCATACCTTATACTTAGTTACTCAAGTTCATGTCCAAGAATCAAATGCCTAATGTTTGTTAGAAGTGTTTCAAATCCATTAGATTAAAACTTTCATTTATTTTCAAAGTCTAGCTTTTGACATCGTTTGGCCAAGATTCCTAACACATACCTTGTTTGAGCCTATCTTTTGATGCCACATTTCACCAAAAGACCTAGAAACTTTTAAATTATTAGATTATATTAATTTGAAACACTTTGACCTTAGAGTTTGGCATTTTGACTTTTAGGACCATTTACTTGCTTACATTTGTGTGAATGGTGAAACATTAGATACTTCACACTAGCTTGTTTCCTCACAAATCTTTGCATAAACCTTTTGATCCTTTTGATGAAAACTATACTAAGTTGAAACATCATCTATTTTAGACATTGTCCTTTTTATATTTTATATAAATCTTTGAATTTTTATCGTAAAGCATTGACTATGGATCCCAACATGCATTCCTACACTCATAGTGGACTCATGTATAATTCATGGATTAGTAATGTGGCATTGCAGGAATAAATGGTGCAAGACCCCTATGTGGATAATATTGCTTATGATATGGACTCTTATCCCTCTTATAATACTCAACCAAGGGCAAAAATCCAAGATCCATTGACTAACTATCTGGTTAACACACCACTTTATTCAGAACAAGACCAAGATCAAACTGCACAATACCTAGCTACAATACCTATGGTGGATGAGCCAATACTCAAACAATCATATTCTTCTAATATAGCTTCCACATATGATCCATTTTTGTTTGAACAAAATTTATTAGAGAATAAACATGAGATTTTGGTTAGAGCTATAGAGGTAGGGGCCAAGTTTCTAGTAGACTTCCCCCATGAAAATTTACCAAGTCTAGTAAGAGTGCCCCACAATATCATTTACGATCAACAGGCTTCTTCTAGCAATCCTATGGCTCTAGTCCAAACAACGTACTAAGACCCCAATATATCTAATCAAGGCAAAAACATCATGGAAGATCACTTTAACCAAATGCAGATAGCATATCAAACATACTTGAATCTAACATGTGATTTCAAACAGATGAACATGGTAAGTAAGCCTCTTATTAACCTAGTTCCTTCAACAAGAGTGTTGATAGAATTAACTAGACAAGATAATCTAAATTTTGACCTATTTATACAAACCATTTTGATAGATAACTTGATGCATATGCCAGTTATTAAAGAAATGTCTTCAGCCTCTACATGAAATAATGAGCCAAATGTAGTAAATAATGTGCAAATAGCATCCAATATTGATGAAAGTGGTATGAACACATAAATAACCATCCAACAGCATGTGCCTATAGTTAATCCCATGAATAGGTCATCATACCAGGGAGTAGGAGTTTCTACACCCCAACCTCAACCAGTTGCTTCCTCAAATGTACAACTGATGGGATTAGGTAATTAAACAATGGCTAATGTCATGCCTCAATGATAGAATGTGACAAAACCTACTCCTCCTCAATAGGTAATGAGTATTATTCCACAACAATAGGCACAATCTAGTGTATCAACATAACAGAGGATAAATACATTACCACCTCAATCAGGGGCAACTAATGTTCCACCTTGCTAGGTAACAATGAATGTACCTCTTCAATCAAAAACTAATATGTTAATCCAAAACCAAGCAATGACTAATCAACAACATTCAAATATTGGTCAATGACAGATTCCAAATCCACAACTTACTTTCACTTCCTCACAAGGATTTATGTAACAAGGAGGTCCCCATGTTTCTTAGTATTTACTAGACAACCATTGGTTCAAAATGTGCCACAAATCCAAAGATAGGGTCTTGGTCTATAAGTTCCCACTCAATAGCAAGGTTTGATTAGTTGATATTATGTCCCTTTTCAACCACAATAGGCACAGTATAGTTATATCCCTCCATCCCAACCACAAAATCCTCCAAGTCAAACCTTTATCACCAACCTAAACCAGAATATTGCACAACCAAATGTGCAATTTCAAATACATCCTAATCCACATATGCATATTCTTGGTCCGTTCCCCAACCAAACCAATGTACCCCAATGGATATATCCATCATACCCTA
Source organism: Torreya grandis (assembly GCA_037957365.1). Classification (NCBI taxonomy): domain Eukaryota; kingdom Viridiplantae; phylum Streptophyta; class Pinopsida; order Cupressales; family Taxaceae; genus Torreya; species Torreya grandis. The sequence goes on along the minus strand of JARHVA010000761.1, from coordinate 1,549,812 downwards.
GTCAAAGTGTCCTACATGTGACCTCCCAACCATCTATGCAAACTAATATTATCCCTCAAACCAATGTTCCTTCTAGTTTCCTATCCCAAGAATTTCAACATATGAAGGATGTAATTGCTACTATTCAGGTAGGGAAACAAACTAAAAAGCTCAAATTGGATGATTTATGTTCCTATCCATTCAACATGTATTATTTGTAGATACCATTTCCTCTAGGATATGAACCACTGAAATTTGATAAATACAAAGGGAAAGGTGACCCTAAGGCTCATTTGACCAAATTCATTATCGCATGTCAACTAGTGGCATATAACGACATATACCTTTTGTTTTTATTTCCAAGGAGATTAGTTTGGCAAGCCTTGGAGTGGTTTTTAAAATTACCCAAAAATTTATTAATGGATTTTCAAGATCTTTTTGATAAGTTTGTGTAGCACTTCTCCTATAATCTTGAGCATGAGAATTTATTAGTGGACTTAACGCAAGCAAAGCAGAAAGCTGGTGATAGTTTTGCAAGTTATTTATAGTGATGAATATCCCTTGCAAGCAATTTTACCTACAGTTTACTAGATAAAAAATTAGCTATTGTGTTTACCAAAAAAATTCATAGTGAGAAAACTTATCATTTGGAAAAATAATGTGCACATACATTCAAGGAGATCATTGATAAAGGTTTATTAATAGAGAGGGTGCTCATCAATAAAGGAGTCATCAAGTTTAATTTAACTAATAAAAATCAAGGTAATAATTAGGGAAATGACCAACATCTCATTCAAGCACCAACATCAAAACCAGCCCAAGCCAATAACCATGAAAGACTGAAGCAATTCAACAGTAATAGGAATGTTGTGAGAAATGGAGTAACTGAATCCTATCATGTGAAAATGGTGCAAACATCATCTACAGCACCTTTTTAGCTTACTCCTACCTAGAAACCTCTCCAACCAATAATATAAGTGAAACAACCAAGACCTGTACAATAAATACAGTAGCCTTTACCATTATAAACTCCTCCTCCTAGAAGAACCGTGCCTACACATCCTGTCTTTAGTGACTTAGGAGAACCTATTGAGTCTGTATTTCACAAGATTGCTACTGATAATATAATTAGTTGACCTATACCAAATCATTATCTATAAGGCATTCCTTATCCTAATTGGTATCATGAAAATGAATTCTATGACTATAATCGGGTCGATGGGCATAATCTACGAAGATGTGTCTAAATCAAGAATTTAATTGAGAATATGTTGGAGAATGGGGAGATAAAATTGGATAATGGTGATTTCACTTCCAATAAAACTCTTAGGATCTATCAAAACCTCTTTCTCTGACATAATAGTCAATAATATTAGAATAATCAGCAACAACAATAACAACCAGTGCAATAACAAAATCAACAATATCAAAATCAAAGGCCAAACCAATAGAATCCATAAAATCAGTAGTAGAACCCACAATGATAGAACAATAGACAAAACCAAGGTTAGAACAGTAACAACCAACCAACCTATCATGTATTTACACATGACTAAAATAGGGTTGTAGGTCATATTGTAAGAGGTAGCATTAATACCATCTCCATTAATCCTAGACTAAAAACAAATCAGTCTAGACCATTGCTAAACAATAATATTAGCCAAATTACATGGATAATCCTTCTTGGACCAGGGAATGCATATAGGTAAACTAGAAAACTAGGACTTCCCCTTTTAGACCTTATATCGAAAACTCACTCTTGCCACGTGACCACATGCAATGGCACTAGCAATTGAGACTTGTCCTATCTGGTCCCATACCATTCCTAACATTTGTTAGTAATAATGGTCCAATATTTAATCCCTATTGTGAAATCACAACTTGGAGGTCAAATATTACTATACCAAGCCCACAACCATCTACCACTTTTCCTATCATCCAATTAATTGTTCAGCCTTGGAATAAACCATTCACTACTGACCAAGATAAGAAATTTGATATTATGGAATAATTGCAAAAGACACCAGTACAAATTTTTATTTTAGATTTGTTGCAAAAGTCAATAATCCATAAAAACATCTTAAATGAGTTTTTGACCCAATCCACTATTTTTATTGACATATCCCCTGATAAATTTCAAGCTTTGGTTGTACACCTAGCTCCAGCCCAACAAGTCACATTCAACCAAAGTGATATGTCTTCCCTTGGCCCACTCCATAATAATCCATTATACATTAAAGTTTATATAAAATGATATAAAGTGAAATGTGTCCTTATAGACAATGGATCCATCCTCAACATAGTGTCTCTAAATCTCATCAAGCTTATTAGGTACACAATAATAGATCTCTAGCTAGAAATAATAACTATCAAAGCATATGATAATCAAGAAAGAGAATCATAAGGCACCATTAGTTTGCCAGTTATCATTGGGCCTTTGATCCATGATACACTTTGGCATGTGTTTGATCTTGAGTTATCATATAATATGCTTATAGGTAGGCCTTAGTTACATGAGATTTGTATAGTCTCATAATGATCTGGGCAACAATTCAGGGGACAATTCGGGTGATGTTTCCACCCCAATTGATGATGGAACTTCTGGGAGCCATAAATTTTACACCGTAGCTCTAATTGACTCACCGTTTAAACCGTTGGAAAGATAAGAATGAGGAGAAAGTGGTGAGATGGCATTAAGATTTTCTCAATGGATTTTGACCTTATAAAACCCAATGGAAGTGCACCAAATTTCAATTTTAGTAGTGCAATCTAAAAATAGTAAGTTTCTAAAAATAGTAATTCCTTGAATTATGTATTGTTTTAAATCATGGAAGGCAAACGACTTGATCTCTCTTGAGATTTGTGACCTTCTACATCTTCCCCCCTACTTTCAAAATGTTTATAAATGAATATGTAACTTAAAATAGAAATCAGACATCTCTTCCCAGAGATAAGCATACAGTTGTATTTCGATTTTGAGTAATAAAACATCTCTTCTCAGAGAATTCATTGTTACTGTGTTATTTGTGTGTTCTTGAAATATTTTTCAACCAAAACTTTAGAGTTTTGGATCACATCAACGTTGCACCAATGTATCAAGTTTTCCCACTTAGGGATGGAAGTGAATATTCTAGGAGATTTACACCCATATGAACACTACAAACATCTTTAGGTTGAATTTCAAATCTATAATTATCATTAAGATATGAATCCAAGTTCTAAGAAGGATAAATCAAAGGCTATAATTATTGATCCTTCACCAGATAATTATATAGACCCTAATACCTTGGATTCCCTTTCCCATATGCCACCTCCTAAAACATCTAATCATTTCACCATTTCAGATAATAGATCAGGAGAGCATGTGACCCATGATACATTTCATATTTCCAATCTTCCTCAACATTTGAAAACCTTTGGGAAACCTAAAATTACTCCACATATGCATTAACAACAAAAGAACAAAGATAAAGGACCTATCACATTTGTACCAACATCTAGCCTAGGACCTAACCCTTTTTAAGGGGATGAATCATGGTTATATAATGACAACCAAGATGATTTTTATAAAAATACAAAGTATCCTATTCCCAACAGGATCATGGAGCATCACAATTATGAAGGAATAGGCCTCAGATCAAATCATCAAGGAACCATCAATCCAATTTCCATGCCTAAGTATGAAAGACCTTATGGACTTGGATTTAAACTGCCTAGGGGTGACCCCACATATCTTATTCAAACTCTATCACCAATGATTAATGATGTTGATACCAACAACGAAGTAGATTTTGATGATAGCCTCACCTTTGATGACCTAGCTAAAACCAACCTATTTGATAACAATGCCATTTGTACCCTTACATTGGCCATTCATCGTAACCATTTGCCATTATATTGTCCCTAACTAATAGATTGAGACCAACAAGAATCTAGTCTATTGATTGAGGAGTTTTAGAATGATGAGGTATTCTATGATTTATTAGGCCTTAGAGATGATGTTTCATTGGGAGATCACAAATTAGGATTCTCAATCACATTAGATCATGTAGCCTATTTTGGAGAGCAAGTGAACACCCTTAGCCAAAAACAAATAAGTAAAACATTGAGGTCCCAAAGTGAAAACCTCTTTGAGGCACTTTCTGACCAAAGGAAAAGTAAAGATAAAGGCCAGTCTAGTGGTAAAAACTTGTTTCAAGTGCCATTAGATGGGGGTGTTCATTCTTCTTTAAATTTAGACCAAGAGACCACTAATAATGAACTTGCCTATGGATCTGAGTTCAAATTTAAGAAATAATAAGTATTTGATCAAATTCTCCAAGAATTTATTATTATTATTGTTACATGGCCAGATCTCCCATTAGGGGACTCAGATTCATCATGCCTTAGAGAAGTTGAAGAGCAAATCCTAATGGAGGACCCTGACATAATCAAAAATTTTAAGTCACTACCTACTATCCTAGAAGATGATTCGACCCTTCTAGTCGAAGATAAAATGGAGGTAAATATTGAGACTCCATCAGACCTGAAATGGATAAAATTAGGAGTATCCCTCACTGAGGAGGAACATGACATATTTACATCTCTATTGAGAGAATTTGTAGATATCTTTGCATGGGCCTATTCTGACATGTTATGTTTGGACCCCACCTTGGTTATGCACCACCTTGTGGTTAATCCTGATGCTAAACTAGTAAAACAAAATCTATATAAGATGCATCCTTGCATTGTTGTATTGGTAAAGAAAGAGTTAGAAAAAATCTTAGAATCAGGATGTATCTGATCTATTGACTACTAAAAATGGATCTCTAATATGGTACCTATTAGTAAAAAGCCTGAAGGGATCATAATTTGTACTAATTTTTAAGACATCAACAAAGCTTGTCCTAAAGATGATTTTCCCTTGCCTAATATCAACATGATCATCGACTCCATTGTCAATTATGAAATTCTTTCACTCATGGATGGCTTTTCAAGATACAACCAAATCAAAATAGCACTAGAAGACCAACATAAAATAAAATTCACCACTTCATAGGGAAAAATTTATTATCAAGTAATGCCATTTAGCCTTAAAAAAAATTTAGCTACCTATCAAAGTGCCATAACTATTATATTCCATGATATGATGTATGATATTATTGAAGACTATGTCGATGACATATTAATAAAATCCAAAACCAAAGCTAACCATCCAGTAACATTGCATAAGATATTTAAATGGTTATGGAAGTACAAAGCTAGAGTCAATATAAATAAATGTGTGTTTGGTGTAACTTATAGTAAACTACTTGGCTTCATCGTGTCTCAGAGAGGTATTGAAGTTGATCTAGCTAAAGTCCATGCTATAACCAAGATGCCACCACCAACCAACTTGAAGCAACTCCATAGTTTTTAGGGTAAGATCTAGTTAATTTGATGCTTCATCTCTCAGTTAGCAGACAAATGCCATCCATTTACACACCTTTTGAATAATGGATTTGCATTTCACTAGGATGATCACTACCAAACAGCTTTTTATCAACTCAAAAACTATCTTGTTAATCTACCTATTTTATTACCTCCTATGCCAAGAAATACATTCTTGTTATACCTATCAGCTACCGACCATGCTCTTGGGGCACTCTTAGCTCAACATGATGACAATGGAAAGAAGCATGTTGTATACTACCTAAGTCATACCTTAGTTACATATGAACATAACTATGCACCTATTGAAAAATCTTATCTGGCCATGATCTTTATAGCTCAAAAACTATGCCATTACATGTTGAATAATAAGACCATGGTCATTTCAAAAGTAGATACGCTCAGGTATCTATTATATAAAATAGCTTTGCAAGGTAGAATGGCTAAATGGATCATGATTCTCAGTGAATTTGACATAGAATGCATCAATCAGAAGGCAATCAAAGGTCAAGTTATTACAGATCAACTTGTTGATGCACCTCTCATAGACACACGTCCACTCACATTTCAATTTCTTGATGAATCCATAATGATCATCATTGACACACCCCTTGAGGAGCAGCCTTGGAAGTTGTATTTTGATTGTTCATTTACTGCACATGGATTTGGGGTAAGCCTATTATTTATTACACCATAGAGGGATCTAATCCCTAGATCATTCAGAATCAACTTTCCTTGTACAAATAACATGGCTGAGTATGAATCACTTCTTACAGGACTTTGATAAGTAGTGCATTGGAACATATCTTATTTCCAAGTTTATGGTGATTCTTATTTAATCATCAATTAGGTCATAGACCAGTTTTAGACCAAAGATGACAAGTTGGTTCCATATAAAGCCATAGTCAACACTCTTAAACAACAAATTTCTAATATTCAGTTTGAGCACATACCAAGGGCTAGTAATATAATTGCAGATACCATGGCTACTATTAGTTCCCTGATTCAACAAATGGATAAAGCTAGAGAGTATCAGTTCCTCATCAATAATTTATCAACACCAGCTCATGAACCTTCAATCATTGTCATGATTTTTGATATTATTGGTCCTGATTCTATTTGGTACTCAGACCTTTACAACTACCTTCATGACCATATTATACCACCTAACCTATCTTAAAAACAAACCAAAGCCTTCATTCATCATTCTATTTTTTATACTCTACTTGGATCTACCCTTTACCATCACAGTTTTGATGGAACTCTACTTTGTTGTTTAACTTCAGCAGAGTCTACACTAGCATTAAGAGAAGTTCACAAAGGAGTATGTGGTGCTCATTCTAGTGGGATAGTCCTATCCAAAAAACTCTTGCATACTAGTTATTATTGGCCCACAATAGATGTAGATGCCACTGCATATGTAAAAAAGTGTGATAAGTGTCAATGGCATGCTAATTTGATTCATGCCCCGACCAAAACTTTGAAACTAATGTTGATACCATGGCCATTTTCTACATGGGGACTTGACCTCATTGATAATATTAACTTCACTTCATCTAATGGCCATAAACATATCCTTACTACTACCGAGTATTTCACTAAGTGGGTTGAATCTATACCCCTCACTTACATGACTGGAAAACAAATTTCTAAATTCATTTTCAACCATCTCATTTGCCATTACGATATCCCCTCTGATATTATATCTGATAAAGGAGGATCATTCAAGAACAAGGATGTAGACCAGCTATGTATTGAATATAACATCACACAATATTTTTCTATAGCATATTACCCTCAAGGTAATGGCCATGCTGAGGCATCCAATAAAATAATTGTTAACATCCTCAAAAATATTATCAATGACACCAGTTATGATTGGCACTTGTAGATATTTCCTACCCTTTGGGCATACCATGCCAATCATTGTACTCCTAATGGAGCCACTCCATAGTCACTTATTTATGGTATTGAATCCATCCTTCCCATTGAGGTTGAATTGCCTTCACTATGCATCTCTTTCAAGCATGCCCTAGATGATCATGACGATCGAGTAGTTTGCCTATAAGAGCTAGACCTGCTTGATGAGAAATGTATAATTGCACTCAACAATATTCAAGCATATCAAAATCAACTCAAAGGCCATTATAATCAACATGTTAAGTATAGAACATTTGAACTTGGTGATCTTATTCTTAAAGAAAACCAAAAGAATACCATGGCTAAGAAGAAGCATAAATTGAAATTCAAACCAAACTGGATAGGGCCTTTCATCATCATTATATATTATGGATCAAAAGCATACTGGCTTAACACACTAGATGGAGATGAACTTCCTAAACTGATGAATATTATTTATCTCAAGTGGTACTATGCTTGAGTGCTAAGGTGTATTATCAATAAGGACCATTTCAATTATGCCATTTTATCACTATTCTTCTTTGAAAAAATCCCATCCTTACTCATCCTCTTTGTCGTATCCACTTTTTACTTTCATTCTGTCGACCCAGTGTGTTCTAAATCCCAGCTTATTTGACCTTGGTTTTTGCTATTTTTTATGTAGTTTTAGCATCAAGGTATCTGATTAGTTCATCAATTGGTTCAAGTAATTTAGATAGAAAATGTATTTTAGGATAGTGTGATAGAAGTTTTGGTAGTTACATCCTTTGTTTTTATTATTTTCTTACCACCGGTCTTGCTACTAATTATAAGTACCTTTGGGAAAATTACTAATGTTGATCTATGTCATTGTGTCCTAGTTATAACCACCTATGGGAAAGCTAGGGGCACCATTAATCCTTGATGTACCAACTTGCCACTTCTGGTGTCATATTATGCCTTTTTACCAACTGTGCCTATTTTATTTGAATTGACTATTACACTAGTCAAATTCCTCCACTGTAAGGGCAAAACTATAGTGACTTGAGGTCCTACTATGGGACTATGTAGGTAGTGCTCGATACTTATTGAGTTTAGTTTATTCACCCTAAGCCACACTCTCACCATTTTTTGAGCACCCTAAGCCATGCTCTTGACATTTTTCAAGCTTGAACCATTTAGTGTCTCATCATTCTCAATTGAGTTGAGATACTCTAAAAAAATTCAAAAAACAATAGAAAAATCATTAGGAAAGAACAAAAACATTGACCACTTCTTTACCTTAAGGATTCTGGGAACCCTTACTAAGTTACAAGCAAATCACTTGTCATTTAATTTCCCCATCCTTTTTGGCCTTTTCCTCTCATGCACTTGCCATTGTGTAAGACCATTCTTATTATTATATCACATGCATTCTATTTAATTTCCTCAGTTATCACATTCTTCCCATTCCCTGGGAGAACTACATTTACCCTAAAGTTTTTTATTGGATATTACATCCATGGAACTATGTAGGTAGCATCCACTTAGCTAGAGCATATGGAGATAGCTCAGCCAACCCCTTCCTTTTATTCTATTCCCCCATTTTGTTCATTTATTAAGTTATCACCTATTTTCTAGGGGCAATGTTCATAGGGTTTTTATCGCATTATTTTTTTATTTATTTCTACTTATTTTTATTTGTTTGTATGCCTATTTATTTGATTTTAGCACTATTGCCTTGATTTAGTTTATGTGTGTTCATTGGGTGATTCTTTTCTCACACTTATACTCAAATCCATCCATATTCATATGCTTACATTATCATCATGGTTTCTATCATTGGTGCATTGTTTTCTATTAAGTATTAGATTATGGGAGTCAATCCTCATGCATATTTCTATCAAGTCCTCATGATGTTATATCATGATGCCTACTGAAAAGTTCTACAATAAACCTTAGCTTTAAGAAGTCTATTCAGTAATGGTGGCATCTCTTTGACACCATCTCAATTCAATCCTAATCATATCCCAAATAGAGTAATTAACCATGAAATAATTTCAACCTTTTATTAGTTTGGATGAGCATTTCCCTACTAGTAGGTTCTTTCAATTCATCGTTACCCTCTATGTTAAGTTATCATCATCCTCAGCCACATTTATCATGGTTTCCATAATCAGGGTCCAATGATTATAACCACCTATGGGAAAATCATTACACACCATCCCACCTGCATTTCTCAATGATTATAACCACCTTTAGGTAAATCATTGTGTTGTCACCACTTTACTTTTTCTGCCTATATAGGGGCATGTTATTATCTTGTTTGTCTATCCTAACTAGGGTAGCTCCATCTTCTCAATGATTATAACTACCTTTGAGAAAATCATTGTGTTATCATACCATGTTGCCACTATCAAGGTACAATGTTTATAACTGCCTATGAGCAAATCATTGCACACCATCCCACCTATATTTCTCAATGATTATAACCACCTTTGGGCAAATCATTGTGTTGTCATCACTTTACTTTTTCTTCCTATACAGGGGCATGTTATTATCTTGTTTGTCTATCCTAACTAGGGTAGCTCCATCTTCTCAATGATTATAACCACCTTTGGGCAAATCATTGTGTTATCATACAACGTTGCCACTATCAAGGTACAATGTTTATAATCACCTTTGGGCAAATAATTGCACACCATCCCACTTGAATTCTCAATGATTTTGACTAATTTTTTAGTCTCATTGTGTTTTCACCCCATCATCTTTCCTTTCTTTGGTCCCCTCACTTCACTTCTTTCCTTTCAAGGGACCATTTGCCAACTTACTTATGCCAACCGTTCCCTCGAGGGGGCATCATATGGTTAGTTTATCATCATTATAGTTGTAGGCATACAAGACCTTTTCATTCTTTGAGAAGATGTTACTGTGCTTATATCTTGTAATGCCTTCCCAAATAGGGGAAAATTGTAGATACCTAAAATTGGCCACCAATAACCTCCAACTAAGGTTTTGACCAATTTCTACTTAAAATGCACAATTTGACCTAAAAACACTAAAACATGATAAATGATGTGAAACTAACATATTCAAGTGCTAATTTTCACCAGGGTATCCCTAAATGGGGCAATGTAATTTATGAGTTAGCTAGCTTTGATTAGATCATTCTAAGTCAAAATGTCAATTTTGCACCTACATGCTCTAAATTGCTCTTTCCTATCAAATATATTACACAAGACATGTGCCTTTGTTATTTTTGGTTGGTAACATCTTAAATAGGAATATGGTTTCAATGCATCTGACAGTGCCTTCCAATTCTAATCCAATCAAATTTTGGACTAATAACAAGGCATTTTGATCAATTTGAGTAATTTTTACACAAAGTGCTTAATCATGCTTAAGATCTAATTAACACAAATCAAGGCATAATTAATAATTCCATGAAAAATTGTTGAATACTTGTTTTTAAAAATTAATATTAAATATTTGCATCATTAGGTGACCTCATTTCTTGGGAAGACACCCTTAGGCCATAAATGCCACAAATATCAGGATTCATGCCCTCCATGCCTCATCAATGCCTTCCATGATACCCTCCATGCCTCTTAATTTACCCTTATTCCAATGTCATGATGAGGATAATTGAAAACTTAATTCCAAAAATTGAATTAATCCTCAACCACACATCTCAATCTCAAGATGGATGGTTCAAGTTGTTTCTAGACATTGGCAAAAATCTATAAATAGAGAGGCCATGAACATCATTTCTAAGCTATTTTTGGTGAAAAGTTATAATGCACAAATATATTCAAGAATCCATTTAAATTAATGTTACCATGTAAAATTTATTTCAAGCCTAGCCAAGCCACAAGCCAAAGGTGCTAAGGAGAGATGGAGGTAGCCAAGCTTTCATTGTTAAGGACTTCATGAGCACAAGCTGAGCAAGCCACTACAACAAGCATTTTGAAGCATCCAAGGGAGGTAAAAGAAGGTTTCTTTTGAATTTTAGTTGTGTTTTTTATTAATGTTTGTTAACTAAGCTCTCCCTAGTGTCTAGGCATAGAGATGTTATTCTAGTTAGTGTGTTTCTTTCATTTTGTTTTCATTTTGAAACTAACACTATACTAACCATCCTCTCTTGATTCAAATTCCTATATCACATATTCTTTCCTTGAAGGGGACATATGTAGCTAACCTGATGTGTTTTATATTGATAAAATCATTTACCAACCTCTCCTAAGTCTCCTTGAATCATTTATTACTTATTTTCATGAATTGCAAACATCAAAATATCACTCTCTAGCTCATTATATGTCTATTACAGTTGAATGTACTTTTTGCTTTGGAGAGGGGACACCTATAGGTTACTTTCATGGGTTAGGCATGAGATAATATTTAAAAACTCCTTTATAGTTACCTAGAGTCACTTATTAACTTATTGGATATATTTATCCACATGTTTGACTACATACACATCAAGAACCATCACCCCTTAGTTCACTATCTTTCTTGGTCAACATAGTCAATTGTGTTGGCCAAGATGAAACCCTATAGGTGTAGTTACACATTTAGAACCTAGGTGTAATTTTTAAGATCTCCTTAATAGTGTTAAATATCACACCTAGTCATATCTGAACCTTCTCACTCACATTCATGCCACTCAATCACCTTTATCATGTTCATTGTCACATCAGTCAACTATAGGTGTATGTTTCAAGGTTTGAGATACCTATGGGTGCTTGTTGGATATTAGGACATCACCATTAAACTCTTATTTATGACCTTTAGATCATGGAATTTAATTTCACCCTTATCCCAATTTGATATTTCCAATACTTAGGCCCACATTATGAATGGGTTAAGAGCTAAAGCTTGTTATAGGTCAACCTCATGGCAAAAGGAAACCTACAAGTGAACATAAAACTCAAAACACAATATTCCAACCTACGTAGATGATCATTAGTTAATGAATACTCACTTAAACCATTTATAAACACTCACATATGGGGGCATAGTTTAATTTTCAACTTTGGGTTAAGCCTTGAAGGAGGTAGTATGGTTGTAGGTGACTTTGCTTAAGCCATTTATATGGATTGACTCTCCTTGGTCAATGCAAAACACTCTTATAGTACCCCTTTAATGATTTTCCATGGAAATTATATGTTCCTTACCAAAAAAAGGCAATCTAAACTAATCTTAAGCACCAAATATACTGATTAGGCCTATAACTTGTCATCAACTCATCTTATTGTAGATAACACTATGGAATTTTAGTGTTCAAAGAGCAACTTGAGGGCTTTCAAAAACCACTCTCCTCAACTAAAAAACCTCTCTTATTTTTCAAGTTGATATACCTATATGTAATATTTTAAAAAAAATTACTTGGAATTTTTGGAACTCAATGTAATCATGTATAAGGACACCCAAAAAGGGCCTGGACCTCTATTTTGACAATTTTGGGAGTTTGTCCCAAAGTGTCACAAGTTTGCTTAGAAAGTATCCTTGAGGTTCCACTAGCATAAAATATTATCAAAACTCTTAAAATGGTGTTAAATCATGTTCAAACCTTCTAAAACTCAAATAATGTTCAAATCACATATTTCATGTTTCCCCAAGAAGCGACAGACTATACAACTGTTATAGATGACCGTTTTGTCCATTTACTTGCTCTCTTAGCTCTTGAAGTGGATCTTGGAGTTGGATTTGGAATTTAAGTTGAATAAAAGGCATATTTGGTCAATAATAGATCACTTCAATTCATTTTGTATCCATAGCATAGAATAAACCTCCAGTAATTGGAAGAAATGACTACAACTCCATTCCTTCATTTTTCCTTGTAAACTGAGTTGGTTGGCTCATAAAATCAACTCCAAATGTGAAACCAATAATTTATAACATGATATAAGGTATTAAAAATCATTTATAAATAATATCATCAACTCTATTGTATGAAAACATCTAAACAAGAGTAAAACCTACAAGGTGCATAGAATAGCAAGTAGAAAAACATAGTCAACTTCAAGAGGATGATTCATAAAGAAAAATAAACAATTATTAAAAATATTTTTATGGAAATGAATCTATATGAGTTTAATTTCACTTCCCAAATTTTTTTGACATGTAAGTTCTCCAACTTTTCATACCAAGTACAAACCTAAAGACTGGTTTTGTATGCCTAAAAGGGTGAAAAAGGAGCAAAATGGTTTTGGGAATTTTTTATCACTTAAAAATCATATCAAGAAATTATATGGATATAATGAATCTTATGATTCATTACATAACCTTATCCCATGTGTCACACTTCCCCATGCCAAACTCTCCTCTTTTTTGAAGAAAACTGCTCTTTCTTCTAAAGAGCCTACCACTTTTAGTTACCAATAGTTGATTAAGACATATGAGGACACATGTCACATGAAATCACCCTTATTACACCTTCACACTTCCCTATAAGGCTGTAAAAATCATTAAATTCCCCTTTTTTGACCCCAAAATGACTTAAAATAATATAAGGACTAAAATGACTAATGACCAAGGCTAATATGACATGGAATAACATCAAAAAATCATATAATACCTCATATAACATAAAATTATACCCATAAACACATAAAGACCAAGTTTTTACCTATAGGGGTCTTAATCTGACCTACAAGGTCAAATCTGGTCAACATTTAATTTCATGGAGTTTGGTTGGGCCTACTTTAGAATGGTTTATTCACCTCCCAAAAGGTTCTATCACAAATTTTGATGATTTATCAAATAATTTTGTTAAACACTTTTCATATAACATTGAGCACTAGTTGACAATGGTTGATCTATGTGTTATCAAATAATGAGGAGGTGAGAGTTTTGTTGATTATCTTCAAATATGCTGAGCATTAACTAGCAAATTTCCACATACACTTCTTGATATTGAGCTAGAAAATATATTCATGATAAAGTTAAACTTAGAAATAGATCTTAACCTCATATTAAAATGTTCAGATACCTTTGATGATGTCATATTTAAAGGTGTATTAATAGAGAAGGCTCTCATTGATAAAGGATTGATAAAATTTTATTCATAAAATCAATCCCAACATCAAACTCAAAACCAGAATCACAACTAAATTTCACCTCTAAACCCAACAAGTGCAGTAGAGAAGCCCAAACCTTTCACTCATTATAATAATGTGGTTGGTAATGGAGTTATAGAAGCAAGACATGTCAACATGGTGTGGTCACCACAAGTATTGTTGACACTGTGGATTTCACCCTTGAGAGAAAGCTCAGCTTCTCCCTTCCACGCGGCATAATGGAGACTCCCCTCTTGCTATGGGTCTGGAAAAATTGAGAGGAGAATATCTAGATAAGGGCTAGCTCCCTTTGATGCATCTCTAAAACTGGCCCCTTCCTTTGTGATATAAAAGGCTTGCCCAAGGTGATTTTCTGAAGTGAAATGAGCCTTCGGATCTAACTCAAAAACCTGTAGGACTCAAATCCCTTGACTCTTTATAGAATAGGTCTACTACAAAGGGAAATGGCATAATTGCAGTGGGGGGAATACATCCAATATTGATAGTTTAGGATAGCAGGGAAAGAAGGAGACCAATTTTTGGCTTGTAGGACCAAAATGGTTAACAAATCTAGCAATTCCCAAGGGAAGTATTCCTACTATGCTTGGGAAGACTGGTAACCTCTAATTCCATTGGGCATGGAGTCAAGACGCATCTTGGAGAAGTTAACAACCTTGTAAGGAACTATGAACCAGCAAATATTTTACCCCAAACACAAAGGAGAACACACACAATAAAGGCTAAAAAAACTACACACACATGTACAATAGCACTTAGGGAAAACAAAGATGACTAAAAGTAAACTAATATGTACACCTAACTAGATACATTTGTCTCCCTCTTGGATCAAAGGGAAAACTTCTTAAGTCTCCTTCATGGCAAGAAAACTTATGGTGTCAGACAAGTGGTTGAATGGAAAGGAGACTTGGTGACTTGCTCTTTTTGTCTGCCACTTTGATTGGCTTGTATCCAAATGAATTAGGGTCAAACATGCTATATATATATTCATCTTGCTCTCAGAAGCTTACCTCATGTTGGCCCTTCATGCTACTGTATCTCACCAAGAAATCAATGGCTGCTAGCTCATCACCATAGGGATCATCTAGCTTATAACCCCCTTGATATACGTCACAGATTGACTTGTTCCCTTCTACCTCATTGAAGATACTATCAAACTAATCTTCTGCTTCCTCATGGATTTCTTGAAGAAGGGTGACTGTTGTGATGTTTGAAATGAGATCACAAACTACTTACTCATCCCACAAAACATCAGCTTCTTCCTCAAGGCACTCTTATTCAAAGCTTTCATCAAGATGGATAGGACTCTCCTTTTCTTTCTCAAAGACCAGAGTCTCTATTTGTTCCTAGACATTCCCCTAATCCTCCTCCAACTTGGGTTCCATTGCATGGTCATTCTCTTTATCAAAGCAACAAGGAAGTTCATCAAACAATGGAGGAGAGAGCTCACCATGATTTCTTTCCTCATCATCCATTATTGATAGATAAAGTTAGTCAACCTTTTCTTCATATTGCTAGAACATCTGCATATATGCATGACTTGTGTCTTCTCCATTATTGATGATGTCTTAAAAGGGAGCATCCATGATGATATTATCCTCATTATCACTCATGATAGCCTTGTGGGTAGCTGAAAATTGGATCCTCACTTCTTTACTTTCCTCTTTCAAAATAAGTTCCTCCTTGAGAAAGAATGGACTGGAGGGTTGATGGACAAACTCATGTGGAAGAGGAGGCAATCCTTGAGCTAGAATCAAATGATTCTCATCCTTCCATTTGGCCAGCACTTCATCTATATCAGATGTGGCCTGATAGCTATCTTGAAGGAGTGTAGATGGGGTGTGTTCAGACATGAAATATATTGTTTGATCTAAATCATCCATCACACCTTGGTTGAGGAATCTTATTCTAGACTCTAAATCTACAATTTGCCTAGATATATTCTCTTGAAAGAGCCTTTCTTAGAGATCATGAGGATCACCATGAGTAGGAGCTACTTTATCTTCTTCAAGGCCCTGAGCTAGTTCATGGTATTCCCTCCTCTAACTTGGAATCTTGACATCATGTTGAAAGACTTGAGGAGGTTGAGGAAGACTAGGAAGAGACTCATTTTAATGCTCAAAAAAGTTCCACGATTGGTGTTGGTCCTATTATAGCAAGAATGAACCACTAATCGAGCATCTAACTTTTAATCAGGTGATTATGGGATAGTTTGTCCAAGGAGTTGAAGTATTTTTTGGTGTGTTCTTCAACCAATTAGCCTTTGGAGGCATTTAAACCAACACCAATGGTGACTCTAAGTTGAATCAACTGGTTAAGCAGTCCTAGTGCCATCAAGAAATCACATTTTGGTATGTATAATTCCAGTGCTCAATAGCATAGACCTTGTTTTCCTTCATATAACTTTGATCAAGCTCAAGTTGTTCATGGCATCACCTCAAGCAGCTCTCCTAGTTGCCCTTCACGTAGTGTAAAGGAAGTAACACTAGAATTTGAGAAGCAAGTGATGGAGATAAATAGATTGGAGGAACATGATAGATCAACAAGAGCTTATGTATAAAGAGGAGTGCTTGTTTAGGCAAGCTCAGGCCTTACAATCCATGAAGGAGGAAGTAGCAAAATGGAAGAGTCCATTTATTCAAGGTAGTCAACCTTGTGTGTCCCCTCCTATTCTAAATAAATCCCCCTCTTGTGCACCAAATCCTTTCTACCAGATAGCACTTTCTCACTCTAGCTCATCTGATGTATTAATCACTCCTTCTCTTAATCCCTTGCACCTAGATTTTAAACACCAAAGGGCATTAGAGCAACCTCCCATGGAAATGAACCTTCTCAATTCCTTAGGTTGTGAATCCTCCTTTGAAGGGAATACCATGAACCAGCACATCTCTCTTCTAGAAACTCTTCCTGTACATCAACAGTCTCTTCCTAGTCTTCCTCAACCTCCTCAAGTCTTTCAACATGATGTATGTCAAGATTCCAAGTTAGAGGAGGGAATACCATGAACTAGCTCAGGGCCTTGAAGAAGATAAAGTTTCCCCTACTCATGGTGATCCTCATGATCTCCAAGAAAGGCTCTTCTAAGAGAATATAGCCAGGCAAATTGCAGATTTGGAGTCCAGAATGAAATTCCTCAGCCAAGGTGTGATGGACGGTTTACACTAGATATGTTGGAATCATTCTATGAAAGCATGAAATAAAGTGACTTAACACAAGACAAAACCATAGACATATGCAAAAGTGCAAACTCAAATGGAGGTAAAAATGCTATGTCTTGATTCAAGGTAAAATCCTGTAGGGCTTCACCATACAAGCTAAGAGATATCTTATTCTCTTGAGAGGTTACAATATATATATAACATAAAGAGAAAGACTTCTAGTGCCTTCCAGAATAAGCAGCCCATGCTACATTGAATGCTTTCGAAAGAGGAAATCACTCATGCTGATATCATCCTTCTATAATTAGCTTGAAACAAACATGTTGTGGGTGTCACAAGTCTTGACTTTGGTGCTTAACATGTATTAATATCACTACAAAATCATGGGTCATATTAAGTGTTACTGCAAAATCATGGGTCACTATAATAACTTCCTATGCTGACACTTCTTTTTCCACCTGGGTTGTTCTATTCTTTTTTGTGCTTGACCTATGTGTGCATGGTCGTGCTTTCACTATTTTTTGTCTCTTTCCTGGCAACTCAGCTCTTGAGCTATCTTTTTGTCTTTTTCTAGCTCTTGAGGCTCCTTTCTCAGTGGGTCACTGAGTTTCCCTCGAGCCTTAAGCCCCTTTGAATTTCATCAGGCCTATGCCATTCAAGCTCTTTCAAGCCACTTCTAGAAGGATGATATTAGCATGAGTGATTTCCTCTTTCCAAGGCATTCAATGCAGCATGGGCTACTTGTTCTGGAAGGTGCCAGAAGTATTTCTCTTTATGCTATATATATTATAACCTCTCAAGAGAAGAAGATATCCCTCAACTTGTATGGTGAAGCCCTGTAATATTTTACCTTGAATCAAGACATAGCATTTTTACCTCCATTTGAGTTTGTATTTTTGTATATGTCTATGGTTTTGTCTTGTATTAAGTCATTTTCTTTCATGCTTTCACAATATGATTCCAGCATGTCTAGTGTATTGTGAGTTCTTATTTTGCAAATCAACAATAAGTGTCTACAGCAGAGTATAGATGCATGTGAATAGGCTACCATAGTGTGTCTTATAACACCTCTAATAGTTTCTTCCCCCCTGTATCTCTAGAGGACCCCTTAGCTCATTGATGCAGAAGAATTTCTCTTATCAAATGAAGTGTATATCAGCTTGTTCTTGGTGTAAAGTATATGTCAAAGCTAAGTAGATCAATCATTTTGGTACATCACCATTTAGATAGGTTTTATTTCATTTATATCCTTCTCCCTTTTCATCCCCCTAATTATTAGCAATAATAATGAAAAGCCTTAGAGATGCATCAAAGGGAGCTATCCCTTATCTAGAGATTCTCCCCTCAGTTTTTCCAGACCCATAGCAAGAGGGGAGTCTCCATTGTGCCGTGTGGAAGGGAGAAGCTAAGATTTCTCTCAAGGGTTCAATCCATAGTGTCAACAAGTATATAAGGCTCCTCAGCCATAACTGCTTGCTTTACAAAGGCATCCTCCTCCAAGGAATTAGTTTAATATAAAACCATTTACTAATTTGGGAGAGCCTATTGAGAATGTATTTCATAAGCTACGTGCTATGAATATGATTGGGTGGAAAGATACCAAAACCTATGATGAAATTCAACCTAAACAAGACTAGTATAGGGATAATGAATATTGTGAATATCATCGAGTTAAAGGTCATGCAATTCATAGATGTGTATAACTATGACATCTCATCTAAGAAAATCTAGAAAGAGGGGAATTGAATTAAATAATGCATCATCCTCTAATTCTAATCAAAATATTGGGATATATAGAAAACATTTTCCTTGGCATAATATCAATTAGAATGAGTAGCGGCAACATCAACAAAATAATAATCGTAATCAAAATCAAAGTTCCAAGGCTAACAATGTTGATTACCATGTTACCCCTTATGATTATAATGTAATGGGATATATCATGGAACATTATGTGACCACTATCAAAATCAACCCCCATTCCCATTATAATATTTCCTAACAATCAAATCCCTATTTTTTAGGATCAAGTCCATATATTATGGGAGTTCCTCAAGTTATACTCCAAGACCTATTTATTTTGCTTCAAATTCTTATATTTCTTTTACCACTCAAGATTGTACTTTTTACAACTCGATGATCTAAAATTAGCCTTCAATTTCATATATCTTATTTAAATAATTTTAATCCACTTTTTAATTCTAATCCTATTCTAGATCAATCTAAACCCAAGTATACACCTCTTGTCAAGAAGCAAGTATGATCTTGTGGATCAATTGAATAAGATACCAACACAAATTTTCATCTTGGATATTTTGTGTACTTCTCAACTTCATAAGGTTATCTTATCTAAACTTTTTATCCAATCTTAGGTACCTAGCAATATTACATTAGATAAATTTCAAGCATCAGTAGAAAACTTATCTCCCAGTCCACAACTGATATTTGATCAAAGTGATATATCATCCCTTGGGTCTTCCCACACTAATTCCTTATATATTAAGGTCACAACTACTCTCCATAAAATCAAGTGGGTACTTATAGACAATGGTTTTGGCCTTAATATTATTCCACTGAAGCTAGTTTAATGTTTGTTATATTGTAGTAGATTTAAACAATGGTACCATTACTATTAATGGGTATGATAATAGTGAATGGAAATCAATGGGTATAATTCCCTTGCTCATATAGGTTGGTCCTATCATCCATAATACTTTATGTCATGTAATTGACTTGGAATTGTCATATAATCTCCTTATTGGTTGGCCATGGATTCATGATATGCATGTAGTTATCTCTACACTTCATAAATGTATCAAACTTCCTCATTCGAAAAGGGGGGTCACTATTCTTGGGGATCTACAACTGTATCAATATTGTAAAAATATAGAAGTGGAAGGTCACTGATATACTTATTGTTCTAGTGTTGACCATTCCATTAAAAAGATAGAAAGTGATGTTTAATCCACCAAACTCTAATTACCTAGATTCCAATACTCTTACTTCCTCTTCAAAATCCCCCTTCCCCTCACTAAAATTCTCTCATTTCAATATTCATGACAAAGGTCTTGGCACATATAGTATTGAAAATGCCTTTCACATTTCTAAACTACCTAGATCACCTTAATCCCATGGTAGGTCCAAGATGGAATGGTGCAAGAAGGTGGAATCTTATCACAAGGAGCATCTTCCATTTATCCCAAGGAAAACATTCAGTCAACAATATTTGAATCAAGAAAATGAGTCATGGTGTACAATGCAGATTTTGTTCTTTGTTTTCAAATCAAAAAGTACCCTATCCCAAATATGATTATGGCTCATCATGCTTATAAAGGCAAGGGTTTGGGATCAAAAGAACAAGGTAGATTAGACCCTATTCTTCCTACCAAACATGCAAATAAATAAGGTCTCAAATATAAATCAACTAGGGTTGTATCTATACATCCTAAAAGTGATTCAACCTTTATGCTAAAATATGATGTTCTTAGTATCAACACAAAGTCCTATTATAACATCTATGATGAGCTTGCCAACACTAATCTATTTAATTCTCATTCTATTCTCACTATTTCTATTATTCTAACCTTTCCCCTTACCCTTTATTGTCTTGACCTCATTCATTGGAACCAGTAAGATGATGATAACATCCTTGACAAGTTTTTAAAATAAGAAACTATATCAAAGTTCATAGTATTAAGAGATAATTTACTGATAGGTGACCACAAGTAGAGATTTGTATACACTTTGGACCTCAAGGTCTGCTTTAGAGATCAGGAAAACTTCTTTGGTCAAAGTAAAAATGAAACATTGAGATCCTTAAGTTAAAACCTCTCTGAGGCACTTTTAGATCAAGGAAATAGTAAATAAAAATACAAGTCCATTATTAAAATCCTATTTCAGGTATCATTGGATGGGGAATTTCACTATCTTTCACAAGAAGCCCAAGAGTCCACAAGTCCATGCTTATCCTTTGGAGTAAAAATCAATCCTAAAGATCATGAATAATTTGAGCTTATGATCTAGGAAAATACATATTTAGTATCTCATTAGCCATTACCACTTATGAATGATTTGATTCTTCATACATGGGTAGGTTTGAGAGTCCACATTCAGAGTTAGATGATTGATTGTCTTCTTTGCCTATGAATTTGGAAGATGGTTCCACTCTTGTTGTGGAATATACTATAAAAGTGAATATTGGCACATATGATAATCCAAAAATGATCAATCTTGGCACGTCTCTCACTTTAGAGGAATGTGAATTGACTATTGATGTTATAACAAAGTTCATTGATATATTTTTTTGGACCTACTCTAATATGCCTAGTTTAGATCCTTCTTTGGTTGTGCATCATCTAGTTATGCACCAAAATGATAAACCTATTAAGTAGATGATCTAAAACTTAGAAGTTATGATTTATATATATTTCAAGAACATGAAAATAACATAGTAACAATGAATTCTCTAAAAGAGATATTTTATTACTCAATATTGCAATACAACCATATACTTATCTCTGGGAAGAGATGCCTGATTTCCATTTCAAGTTACATCTTCATTTATACACATTTTGAAGGTAGGAGGAGGATGTGTAATGTCACCAATATTAAGGGAGATTAAGTGGTTTGACATATATGATTTAAAAAAATATAGAATTTGAGGAATTACTATTTTTAGAAACTTACTATTTTTAGACTCCACTACTAAAATTGAAATTTAGGGAACTTACATTAGGTTCTATAAGGTTAAAAACCACCAATAAAATTTTGGTTCCATCTCACCATGTTCTCTTAATTTTTATCTTTCAAACGGTTCAAACGGGAAGTCAATCAGAGCTATGGTGCATAAGTTATGGCTCCCGAAAGTTCCATCATCAATTGGGGTAGAACCGTCACCCGAATTGTCACCTGAATTGTTGCCCAGATAAGTAGAAGCTGTGGAAGATGCATCCATGGATTTCCATCCTTGTCAAAGGAAATATAGAAAACAAATTTGTAATAGGTTTTATTAAACCTATTCCCTATGCAAATTGGATTTCTAATGTTGTCCTGGTCAATAAGAAACTAGTTGGCATATAGATTTGCATAGATTTTAGAGATCTTAAAAAAACCTAACCTAAATATGATCTTCCATTGCCTAATATAGATATGATTATGGACTCTATATCAGGTTATGATATGTTATCTCTTATGAATGGATTATCTAACTATAATTAGATAACTATTGCTCTAGAGGATCAAATCAAAGTAGCATTTACAACTCCATGGGGAACATTTTTTATCAAGTCATGTCATTTGGCTTGAAAAACATTGGAGCCACATATCAGTTTGAAATTATTATTATATTTCATGATCTTAGGCATAAAATTGTTGAATACTATATGGATGATATTCTAGGAACATCCAAAACTCGTACAAAGCATCCTAAAGTATTGCTAAGAATATTTGAAAGGATTTGTGAATATAAAGTGCATTTGAACCCTAAAAAGTGTGTTTTTGGGGTTAAGTATGGAAAATTGTTAGGCTTCATTATCTCTCATAGGGGAATTGAATTTTATCCATCCAAAGTTTAGGATTACTAAGATGCTTCCTCCTACTAATTTGAAACAACTCTACAACTTATAGGGTAATATCTAGGCTATTAGATGCTTCATCTCCCAACTTGGTAATTGTTGTCATCCATTCACACATCTTCTAAATAAGGCACTACATTTCAATGGAATGTTGAATGTCAATAATATTTTTAGAAAATTAATTAATACTTAGTAAATCCTCTAGTACTTGTTCCACCTATGCTTGGGAACCCTTTGTTATAATACATTTTTTCAATCTACCAATGCATTGGGGGCACTCCTTGCCCAACATGACGATTAGGGAAAGAAATAAATATTTATTATTTGAGTTGAACACTAGTAATTTATGAGCATAATTACATGAAAATTTAAAAATATTATCTCACACTAGTTTTCACTTCTCAAAAGCTTAGACATTAAATGTTGAACAATAAAACTGTGTTGATTACCAAAGTAGATCCTTTGAAATATTTATTAGCCAAAACAACTTTAACTAGTCAAATAGTTAAATGGGTAATGTTGTTTAATGAGTTTGACATTGAATATAAACATCAAAGGGATATAAATGGTCAAGTATTAGTTAATCAGTTGGATGAAGCACCTCTTCATGATTATACTCCTATTACAGTGCACTTTCTTGGTGAGTCTATTATGACTCTACATGAAGCCAAAGATGGAAGCTCTATTTTGATGTCTCTTTCACATCTCATGGTTCAAGATTAGGAATATTATTCATCACACCACAATGTGATATTATTCTTAATTATTTTCACATTGGATTTCCTTATACTATTGACATTGTTGAATACAAGGCTTTGATTACTAGGCTTCATCTTTTAGTTTAGTGGAATATTCAACATTTACTATTATATGGTGATTCATAGCTAATTATTAATCAAGAAAATGATCAATATCAAATAAAGGATGAAAATATTATGTCTTACAAAGGCACGGTAGATGCCCTCAGGATCAAATTTGAAGACATCTATTCTAAATAAGTTCCTCGAGCAAACAAGAAGTCTGTTAATGCTATGGTTACCATTGGATCTATGGTTGAACTATCTCCTACTATCAAAAAGTATCAGTTCTTAATCAAAAATATTATTATTCCAATGTACAATTATTTAAATTCTGAGATGATATGTGTCATTTTCAGTCCCACTTCCCCTTGGTACATAGACATTTATTCTTATCTCCTTGATCAAATCCTTTTTGTTGATATATCCCATAACCATATAAATTCCTTTATCCAAAATGCTTCTTGTTACACCATACTTGGAAACACACTCTATCATAAGGGTTATAATGAAACTTTGCTTCATTATTCAAATATGGGTGAATATGACTTAGTGCTTTAGGAAGTTTGTAAAGGGATTTGTGGGGCTCACACTACCGATATGGTCCTAGCCAAAAAGCTCCTTTGTATTGGTTATTATTGGACTATTATGGAAGCAAATGCATGTGATTATGTTAATAAATGTTTGGCATGTCAAAAACATGGTGATATTATTCATGATATAACATAGGCACTTCAACCAGTTACAACTCTTTGGCCATTTTATATATCAGGGCTTGATCTCATAGGAAAAATTAACCCTACTTCTTCAAATGGTCATAGCATATCCTCACTGCTACTAAATATTTCACTAAATGGGTGAAGGTAATCCCTCTCAATTATATAGTCAGTAATTATATTTCCAAATTAATATTGAACCATATCAGTTGTCATTATGGAATTTATTCTAATATCATCTCAGATAATGGCACATCCTTTAAAAAATAAGTAAATCACATCCCTATATTTTGAGTTCCATATCAAGAACAATTTTTACACTCCTTATTACCCTCAGGGTAATGGCCAAACTGAATCATCCAATAAAACACTTATCAAATCCGCCAAAAATATTTTTGATGAATATGACCATAATTTGCATTTAAAAATATTCCTAGCCTTGTGGGCATCCATATTAATGTCCACACTTATACTGGTGCAACACCCTATTTCTTGGTCTATGGTTCTAAATCAATTCTTCTTATTGAGATTGAGCTTCCCTCATGAATTTTAGTGTAGAATATTATTGATGAAGAAGATTATTAATTTCCCAGATTAGTAGAATTGGGGCTCCTAGATGAGAAACAGCTAGTCTCTCTTAATCACCTCAAATCCTATTAGAATTGGTTATGTCAAGGTTATAAAAATGCATTATCTCTCTAGAGTTTTAGCTTGGTGATCTAGTGTCAAACTAAAATTGAAATAATAGGAATGTTGAGTGGGAAAATAAGGGTAAGTTTGAACCTAATTATTTTAGGCCCTTTTATTATTTTAGCTAATTGTAGGTATAGTGCATATAGGTTGGCTAATGCATAGGGTTATGAACTCGATAAACCAATGAACATTATGCATCTTAAGAATTTTTATGTTTGAATTCCCATGCTATTGTTTATAAGTATTCATAATTGGGGGAATATTTGTTCCATTTTGTCTTTGATATCCTTTCAACCCTTGTTTGGGGGCATCCCTTCACTGTTCCTTACCTCCCTTTCGTATTACCACCCTAATCAGATTATGATTATATAGGTATAATAAGTGAATCAAAGTAACACTTAGCAAGAACAAATTAGAAAGAATGGCTTGTGTTAGAATCTCTTTGCATAGGAAATGTCAAAATATGAAACATTGTGATTTTTGGGCTTGTATGACTTTTATCAATCCCTTTAGTTCCTATCCATTCTTGTTTACATTCCTTCTTAACCACATTCACATCCCAATTCATTGTTGTAAGATAAGGCATTGTATCATATTACAATTTTTTTTTGAATGGTACTACTTGAATTACTCATATATGGAAAACCCTTTCATGTTTCTTGTTCATTGTTGAGTTTTTGCACCCACGATCACACTTTCCTATGATAGGTGTTTCTAGAGATGTTTGTTCTCATTTATTTTATATTCTTTATTAAAAATACTCTTATTGGTATCCTATTATAGAAATAACTAAAGAGTGAAAATATTCTAAAAAACCTAAAAAATCCAAATATTCCCTTATGTAAAAAACCCTAAAATTTGCATGACTAAATGTCCCATAAGTTTCCCCATCTATGCCCATATCTAATATGACATAATTGATCATTTGTTATCATGTTACTTGACTTGGATTTCCATTCACTCATAGTTAGGTGGAACATACTAAAATACCTCATAGGTGATTTTCATCTCCTCATGAGTGTGGCATCTCAAAAAGTGGGACCAAATTCCCACACTCTTGTCATTTTGTGAGTTAATCCCACACTCTCACCATTTTACAAGATAATCCTATGATCTCACTATTTTATGAGTTTATATTTCATGATCTCATTGTTTTATGAGTTTAACCACTCTAATTTCAAACATTTATTTCTTGTCCCCATTCATACTTATCATTTATCTATGTCAACTTTCTATCGAACTACAATGGCTTGAGATTCAATTAGACTATGTAGGCAACACTTAGTTTTCTAAGGTCAGCTCAGCGATACCTTATCCCATGCTCTCAACATTTTGTGAGAATATATCTTACCATTTTGGAAAGCTTATTCCTTATATGCTCTCATCATTTTATGAGTCCTTTCCTATTTTTCTTCATAATCTATCTTCTTAACTTGTCATCACTTTTATTCTTTCCCAAATCCTTGAGAGACTACATTTAGCCTGAATTCCATAGCACTATGCAGGCATCATCCACTTTCATGGGGAATTTAGAGTCATCTCAGCCACCCATTGCCTATTATTCTATTCCCCCTTGGTCATGATTGTTATGTCACACCCTTGGTTTTAAGAGTAACACCTCATTGTCACACGCACTTAATTACTAGTGGAATGTTTATTTACTTTTGATTGAGTGTTTATGTGTTGTTTTTTTGGTTATTTTTTGTATGTTTATATGTGTTATTTAGTTGCCTTAATTTAATACATTATGTTTTTCTCTTAAGTCTTGATTATTCATTTCATGATTTTAATTTGTAAACATTTCTTTTTGAATTAGAATTGATTTAAGTGCATTATGTTTTACATTTAAAAATTGATTTTTAATATCTTATTTTTAATTTTTATTCATTTTAATTTTGAATTCAAAATTACACATATTGATAAATAAATGTTATCATGATTTATTTCTATACTATGATGCATATTTTCATGTGTAATATTAAAAATCAAGTCTCAAAAGTCTAAAGCAATGTTACAATCAAATATCTCTCTCTATTTGATCTTATCATAAGACTAAAAAAAATCAGGATTACATAAACTAGGCACAACATCTAACTCATCAATAGTAATAGTAAGAGCATCTCTAAATTAAGGTCATATCAACTATTTCTAAACTAAGAAAAAGTGACATAAGCAAATGAAATAAGCATCACATGAGATAATAATCAGATTCATGGATCTCTCTATCATTATTTATTCCTTTCACAAGTCCACTCATCCAAAATTTTACCAACTCTCCCTTTGAGGGGGTATCTAGGGCTTACCAAGCACTAGTTTGGGACACATTTGAACCCGTTTACTAGCACATTTAAAAATGTTGTTAATTTTAACTTTTGTTAATTTTATTCTACGATCATTTTAATGACTTTTTTATTATTTCAAAATTCATTGATTTGTCTACAAATATTAATGTCTTATAAAATAGAGGAAAATGTAGACACTCCATTTTTATCACTTCCATGTCAAAATTACAAAATAGAATGACTTCCCATAATTGCATACAAACTGGTCTAAAATCATCTGTTCATCTAACATATAAGTTTGAATTTACATTGGCGCATCTCTAGGTGAGATAATTAATCATATTATATCTATTCAATTATCATTCTGTTCATTTTCTTTGTTCAATTATTCTAATATGATCAATTCACTAATTATCCTTCAATGATCAATTAATGTAAATAATTCCCCTTCCCTAAATCATTCTTCTAATCAAATTCCCTACATTATATTAATTAAATTGATCTTTGATTAATTAAATTAATCATTATTCTAATTATAGTTATATTAAAATGGATTATAATTTCTTTTTAATTGTCAATTCTTATTTTTCTCCCTCTATGAGGCATCTTCATTCAATAAAGAGTCTTGAGATCCTATGGAATATTCGATTGGGAGCTCACTATTTACTAAACGAATTAATAAGAAGGATTATTCTCCACACTTCATCTTGGAAAAAATATGAAGGGCCCACAATGAATCTTGTAAGATATTTAAGGGGAACATTCTCAACCCTTCATCTTGAAAACAAGATGAAGGGCCTACATTGATTATCCATGTGTTTTCTTGGGAATAATTCTCCACCCTTCATCTTGAAAACAAGATGAAGGGCCCAAATTATATCTCACAAAAATATTTTGAGGATAATTCTCCACCATTCATCTTGGAAACAAGATGAAGGGCCCAAATTAATTTCCCTTTGATATTTTTCAGAGTTATCCTTCGCCCTTCATCTTGGACAAGATGAAGGGCTCGTGTGATCAATCTATGTGTTGATTTTTGTGCCTTGGTGAGGATGAATTTGAATAAATATATATTGGAGTCAAGATTAAGGGTCCTCATTGATTCAAATTTATTATAAATATACCTCTTCTCCTTTGCAATGAATATGCTTAAATTTGACAATGAAGTGTTGTCATATTCTCAATTCTTCTTGTATATCACCTTTATAATCTTCATCAGTTTAAACTAATCTAAGGTTTTAAAGGATATGTTTCATCATGAAATGGAATTGACAAAGACCTATTTAAACTACATATGATCCAAATCATACACAAATATGAGGTTTTTAATGAAGGTTTGCATTGTATTGATTTAATCTTAGCATTGTTATCATGATATTTGCGTGTTCATAAGGTATTAGGTGTAGATTTTTAGTTATTGATACTTCATTTGATTATTTTAAAATTATTTAATAATTAAAATTAATATTTATATGCTAAGGATACATGTTCCTTATTTGATCTTATCAATTTGTGCATATCACATATTTTCAATTATGTTGATTGATAAATGTGTTAGACACTGATCCACTAGATATTTGAATGCTTTATTGATTAGATTGGTAAGTCATAGAACCATATTAAAGCATATTCATTTAGGTTACTTGAAAATTATTTGGTCAAAATTTAATAATTTAAAGCATAATCAAGGCATGTTTCATTACAATATTGAAGATGTTGTTAAGGATCACCCTTGTAATCATAAAATTTAAACTTGGGTGTAATAAAAGCAATTGGTAAAGGGTGAAATAATATCTCAGGTGATAGAGGATTATGTAATAAATCTTTTGAATCAATATAATGAGTTGATTTCAAATCATTTTGTTCAATATTGGTAATAATAGCCTCTAAATATTTAATAACTTGGAGAAGAGTTTGTATAATAGACCCATTAAGATTTAGATTTGAGATTTTAGAAGCCACTAAAGGGGATGTGAACATGGTTTGAGTTGATATAGGCATTAAAACCATTAATGGGGTTGAAGTATTAATTATTCCCATGGAGGATGTAACAAGATTTGTACCATCTATGGGTTCACCATTATTGGATGTGGATGTACCAAAGTTAGCATGTTTATGGATTTATTCTTATGTAACATATAATAATGCATTAATTAATTCATTATTTGTATTTAGATGATTTTCTAAGGTTGTTTTATCTTCCATTTCAAAATAATATTTCTTAACATTTACCATATTTAATAAATGTGAATAAAGGTGCCAAAGGAAATGAAAAAAATCATATCTACAAATTTCTAAAATTAAAAACCCTAGAGCAAGCTAGTATTTGCATGAGAAGACATAAGGATTAGGTTCACTAAATTTTTAACCCTTTATAAATAGTGTTAGGGGTTAAATGGGTATAATATCCAAATCAAATGGATGAAAAAAACTATTATAGAGAATTCCAATAAAACTTATTCATATAACACAATATATTGAATCTAGAGAATTAATAAATATGGCAAGTACAATGCCAATTGATATTGTTATAATTATAATACAAGTAAGGGGTAATACATAGCTTATTTGAAAATGTATAGGTGGATTTGATTTTTACATAGGTGAACGAAAGTAGGTTGATGCTTAGGATCTAGTCATCAAATTATGAAAATATTGTTTTTGGAGGCCTAGACACTTGCATCAACTTGTAGACATTTGTGTTGATATTTTTATCCAAGTCTCAATGGTTCTATCATGTATAAAATATTCATATATTGTGAATCTACTTCTTATTCCTATTAGGGTTTTCTATTGCCTTTTTATTGATGTACATGTATCACACGCATATGCTCTTATGACTATGTATAGATAAAACCCTAGTTCTTCACCTTATGTTAGGTCACATTCTTATTCCTATTAGGGTTTCATATTGCCTTTATATTGATGTATATATATCACACACATATGCTATTATGACTATGTATATCTAAAACCCTATTTCTTCACCTTATGTTAGGTAACCTTGTCAAAAATGGGTTAGTGGGTTTATGAAGTTAAGCTAACCTCAAGGACCCCTTTATCAATGAGCACCACCTACATAACTTGTACTCCAAATAAGGCCTCAGGGATATGTAATTCTCACTTAAGTGTGGGTTTTTATGTGTAAAATATGCTACATATAAGGGTATGAAATGATCTAGATTATAACTTGAAAAATACCATTTATGGGATGTTCTTTGAATGATTTAGATATATAACATGAATGATTATGTAACTGATATATAAATAAGGAAGAATAGGATAGTAAAAATTAGTTGTGAAATTGATTAAATGAGCTTAAATAGGTGTTTTCTTGGTATTTACTACATGTGTTCTTGATAATTATGAATGGTATTTGTTTTGTATTTATACCACACCTTTTGAAAGTATCTCATTGAATGGTTGGTTAAGATAAATTAGCCAACCCATACATTTTTAAAAATTTACAATTTGGATTTTTTTTGACGTAGAGACACTTGATAAGGAAACTGGACACTAGCATTGACACTAGTGTCCCTATTAAACATAAGTGTCTAATAGGGTATAAAAATATTTAAGGTCTATAACTCATAGTGAAGGATATAGATCATATTTTAAGTTGTATATAGTGTACAGGTGATTTGGGTCATCATAATGATATGGTTGGACTATCATATAAGCAATTAGGCATGGTGAGATAGTGAATACAAGCCTTTTGGTATTTTGAATGTTTAGGACTAAAGGTAGAGATTTGATTGGTATTTCTCAAGTGTGCAAGACTAAAATGTTATATATAATCATATTTTAGTATCTATAGTCATGCCAAAAAGGGAAAGGTCCAACATCTACATGCCTATGTATCCTAGATCTAATGCATGTTTATATGACACCCAAGTATTTGTGAAACATATGTGTGTATAGAAATGATATGTTATTTACTAACATAGAGTAAAAAAACATATGAAAAAGCTATTAAATATGTGAAATACTAATTTTTTGTATTTTTTACTTTATTTGAATGTTTTTGTATTTTCTTAAATATTAGAATTTTTAAAAAAAACATTTTTTTATAATTTTGGATATTTGGAAAAATAATGTTAGATGATGATCCCATCTAATGGATGCTCATAGGGTGTTTTATACTCTAAATATGTTATAATAAATTGGTCATACTACCAAAGATTAGGTATATGTGTCAAATATATACCTAGAGAATCATTAATACTTTAAGTATGACTCATAAGACTCTATGGTCATGAAGTAGTAGTAGAAGCTGAAGTGGTTTATGGAGCCCATTATTTAGTGCTCTGTGATTTCCTTTATGTAATTTTGGGTCTTTACATTCCCTTTGTAACATGTTATTCTATTGTCAATAACTAGCTAGGTTGTGGAGGTGTAAATGAGGACCTCCTAAAATATATTATATATCTTTGATGCAATGGCCTCTCAAGTATCAGTTGCCTAAGAAGGGGGATTACCTTTTGCTTACCCTTTCCCTCATGATTTGCCTTATTAGGTTGTATACTTAGTTATCATGGAATAAAATTTACTTGTTGCAATGGGTATTCATATTGAATTCCTAAAACTATAATTACCCTCTTGGCATAAATCTATTTAAGATAACTATGCACTATGGAAGGTACCACATGAAGCTTATGAATATAAGGTCATCCCAATAACATATAAAAGACTCTTGTATGTGGTAT
Organism: Torreya grandis; assembly: GCA_037957365.1. Classification (NCBI taxonomy): domain Eukaryota; kingdom Viridiplantae; phylum Streptophyta; class Pinopsida; order Cupressales; family Taxaceae; genus Torreya; species Torreya grandis. The sequence continues at coordinate 1,517,566 of JARHVA010000761.1, read as the reverse complement.
AACTTAAAATTCTATGATCACATGTGTTGGACCATCTTGTAGAGGTAAATCAATCTCACCAAAAACTTTTTGTCTCTTCCCATCAAATGATTTGATCATCTTGGTCAAAGGGAATAAATCATATTATGTGTATCCTAATTGTGTGAGTAATGTCATGGTACATACATTCTCATTAGAACCATTATCAAAGATAACACTATCTATAGTCTGATAATCAATATGTGTTATGATAATTCATCATCCACAATATCACTATCATCAAATAAAATGGAAGGCCTCTAAACTATATGAGGTATCTCTCATGTAAGTGTACCAATAGTCCCATCTAATTGGTGTCCATAATTTGGTGGAGGAGGATGTACATGATATTCCATTTACACTTTCATTATTTTCTTAGAATGATATTTTAATGGATTTTTGAATATATTTGGATTTTGAATATCATTAGGTTGTGATCCTGAATCCTTTATAGAATCCTTAAAGGTGATTTGGTCACTATTAATAGGGTCTTGTATCTTGTACTTTAATTTGAAACATCTATTTTTAAAATTCCTAGCACATTGATGGTAGTCACAATAAGTGTTTTCATCATATCCTTTTGGTAGATTTCAATTTGAATCAACCACCATAGGATAAGGGAGAGATATGAGATGACACACCACTAGCTTTGAAAGGAGTGAAGTTAGAGACATGGGTAATCATGTAGATTGTCTCTTTGGTGCATTGGATAAAATGAGTTGATTAGGTTATTGTGACATTGTACTAACCATTGTATTTATTTCATTTTTAGCCTTAGTTATGTTGAGAAGGTATTTTGACATGACCAATAATAGGCAGGGGTCATTAATCCTTATCTTTCATAAAAGGAGACTCATTATAATGAATCTCCCCAAGCTCTTGGTTACCAAGTCTTGGTATGTAGGGTAACCTAGTTGGATCATTATGACCATTCCATTTCAAGGGCCTTCTATGAATATTTTAGATAAATCAAAATGCATTCAGATTAAGAGATAATGCTTATAGAATCAATAGGGTGATTTAGCTATGAATAAATAATTGATTCAAAGATACATGTATATTTTATAGATTCAATAATGCATAAGCAACAATATATAAGAGCATGTAATCAAAATAAATATTAGACTCACGTTACAACTTAGAAGCTAAACTAATCTAACCAAATAGACTGATAAAAAGAGAAAAAGAGGGAAGGGTAGGGAGAAAGAATAAGAAGAGCCCACTTTCTAATGTAGACCATCCATATTTTACCAAGTAAATGAATCTTTGGATAAACCAGCCCTTATTCAGCTAGACCTAACATAACTCTAACTAAGGATGATGCAAGAGTTTTTGAAATAAAGTCAAAAAGTCAATGAGGAAAATAGGGTCACCATATATATGCACAAACCAAGTACATTAAATGACAAAGATTACAAATAAATATGTTTTTATTAAAAGGATTGATTGATATTCATCAAATACACATGTGAGTTATAGAAATGGCTTCCTAATAGCCTTGACTTTAAAAGGATAATCTAGAAAGCAAGAAAATGCATGAAGGAAATGACTAATATACTCAAATAGGGAGAACCAACCAGTCTGGTCAACTAATCTATTCTAATTTAAAGGAGCCAACCCTTATTATAATTCAAGAGTTAATATTATATAGGCATGTAGGCTTGAGGAGTTTTAACTTGAATCCAATTTTTCTTGCTAATGGGGCAGTTACAAACATTCAATGTGATTGGGATATGTAGTTGAGGAGGTTTCTCAAGATCTATGATAGTTTGATGGCATGTGTAGACTTTATAAAATTAACATCATGTCTAGATTGAATATTGGTAGCTAAAAGTAGTTAGGATTGCCTTGGGATTATTGTTCACCCACATTCTATGTATACCATTTCCATGCCTCTTTAATGTAAATATTTTTATTTTGTGTTTTACATACAATCCCAATGCACACATCATACTTCGATTAATGATGTTTCTCAACTTCGTATTGAATTCCATTTCTTGTAATCACTTGTTGGTCAGAAACAAATCACAACTTGACCTTGTAAATCAAAGAAGATGTGTAGTATGTTTTTGGATTCTTGATGATTTTGATGACCAAATGAGTCATCAAACTTAAGTTCATGCTTTGACTAGTTATGCAACCAACATGTCCTCTATTTGTTAGGTTATTTCCATGTGTATTCTCTTCACTCTTCAATTTCTTAAAACTAGGGATTTTATGCATGTTAACTATTTACATTATGATGAAATTATATTTCACCATGTGTTATCATCTCTCTCACTTGAAACTCTCACAAACTTCAAAATTATAGAAACCGCCCCAAGCCTATGGCGTAGCAAGATGTTTCCACATGGTATCATCTTTCTCACCTACTTATTCAGGTCTTATTGTTTTGTATAGACTCCTCTAGTCTAGTGGATCATTAGGATGATGCCACATGGTAGAATCCCACTAACTCACTTGCCTAGAGGCTTTGCATTATATGAATTTGGTCGATATCAATGGGTCATCAGGATCTCAACACTTGGTAGCATCCCACTGATCCACTCTCACAAAGCTTTGTTAATTTGGAACCCCATTGAGAAAACTTTGAAAATTTCCTAAGTCCTTGTAGATGCATAAAAGTTTCATGTGTCTTTGGGAAACTTTTTAAGAATTGACTAAGTGTTGAAAGCCTTTTGAATAGGCCCAAGTTATTGAAAGCTACAAGAAATCACTATGTGGCATCAAGCAAAGTTTAATCACCTACAGTCAAGAAGTGAAAAGGCACAGTCAGAGATTAGGAATTTTAAAATATAATGACTAAGTTTTGAAATGAAATGGCTATGATAATTCAAATGAAAATGTTTAAGTTCAAAGCTGGAAAAATTATTAAGTATAGAATAGAAACTATGTGGCAACTTAGTCACTTTATTTGATTCTAAAGCTAATTTAGTCCATTTTATATAAAATGACTAAGTAAAAGAATAAATCCTTAAAAATATTTAGTCATTTAGTCTAAAATTTAAAAAAAATAGACTAAATTGCTTATAAAAAGAAGCATAAAAACCTATAATTAGTTAGATATTTGCATAAAATTAAGGTGAAATGGCCTAAAATGGAACTTTAAAATGTGTTTCAAAACACAATTATAAGATAAACCAAGACTCAATAGCATTCTGAAAATTCATATTTTAACTTAATTCATCCTAAATGTGATTTATATTCCAATTTTTAAGATGCAAAACTATTATTACTTAGGTTTGTCTAAATTATTGAAGTTCATTCAAATTAAACCTTCACATCTAGAAAAGATGCACTTTCAAGAAGGTAATTCTAAACATGGAACCACCAATGAACTCCTTAAGGTATAAGACAAAATTACAAAGCAAAAATAGGGTCTCTATTTTCATTTATAAAATGGGGTGTGTTGTGTAAGCAACAACAAGTTGGTTTTACCTATATCTTGGTGTGATATGACAATTGGTAGTGTATGTAGTTAGTGTGTTTGCTACATGTCAACTGTTCCAGCCACCATTTGGTTATAGCATGGTTGCAAGGTTTTTTAGATCATCATGAGATCACACACTAATTACTATTAGGAGTGGAAGTACTATTCACCAAAGACTATTCACAAAACACTATTTACATAGGCATTATTCATGGTCACTATTCATAGTGACTATACATATTGAGGTGGCATAGTTTTGATGTGACATAGTGATGATGTGTATTTTAGATGATGTGGAATGGCCCACATGGAATATTTTATGATTAAAAGTTGATATGACAAGAAGAGCACAATTTTTTGAATGGGTTCATCATTATGACATGTCTTCATAAGTGTTTGCTTCCACATGTGAAATTGGGGTGAATTTCTTTAATTGTCCTTATATTTTATTACATCAATCAAAAGTTGATCTCCATTTATTTTGTAATATTTGAAATAAAGCAATAAGTTATCATTTTATTGGTTTCACAAATTTAATAATGGGGGACAAGATATGTAAGTGATTGATCATGTACCACTCAAAGATCCACCTTTTGACTATGGAAAAGCACCTTCACATGTGGACACTATTCATGCATCGTGAATGGGGTGCAATTTTCCTCCTTTTTTGAAGATTTTACCTCCTCTCTCTTGGATATTTCATTTCATTTTGAGGATGGCTCTTATTTTTTAAAAAAATCTTTGTAAAGCTTGGGTTTTGAAGCTTGGACATTGTCTCTTTACCTTGGAATGAATAAAAATTGATTTGTGCCTTCTCAAGCTTGCATTAGAATGTTCTTGTGATGAATTTTTTATGAATGATAATGGTGGTGTTCAAATTATTTGCATTTTTCCTCTCCATCTTTCCCTCTTTGTGAGTAAGTTATCTTTTTATAGGTCATATGGTGTGTATCAAGAAGATTTGCATAGGCTAAGTATGGAAAACATTCATTTATCTTCTTTTAGACCTCCTAATTGTCCCTCTTAATCAATGCATAAACTACAACATCCATAGTGAAACACTTATGTTAGGAAAATTATCTTTGAGTTATGAAATAATATATAAGATTTACTCCATTTCATTGTGCAATTTAAAATCAAGAGGAAGATATCTACATTCTGGTGCATCACCGTTTTAATTTATGTTCATTTCCTTGTGTTATTTTCCCATCCCTTTTCCTTGTTGCAGTAGTAGAATTAGTCATAGTTTAGGTGATTTACCAAGGTAGCCAACCAACTCTATAGATTCACTCCTCACATAAGATCACCCATAACCTAAGGAGTGTTTCCATTATGTCATTTGAAGGGAGAAGCCTTGAAACCACTTCTCCAAAGGGTACAAATTAATCTTGATAACACTACATATATAATCTTATTCAATGAAATAAGTTTCATTTATTTATCATGAAAAATATGTCATAAGTCATCAAAATATTTTAACTTCTTTAAGATGATGGACTCATGTAATGGTGCAAGCAAACTTTGATTAAAGATATATTTAAGGTCTTTATTTTCCATTAGATTTGTCATTTTGGCCAATATTATCCTATACCTTAGGACATATTTAATAGGCTCATTGGTTACTTATATGATCTTGGTAATTTGTGCATATGACATATTTTCAATAATGTTGATTGAGAAATGTGAATGAAATTCATCCACTAAAGGTTTAAATGCTCTTATTGATTGTATTTGTAGATCATATAATCATCTTAAAGCATACTGCTTTAGACTTATTATAAATATTTTGGTCAAAAGTTTGTCATTAAAAGCATAATCAAGGGATTTTTCATATAAATATTAAATATGTTGCTCAAGTTCACCATTTCCATCATAACGTGTGAATTTGGGTGCTATGAAACTAGTTGGCAAAGGGTGCAAAAATATCTTCAATGCTAGATGATTATGTAATACATCTTATGAACCAATACCATGAGTTGATTTCAAAGAATTTTGTTTAATGTTGGTGTTGACCATTTTGGGTCACCATGGAAGAGTAACTTTTGAATTCAGCTCAAGGATTTATTTTTAGCAGGGAAGGCTTATCAAATTTCTGTAAAAATTTGATAGAAATGGCTAAGTCAAAAGGGAAAAAAAGACAACACATTTTCAAAAGTTGGCCTTCACACTCTTTGACATGAATGAGTCATAGGTTTTGCATATATTAAGTCTACAAAAATTTTGAAGACTTTTCAAGAATTTTTAAGTATTTAGGTCTTCAAAAAAATTATTTGTGACTAGTCAGAAATTTTGTGCAAAGGCTAAAAGACAAAACTTGAGAAGACTAGATCTGAACAAAAGTTATGAAGGATGAAGATAACCCAAATCACTTCATGAGAATTTTCTAAGTTTTTCAATCTTCATAAAAAAAATTGAATACTATTCATACATTTTTATATGACAAAAGTTTTGAAGACATAAAACAAAATTCATAAAGGCTAAGGCAATGGCAAAAGTTATGAAGATAGCACAGAAGCATGGAAGTACAACAGCTCAAAAGCTCAAATCCATTGATCATTAGCTAAATATTGAAGGGTTGAGGAATTAATGTATGGAAATAGTAGATCCAATAGCACAACAAAGTAAAATGAGGATAAAGAGGGAAGTTCCATAATTTAAATAATTTATGAATTCTCAGCTTCCCAAACATTCCTGGCCAATGTAGTGCACTTTTGAAGCCTATAGGAATTGAATAACAAAAATAATTAACCATTTTAGGATTTTTATTGGTGATAACTTTAGGAGGAAATGATCTTAAATTTGATGGGGGCCCTAATAATGTCTTGATGTATTCTTAGGTTGTCAGTCATAGCAAAGCCTGACCAATCATAACATTCTTGGGTTATCATACATGTCAGTTCTTGGAGCCAACCCTAAATCAACACATATACACCTATCATCCTATGCTCCCCCAAAACTAATAGTCACATCTAGCACTTGGTAGAGCCCTGACCAATCACAACATTCTTGAGTTGTCAACTATCAATTCTTGAAGCAAATCAAAGAGTGATATATGGACATCTATCGACCCAAGATCCCCCTAGATAAAAAATGTAGATTGACACTCAAAAACACATAACCAATTATAATCCCATAGGATATGACCACTTATCAAACCTTGAGTAACCTAAGAAATAATTATATCCTATCATGTGGAGGTGGTGAGCTCTGAGGACACAGTTATTGAAACAATGAATAGAGGAAGCGACAACCAAGTTGTCAAATGAGGTGGCCAATGAGTTGGAAAATTCTAGCCAAAAACCCAAAGGGGTTGACATAGGTATCAACATGTAATATATAATTAATGAGCTTGTGCCATGTGTCCACCCTAAAAAGTGCCACATTAATTATCTACTAATCCATCTTGAGCATAATAGTCTTTTAGATGAGGCTTAAAAGTAAGCTCTCATGTATATAAGGGACCCTATAGGATACCTCCTTATTGATGTGAGATTAATATAAGAGTGAATAAAGATTAAATTTGATGTCCCATCTGACCATCAAAATTTTCAAAATAAAATATTTGTATAGTGTCTCGACTACAACTCGTAGAGTGGGTGCAAAGATGATAGAATTTTGCCCAGACATTATAGTAATTTATGCATAGGGATCAAGAAGGCACCAAAGATGAATGTATCCTTAAAGAGGCATGGTGGATAGCTATGCAGACATGGATAATGTAAATCTCAAGGAAACTAAATTGTTTAAACTACCCCATTCATGTCTATTATGATTAATCATGGGTACCCCTCCACTTTAGTTAGAGTCTAAATTGCTTCCCACTCAACATTTAATTATTATAATCACCCCAATATTGGGGGAGAGTGAATAATGACCCACGAGCTTCCAATTACCTATAAACTCTTGGGTCTTATGTTTTAAAATGGTTGACATTTTTTAACACAATAATTCTACCAAATTGTTCCCTTCAGGAGCCCTTTACCACCTGAGTCTTGCAATTAATGAGAATTTAGTTTGCCTCTCTTAATGATTCTTGTGTTTTGTGTGCATTTTGATGGTTTGTTTATATTTGTTTGTTGAAAATTCATCTTTCCTCTCATTATTTTCCATCCCTTTACACCTATGTGTATAACTTAAATCTAATTGTAGGTTGTATATTGTGTGCACCCAGGTCTATATCAGTGATATCTGTGGACTATTTTTCATTCCTCCTAATGTCACATTATGTTCCCATGCTTCTCATGAAGTTGTGTCATTTTAGGGTATATGTAATAATTTATCATTCTATATATTTTTAGTGTGTTATTCAAGGCTTGTATAGGTACTCTATCTAACCTCTGTACATCACCATTTCCCTTTCAACATTCCTTATCCCTTTTCCCCTCAAGATATTTTTAGACTTAACATTGGTAGTAGGTTTATTTTTTGCTCTTTATAGGCATGCATGATGATCCTAAATTAGATGAATTTAAATTAGAAGGAATATAAACTTCTCCATAGGTTTGTCCAAAGGAGCACAAGATTCCCACACCTTGGGGGATGATCTCATTATCTCACCGAACCAACTTCTAATTTGATGGGTGCAAGGTTTGAGAGATAAAAATTTTTAGCCTACCTAGTGGGACTCAGTTTGATGATCCTTATATCATCTACTAGAGAATTTTTGTTGTTTTTATTTAGTAAATCAACCTTTGGAGTAGATTTTACAAATATCAATGGTGACTTCGAATCTAATTTAGCTATTTTTAGCATCCCAAGCATCCTTTTTAGGTAAAAGGTTAGTGGCTTTAGTGAACTTGTTGCTTTAAAACACTTTCTAGCATTTAAACCCCATGAGACATTTATTACATGGCTAGGTTTAAAGTAAATTCCAACTTTCCACCTCCCTATCATGAATGTTATCTCCCCTTCATCATCAATATCCTATTCAATCTTTTTATCCTGTTTATCAGCCATTTGATCAGCCAAATCAGTGTTATGTATTCCCCTCTACTCCAAGTCAGCCTCTTCATGCTCCTAACCTATCGCATCTTGTTGGCATACTTTCAAAATTATAGTGGTGATTTCCATGTGGGTAGCCCCATGACTAATCAACATGTGTATATGCAATGAAAGAGATGGATGCTAGGGTGTAGGAACATAAGACCACTCTTTTAGTTACATGCCATCAAGATGAATAATTATCTAAAAATTCACTTCCTCAAGAGCCTCAAGCTTCTCAAGCATGGTAACCTTCCTAGAATAGGCACCTTAACTTCAAGATGCCAAACCTTGTTAAGTTCACTCCTAATGAAGAGAAGAAAAAGGTTGTAAAATCTAAACCAAGTAGACTTCCAAGTTTTAGAGGTCAATATTCACCTATAAATGTAGACCAACCTATGAAAAGAAAATCTCCCATATTTGAAAACCCAAGATTCAATCAAGGTAATCCCTCTAAACTTTTAAGTAAGCATCTTTGTTTTTAAATCCCAAGTTTTAGATCTCCCCTCCCTTTGAAAGATCATATTCGTTTAAAAAATTAGATTATTATCTCTTAAGAACAGGCCTCTCAAAAGCATCTTCTTCCTCAACAGCCTCAAACTTATCAATCTTGGTAGCCTTATTGGGCCAATCATCTTAATTATGAGATGTCAAACCTTGTTAAAGCCACCCTTATTTCACCAGTTGACCCCTTTTGCCCTCCCACCATCTCCCTTTTCCTAGGAGGACCCATTATATGGAGATAAAATGGATATAATTTAGGTGAAGAGGGAGATATCTCAAGTGAATATGATATGAGGAAATAGTTTTTGGTAGCCCTCTTTGTGTCACTAAACTAGAAAAATTAGACTAAGAGTTTTAGGAAGAAGATAGTCTTGATGGTGAGAGGTCAATTCTCTCTCATCAAGAATGCATTAAATGATAATAACAAGACCTCTCTTAGGTGAATTATGTTCCATTTAGCATGGAGAAGTATTAAAATCAGTCTAGTTGGCATGGATTTGATCTTAATGAAGAAGTGGTTCCTGAAGATGAAGGGTTAAAGTCCCTTCATGAGGTAGAATTTTAGATTCTTAAAATGCTTAGGTAAATCTCTCTCCATTAAATAATAATCAAGTACACTTATTTCTACTCCAAGGGAGTATTTAAATGAGATAGAGGTTGGGGCTATCAATTTATTTGATGAGCTACCACTTTACATGATAGAGGGGGATCTTGAGGATGAACAAAGCATCAAAAGGGAACATGTACTTCAAGAAGAAGACCCTAATAATCTTTTGGCACTTGTATTTTCACCCTTTAAGGATATGTCTCATCCCTTCTCATCCAAATGGCACAATTAAAACACATTTAGGTTTTGGGTAGCCTAAAGATGAGGTGAATCTCTAGGTAGGGCTAGCTCCCTTGATGTACAACTTGTAGATCACTACTACACCTATGTTTTTAAGGAAAATGGAGAGAGAAAACTAAAAGCAAAATATCTTAAAGGAGGTGATACACCAAATTTATTGATGACTACCAACCGATTGCATGTCACTCATGAAACCAAGAGACCAACTAGACATACACTTCATTTAGTCTAAATATTCTCACATCAATGTTCATTATGTGGTTGTGATGAATGTTTAGTCTAGGAAGACTATACAAGAGGCCTTGGATGACACTAGTGAATAAAATAACTCACTCAACCATTGACACTTCACTAGAACACTTCACATGACCTACAAGAAGAAGCTTTCAAATTGCAACTAGGTGTGAGAATCAGACAATAATGTTAAGGAATAAATAGTTATCACTAAGAAAGATCAATAATTTAAGTGAAAAAACTATGAATATTCATATAAAAGTTAAATATTATTAGTATTTATTGATCCATGGTATGCAAATGACCAAGGCTTTGCCATACTTAGGTGGAACATAAGCTACAAAGGCCAAAATGGCTAGTTCTTATAAAATTTGAGAGAGAGAGGATAAGAGAGAATCCCAAGGGTCACAAGGACACTTTTCAATATGATAAAATTAGTTATATGTGTATGGGAATAGAGTGTGAAATTGATCATGTAATTTTAAGAAGCCCAAGTGTCACTCTAAGTCATGAAACTCTTGAAATGTGGCATTAGACTTCTTACTTTTCACAAAAAAATTGCCTTCATGATTTAGCCATTTTTTAACATCCAAAAACTATCTAATAATAGGTTTTATGATTATAATTAAAGGGAAGGTTTTCAAACATGCTTCTCCATGCATTGGTTACATTCCTAGTTATCTGTAATCTTATGGAAGTGAGCCATCACTGCTTGCACTCAAAGAAACTCCTTTTTCAGTCACCCCTCACACTTGGCCTCAAAATTGGATTCATTTTTCCATGAAAATACATAAAATGGAGTGTATGAAATTTTTAAATACCTTCCATGAATTTAATTTGCTTGGGTACACCTTAAAAAGACTTCCACTTGAAGTTTTCACATTTCTCACCACCATGTTCACTATGTCAATTTTGATTAGTTGAGACGAGAGATCTTATTAAGGTACTTAAGATTTTTTATGAGGAATTAAATTTACATGTGGAGGTATCTTAAGTCTCAATCTTCCCTTCCATATGATTTGCATTTCTTGAAACCTCATGTACCCTGTACAATACATAAAATAATCAAAAATACCATATTTAGTACCCCATTAATATAATTTTGTATAGCTAATTATGATGGTATGGATCCTGAATGAGTCTTGTAAAACCTCCAATCACTTTCATGGTCAAATTATACCATTATATCATTTTTCTATCTTCATTTCCTCCATCAAGTCTATGACCAGGGTTTGCAAGGGTTTTGAGTCACTTCTGCTCTTAAGGTTTGTTCATAAAGATTTAATATTTAATTTGAAACCAAATATAAATATAGAATATTTTAGGACCCTTGTTAACCCCTCTAAACTTCCTTTACCTCCATTCAAATCCTCAAAAGAGATATGAGCTTCCAAACCTCTCCTATCGAGTTCTTCCTTTCATTTACATAGGCCTAATGTTGCATTTGAGACAAAAATGGATTACCCTAAAAATTATCTACCTTCCATAAGTTTGATCACTTATATTATGGCCCATTTAACATTCCAAAATAAATTTTAATTCTCTACCAAGGTTGTAAGTAAAAGTGACCTTTCATTTGGGCCTTAGACCTAAACCTGCCTAACAAGCTTGCTTGCAAACTTAGCCATCTAGACCATCATGTTTGGTTCCATCCTTATGACATTTATTTTACATGATGTCCTATATTTTTTCCAAATTTAAACACCTTCCTATAATTCTATTTTATCTTTTTGTTCATTCTTTTATCACTCTTTCTCAAACCTACCAGTTTATGCATAAGGGGAAGTACCCTCTGTCTGAGACAAAATAGAGGGTACTTCCCCTATTTCATCATACAAAATAAAATTTGGATGAGATCCTCAAAGTTTAAAATATTCATTATACCAAATATTTGCTCTTCATCATTCCATTTTACCTTTAAAAATCATAAAAACCTAATATAGACTTAGAGAAAGGTACTATCTATAGGGTTTTCATCATATAGACTATGTATCACCTATTTAGAACCCTTTATTTGCTTTATTTCCATAATATGAGGGTATAAAAAGGATATTTTGACTATAATTAAGGTATTATAGTCTTCATTTATCCTTCCAACCTCTCATGTACCCTTCCATACACTTGAACTCATAAGACTGTGTATAATTGCCTGACTGTGTCTCTATTTTCCTCACTCAAAGGTGACCCCTATAGGTTATTTTACATGTATTCAGATTTTAAGATAGTATATAAGCATTCTTAAATCATTCCAATATGAACCTCATGTATTCTCTTAACCACCTCACACCTTGGATTTGAAAAACTCTCAATGTCAGTCATAGGTAGCTGACTATATTTTTTGTGTTCTTTACCAAAGGATGATTCTTGTAGGTGAAACCTTGTATGTCTAAGCTTGAATTCAATGTCCATAGACCCTTTTATAGTTCCTTAGAGTCACTTGGTATCTACTTTGATCCATTTCTCTCATGTTTGGGTTATACCCACATCAAGAACCATCACCCTTTTGTTCACTACCTCTCACAGTCATCTATAGTTGGTTGTCGGTGAACATTTCCAAATGAGGGACCCTTATAGGTGTACATAAGGTCCAAAACATATAACTCCAAATCTTTATATGAAATTTAAGTCATGAATGATTTCTTAATAATCTAAAACCATTTTAGCATGGCGGCATGGTCTCTTATTAAACCCTTGGTTGAATAGGTCTCTTATAACTCAGATCCTATAGGTTTCACTGCCCAAAATCGGTGCATAAAAGTGTAAGTTTGGGATCTCAAACTTATACCTTCCATTAAATTCCTACCCTCCATATTTTTCATGGCTCTTTTACTATGTAGATAATATAACACAAATATACTTATATGCATATAGAGTCTTAGCAACCTTGTTAAAAGATCTCTACAAAATGCTAGGGTGCTCAGTTTTGATACTTTGAGGATTGTGTCCTAAAATTCAATCACTTCACCCTTGATCAAGGTTTTCAATCCTATTTACCAACTCAAGACTCAAACATTTTTATAATACTATCAAACAATTAAATTAAACCTCATGGAATATTCCAAAGATATTAATACCTCTCTCTAAATGATCCTTATCAACTTTCTACTAGTGCCACCTATAGGTGGTCATTTTCATACACAGGCAGCAAAGTGAAAGTGTGGATAATGTGCATGTTTTGTGACCTTTATGAGTTTTAAACTCTTCTCAAAACTTGAAAATAGACTTATTTAATTTTCAAGGACCTTGATTAGCTCAAATGATCATTTTCAACATGTATGGTTCCCAAAAGGGCACTTGTAGGTGTATTTCTCTGTAATATGACTATGTGGATGAATGTGTAGACTATCACAGTCATTATTCTAAAAATTGAAAGGGTTCCTTTATTTATCCTACCATGATAATGTGTTCAAATTTTAATTACCTATAGCACAGCTCCATATATGTGTCTCAGAGCTTTGCACAATTCACCTGGTTGACTGATATGATAGTTATAGAGAAAACTAATTATATGATAGTTATGGCTGCAAACTCATGGAATATTGCCTTGGAGGATGAGATTTAAATGTGAATGTATTGAGAGTACATTTAAAACATGATAATGAATCTATCATAACCCTATGGAACCATGATCAAAGCATGAAGATCTTGAAAATGGTGGAAAACTACCTGTAACATAAAATGGTGCATTCACTTGTAACCTAAGATGATTTGTCTATCCTAACACCTTGAAACACTATACCAAAAATGGGGACCATTTTATGATGGATTAAACATTAACTATATAAAAAATAGCAAGTGAATTATATGGACTTGTCCAAACCAAGTTAAAACCTATAGGATGCACAAATCAACAAGTAAAATAGATAGTATAACTTCTTAGGAATGGTTCATAAATCACATATTACCATTCCTATGAAACCAAACATCAAATTTAATATTACTAAGTGTAGAAGACATGCCCAAGAACATTTTTCTTGAAACCTCTCTTGCTGACTATACCAAGTACAAACCTAAGGGCCATTCTTTCTTGCCAAGCCTAGTGGAAGAAGGGAGAAGTGATTTTATTCATTTATTGAATCTTACAATCAAAATAATCACTAGATTAATTGTATGGAATACCAAGAGACACTCTTTAAATGTATTCAATTGTAAGCATTTTTACAATTCCATACACCTCATTAAATGCTCATTTTCTCCAAAAAACTACCCTTTCTTCTAAATAACATACCAATTTTAAATTAGAAATATTTACTAAGACATATGAGGACACATCGCATGTGACATAATCCTTTTAAACCTTCACATCTCCTAAGGAGTATGTATAAGTCATTAAATGCCCTTTTTTAACCCTCAAAATGGCTCAAAAGGACATAAGGACTAAAAAGACTAAGGCTAATATGACATTAAATTATATCAAATGGAATATAACATACCCCATGACAAAAATATTAGACCCATAAAACACCTAAAAACATTTTTTTACCTATAGGGGTCCGAATTTGACCTATAAGGTCAAATTTGGTCAACAAAGCTCATGATCAGTTCACAAACATCGACAAGTGATGGGGAGTTTTAGGACTTATTTAATGTCCTATAAGTAGTCTATGTTCCTCTTCAATAGGACTATAGTATGTCTAATACTGAGGAGTGCATCTTTGGAAAACAAATCAATAATAAGAGGGGGGAAATCCATTAATTTTGATTTCCCAAGAATCAGACTTGGTACTAATTTGTTTGATATTTTCAATGTTGGATATTAACTCCTTGATAAGCATGTAGAGACTTGTATACTCCTAAAATACAATGCATGCTTGTTTTGGTCTCGGTCTCTCAAGAATCAAGAATCATCTCCTTTTAAGGCCAATCCCTTAAGCATACATGTTGTCTTATCAATAGGATGCCTTATCAAGTACCTAGCCTAGTTGGATGATTACAAGGAGAAGTCATCACTATAGACACCTAAAACTAGCCACCGATAACCTCCAACCAGGCTTTTGACCAATTTCTTCTCAAAACATACAATTTGGCATAAAAACACTAAAATGTGCTAAATGATGTGTAACTAACGTATTCAAGTGCCAATTTTGGCCAGGGTATCCCTAAATGGGGTAATGTAATTTATGGACTAGCTAACTTTGATCAGTTCATTTCAAGTCAAAATGCCAATTTTGCAATCACATGCTCTGAACTACACTTTCATATCAAATCTTTTGCACAAGACTCATCCTTTGTTATTTGTTTTTGGAAACATCCTAAATGAGAATACACATCTAACATATCTAACAGTGACTTCGAATTCCAATTTAGTCAAATTTAGGACTACTAACAAGGTAATTTGATCAATTTGTGCATAAAGTACTTAAATCATGTTTAAGAGATAATTAACCCAAATCAATGCCTAATCAAAAATTTCACGGAAACTTGTTGAATACTTGTTTTTAGAAATGAATATTGAATATTTACATGATCAAGTGACCTCCTTTCTTGGGAAGACATCCCTAGGCCATAAATGCCACAAATATAAGGATTCATGCCCTCCATGCCTCATCAATGCCCTCTATCATGCCCTCCATGCCTCTTAATTGCCCCTTCTTCCAATGTCATGATGAGGATAATTAAAAACTTAATTATAAAAATTAAATTAATCCTCAACCACACATCTCAATCTTGAAATGGATGGTTGAGGTTGATTCTGATCAAATCCAAAATTTTATAAATATGAGGCCTCACAACATCATTTCTAAGCTTAATTAGTGCAAAGTTATAATGTAGGATTTGTTCCAAAAAGATTCAAGCAACTAGTGTTATAATTCCAAATTGATTCCAATCCAAGCCAAGCCACAAGCCAAAGGTGCCAAGGAGAGATGGAGGTAGCCAAGCTTCCATTGCCAAGGACTTCATGAGCACAAGCCAAGCAAGCCACCACAACAAGAATTTTGGAGCATCCAAGGAAGGTAAAAGAGTTTTCTTTTGAATTTTAGTTGTGTGTTTCATTCATGATTGTTAACTAAGCTCTCCCTAGTGTCTAGGCCTAAAGATGTTATGATATTAGTGTATTTATTTCATTTCATTTTCATTTTGGAACTAACACCATACTAACCATCCTCTCTTGAGTCAAATTCCTAGATCACATAATGGCATGTCCAGTGGGACTATACACATCTCACACATGAATAATCTTCATTTAGATCATTAAAACTCTTGAAAATTGATTTTCTAACTTTGTTTTGCCATTTTTTGTTCCCACAATTTTACATAATAACTGACATCAGTTACTTGGCTCAACCGACGTTTGTTAGAAAATCTGACATTTCTTATATCTCACTTGGACATTACCAATGTCAGTGGTATATAACCAACGTTGATCATTATGTTTTCATAAAAACATAAACCTGAGAGCTATTTTAAAATGCTTGGTTTGGGGTCATACGGACTCCATTTTGGATTATTTTTTTTTAAACCACATGTTTTCTCCTAAATTTTTAGGATTTGGCATTATTTTAGCTTTAAGTTTCATATATTTTTACAAAATTTGGAAAATATATTTAAAATTTTTCTAATCTAACATATTTGCTTTTGGGGTGATGCCTTAAGGGTAGACAGGTAACCAGCAAATTTCAAATTTGATAAATCATGTTTTAGACCACCTTTTGAATGATTTTAAAATGAATTAGGAACATTATTTTGGTGATTAATGTAACATTTAAGGTGCTTAAATAAGTGTTTTTAGCATTATTTTTTAAAGTTACAACTAAGACCAAGGGGTCAAATCAACACCACTCAATTTTTTGAATTTGGTGCTTAAAAAGGAACTCATCTTTCTAAAAGTTTCTTGTTTGCAATAATTGTTTAATCAAATCTTGTTTGGAAAAAAGAGGGGTGTTGCATTTATGCTCTTCCATTTGTCCCCTATACATAACCCTTAGAATCAAAAGCACCATTCCTATTGCAAGTAGCCTAGTCTAAGGCTTAGAAAGAAATTCATCTAAAGCACTCCCTAAAAACTCTTCAAAGTTTGGGTGATCTTGAAAATGACCCTAAAGTCTTTCTAATTTCATGCTTTCTTTATTTTTATGCATATTGGCATATGAGGGGGACTTCATCACCTCCTGTAAGTTATTTAGGGAAGCTTTGACCTAAGGTTTCATCTCCCAGTATTAACTTCATTTGACTTTTTTATATTTACACACAGGACGTACTGGCACTTTAGACATCACACTACACTAAGCAAATAGTAGGATGTAGTGGTTTCAAAAGGGACTAGACCTTTTTATAACAAATTGAGTGATAGACCTAAAATCCATGTTTTGCTTTTGCATTGTTTGGCATGAAAGTCATTATACAATTGATTCCCATAGAGCGTTCAAAAACTTGTTAGATTTTAGACAAATCCCCACTTAACATGGAAGTATTTTTGGTGCAAGGTGCACCTCAAGGTCCATGTCATGGTACTGTCATTTGAGAGAAGGGGGGGTGTAAAAACCCTACTATATAATGTGCATTTACTTTTGGATGAACACATAAAATCCTCTCAAATGATGTATATTTATGGATTCCAATAATACCAAGTAACCTTGTCAGTTTAAGATCTAAGGGTGATTAATTAATTGGTCTTGTCTAGATTAAAGTCTTGTTTGGAGTCAAAACTTGGTGTAAACAAACAATCCCAAACCAAACACGTGGTCTTCATTTTTCTTTGAATAAAGAGGCATTATGCTACCCATGTGAGATCATCCATTTTCCTTATTCAAAGTTTATCAAAATCTTGAGAGTCATATCATCCACTTTGGCACAGTTATGTTGCCCAATTGAGTCTAGACCTTTACCAAAGTTGTTTAAGTCCTTCACTTATAATTTAAATTTGAAATTACACCTTTATAAGTTCATAGGGTTGATTTGTTAAGTGGGTTCACCATTTTCACTAAACTTGAGGTAACTTAGGTTTAATTTCCAATTTGGGTTGAAGGTCATTTAAGACTCATAATCGTTGTCATCACTTGATAGACTTAATAATTTTTGTGTTAAACACTTGTACTTTGAGTCTATGCACCATAACATTTTGATTCAAGAAAAGTAGTGTTATACTATCAAAAATATGGGAAAATGTATTTGCCTTAGAGAGTTTTTGAAACAAGCCTTTTTGTCACACCTTTTGGGTATTATAGCATCGTTACACTACCCAAATCATTTCAAACATTGTTTCATGGACCTTCTTACATAGAATTCCAAATTTGTTCCTACATATTCAGACTAATCTAAGTGTAATTTTGATCCTTTATCTAATGCATAGTTATACTATTCACCTTTGTCTAGATTATTTGTCAAAAAGAACCAAGTTTTATACCATTATTTATGAGAAAATAAACTATTGCTAAAGTGCCTTTTGTTTCATACCTTATACCTAGTTGACCAAGTTCATGTCCAAGAATCAAATTCCTAGTGTTTGTTAGAAGTGTTTCAAATATATTAGATTAAAACTTTCATCTATTTTAAAAGTCTATCTTTTGATTCCATTTGGCCAAGAGTCCTATCACATGCCTTGTTTGAGCCTAGCTTTTGATGCCATGTTTGGCCAAAAGACCTAGCAACTTTTAATTTCCTAGATTAGACTGATTTGAAACACTTTGACCTTAGAGTTTGGCATTTTGATTTTTTAGTCCATTTACTTGCTCATCTTTGTGTGAATAGTGAAACTTTAGGTATTTTATGCTAGATTATTTCCTCATAAATATTTTCATAAACCTTTTGATCCCTTTGACAAATCTAGACCAAGTTGAAGGCATCATTTCTTTTAAATTATATCCTTTTTAGAGTTTGTATAATTCTTTAACCTTTTATTGCCAAGCATTGACTATGTATCCTAACATGTATTCCTACACTCGTAGTGGACTCATGCACAATCTAGGGATTAGTAATATAGTTTTGTGGGAAGAAATAGTGCAAGACCCCTATGTAGATAACATTGCTTATGAGATGGATTCTTATCCCTCTTATAATACTCAATCAGGGGCACAAAGCCAAGATCCATTAGTAACACACCACCTTACACAGAATAAGACCAAGAACAAATGACACAATACTTAGCTATAATACCCATGGTGGATGAGCCATTACTTCAACATCCATATTCTACTAATTCAGCTTCCACGTATGATCCATTTTTGTTTGAGTGACATTTGTTAGAGAGCAAAGATGAGATTTTGGCTAGGGTCATATAGGTAGGGGCTAATTTACCCACAGACTTCCCCCATGAAAATTTACCAACTCTAGTAAGAGTGCCCCACAATATCATTTAAGATCAATAGGCTTATTCTAGCAATCCTATGGCTCTAGTCCAAACAACATACCAAGACCCCAATATATTCAATCGAGGCAAAAACTTCATGGAAGATCACTTTAACCAAATAAAAATAGCATACCAAACCTACCTAAATTTATCACGTGATTTCAATCAAATGAACATGGTAAGTAAGCCTCTCATTGACCTAGTACCTTTAATAGGAGTGTTGATGGAATTAATTGGACAATAAAATCTAAGTTTTGACCTATTTGTACAAACTAATTTGATAGATAACTTGATACATATGCTAGTTATTAAAGAAGTGTCTTTGGCTTCTACACTAAATAGTGATCCAAACATAGTAGACAATGTGCAAACAGCATCCAATCTTGATCAAAGTGGTACTAACACATAAAAAACTAGCCAATAATGTGTGCCTATAGTTAATCAAATGAGTAGATCATCATACCAAGGAATAAGAGTTTCTTTACCCTGGCCTCAACCAATTTCTTCCTCAAGTGTATAACCTACAAGATTAGATAATCAAACAATGGCTAATGTTATGCCTCAATGACAGAATGTGATGAATCCTACACCTCAACAAGTATCGATTGGTATTCCACAATATCAAACACAGTCTAGTGTATCAATGCAACAAAGGATGAGTGCATTACCACCTCAACCAAGGTAAAATAATATTCCACCTTGCCAAGTAACAAAAACATACCTCTTCAGCCATAGAATAATATGTCAGTCCAAAACCCAGTAATAACTAGTCAATAACATGCAAATATTGGTCAATGATAGATGTCAATTCTGTAACATACTTTCACTTCTTCACAAGGATGCATGCAACAAGGAGGTCCCCATGTTTGTCAAGTACCTACTAGACAACCATTGGTTAAAAATGTGCCACAAATCTAGAGACAGGGTCTTGGTTCACAAGTTCCCACTCAATAACAAGGTTTGATTAGTTGATAGCATGTCCCTTTTCAACCATAATAGGAATAGTATAATTATATCCTACCATCCCAACCATAAAATCATCCAATTAAAACCTTTGTCACCAACCCAAACTAGACTATCATGCAACTAAATGTGTGATTTCAAATACATCCCAATCCCCATATGCATATTCTTGGTCCATTCTCCAACCAAGCCAATATACCCCAATAGGTGTCTTCATCATACCCCAGTCAAACTCTTCCACTTGTGACCTCCCAACCATCTATCCAAACCAATATTATCCCTCAAACCAATATTACATCTTTTTTTTATCCCAAAAATTGCAATAGATGAAGGACACAATTGTTACCATTTAGGCGGGGAAGTAGACTAAGAAGTTCAAATTTGATGATGTGTGTTCCTATCCATTCAACATGGAGTATTTTTAGATGCCATTTCCTCCAAGATAAGAACCACCCAAATTTGATAATTATAAAGGGAAAAGTGACCCTAAAGATCATTTGACTAAATTCTTTGTCGCATGTCAACCAGTGGTATCTAGTGGCATATACCTTTTTCTATTATTTCCAAAGAGCCTAGTTGGACAAGCCTTGGAGTGGTTTTTAAAGTTTCCCAAGAATTAAGTAATAGACTTTAATAACCTTTTTGATAAATTTGTGCAACACTTTTCCTATAATCTTGAGCATGAGATTTCATTAGTGGACCTGACACAAGCAAAGCAAAAAGTTGGGGAGAGTTTTGTAAGTTATTTACAATGATGGAGAGCCCTTACAAGCCATTTCACCCATATTTTACTAGATAAACAATTAGCTGTTATGTTTAATAAAAATTTTCATAGTGAGATAGCCTATCATTTAGAACTACAATGTGCACATACGTTCAAAGAGATCATTGACAAAGTTTTATTGATTGAGAGGGCACTCATTAATAAAGGGGTCATCAATCTTGATTAAAATAATCAAAATCAAGGTACCAATCATAGAAATTATCAACATCCAAATCAAATGCAAGCATCATAATTGGCACAATCCAATAATCAAGAAAGACCGAAGCAATTCAACTAAAATAGGAATGTTATGGGAAATGGAGTAACCACATGCTATCATGTGAAAACTATGCAAACCTCATCTATGTCACTTTTTTAGCTTACTCCTACCTAGAAACATCTCCAACCCATGTTGAAAGTGTAATAACTAAGACCTACATAACAAATATAATAGCCTTTACCATTGCAAACCCATCCTCCTAGGAGAACCGTGCCTACATGTTGTGTCTTTAGTGACCTAGGAGAACCCATTCAATCTATGTTTTGTAAGCTTATTTCCACTAATCTTATTAGTTGGCCCATACCAAAACATTATCTTCAAGGCATTCCTTACCCTGATTGGTACCATGAAAATGAATTTTGTGACTATCATTGGATCAACAGGGATAATCTACGAAGATGTGTCCAAATCAAGCATTTAATCGAGAATATGTTAGATAATGGGGAGATAAAATTAGATAATGGTACTTCCACTTCCAATCAAACTCTTGGAATTTATCAAAACCCCTTTCCCCAACATAACAATCAATAGCAATAGAAAAATTGGTAACAACAATAATGGCTAATGTAGCATCAAAATTAACAGTATCAAAATCATAGGCCAAACTAGTAAAACCAACAAAATCAGTAGTAGAATCCACAATGAAAAAATAATGGACAAAACCAAGGTCAGAATGGTAACAATCAACAAACCTACCATGTAGTTTCACATGACAGCAATAGGGTTGTAGGTCATATTTTAAGGGGTAGCATTAATACCAGCTCCATTAATCCTAGACTAAGCACTAATCAGCTTAGACCATTGCTCAACAACAATATTCATCCAAATCACATGGATAATCCTTCTCTACCCTGGGAGTGTATACAGGCAAACCAAAAAATTAGGACTTCCCCTTTTAGATATTATAGTGATAACTCATTCTTACCACATGACCACATGTAAGTGCACCAGCAATCAAGACTTTTTATATCTAGTCCCTCACCTTTTCCAACATCAGTTAGCAATAATGGTTTGGTATTTAATCTTGATTATGCAATCACAACTCAGAATTTAAATATTACTATCCCAAGCCCACAACCATCTACCACTTTTCCTAGCATTCGACCAACCATTTAGCCTTGGAACAAACCAGTCACTACTACCCAAGATATGAATTTTGATATTGTGGACCAATTATAGAATACACCAACACAAATTTCTATTTTAGATTTGTTGCAGATGTCAATAGTCCATAAGAACATCTTGAACAAGTTTTTGACCCAATCCACTATTGCTAGTGACATATCCCATGATAACTTTCAAGCTTTGGTTGGACACCTAGCCCCAACCCAAGAAGTCACATTCAACCAAAGTGATATGTCTTCCCTTGGCTCGCTCCATAATAACCCATTGTACATAGAAGTTTATATCATATGGCATAAATTGAAACATGTCCTTATAGACAATGGATTCAGCCTCAACATAGTGTCTCTCAAGTTCATCAAGCTTCTTGGGTACATAATGATGGATTTCTAGCTAGGAACAATAACTATTAAAGCTTATGATAATTAGGAAAGAGAATCACAGGGCACGATTAGTTTACCAGTTATCATTGGGCCTTTGACCCATGATACACTTTGCCATGTGTTAGATCTTGAGTTATCATACAACATGATTATAAGCAGGCCTTGGTTACATGAGATTCATGCAGTCCTATCAACACTACACCAATGTATCAAGTTTTCCCACTCATGGATGGAGGTGAGTATTCTAGGAGATTTACACCCATATGAACACTACAAGCATCTTAAGGTCAAGTTTCAAAGCTATAATTATCAGTACGGCATGAATCCAAGTTCTAAGTAGGATAAAGGAAAGGCTATACTTATTGATCCTTCATCAGATAATATCATAGATCCTAATACCTTGGATTCCCTATTAGACATGCCACCTCCTAAACCTTCCAATCATTTCACCATTTTAGATAATGGATAGGGAGAATATGTGACCCATGATATGTTTCATATCACCAATCTTCCTCAAAATATAAAAACCTTTGGGCAACCTAAAGTCATTCCACATATGCATTGGCAACAAATGAACAAAGATAAGGGACCTATCAAATTTGTACCAGCATCTGGCCTAGGACTTGACCCTCTTGAAGGGAATGAATCATGGTTATATAATGATGACCAAGTTGATTGTTATAAAAATGCAAAGTATCATGTTCCCAATAAGATCATGGAGCATCGCAATTATGAAAGATGAGGCCTGAAACTGAATCAACAAGGAATTATCAAGCTAATTTCCATGACTAAGTATGAAAGACCTTATGGAATTGGAGTTAAACCACTTGGGGGTGACCCAACATATCTTATTCAAACTCCATCACCAATGACTAGTGATGATGATGTCGATAGTGAAGCAGAGTCTGATCATAGCCTTACCTTTGATAACCTAGCTAAAACCAACTTGTTTGATAACAATGCCATTTGTACCCTTACCCAAGCCATTCATCACAATACATTACCATTATATTATCCCCAACTGATAGATTGGGACCAAAAAGAATCTAGTATGTCAATTGATGATTTCCAAAATGATGAGACATTCTGTGATTTCTTAGGCCTTCGAGATAATGTTCTATTGGGAGATCACAAATTAGGATTCTTAATTACATTAGATCCTGTAGCCTATTTTAGAGAGTGAGTGAACACCCCTAGCCAAAAATAAATAAATAAAACATTGAGGTACCAAATTTAAAACCTCTTTGAGGTTCTTTCTAACTAGGGAAAAGGTAGAGATAAAGGTCAGTCTAGTGGTGAAAACCTATTTTAGGCACCATTAGATGGGGGTGTTCATTCTTCTTTGAATTTAGACTAAGAGACCACCAATGACAAACTTATTTATTGATCTAAGTTTAGTTTTGAGCAAAAACAAGTATTTGATCAAATTCTCCAAGAATTTTTGATCATTTTTATTACATGGCCAAATCTCCCATTAAGAGACTCATATTCATCATGCCTAGGATAAGTTGAAGAGCAAGTCCTAACATAAGACCTTGACATAGTCTAACAATTCAAGTTACTACCTACTATCCTAAAAGATAGTTCGACCCTTTTAGTTAAAGATACAATGGAGGTAAATATCAAGACTTCATCAAACCTAAAATGGTTAAAATTAGGAGTGTCTCTCACTAAGGTAAAATGTGACATCTTTATAGCTCTATTGAAAGATTTTGTGGATATATTTGAATGGGCCTATTCTGACATGTAAGGATTAGACCCCACCTTAGTTATACACCACCTTGTGGTTAATCCTAATCCCAAACTATTAAAACAAAAGATCTATAAGATGCATCCTTGCATTGTTGTATTATTAAAGAAAGAGACGGAAAAACTCTGAGAACTAAGATGTATTTGATCCATTGACTACTCTGAATGGATCTCTAATGTTGTACCTATTAGCAAAAATCCTAAAGGAATCAAAATTTGTACTAATTTTTGGGACATCAACAAAGCTTATCCTAAAGATGATTTTCCCTTGCCTAATATCGACATAATTATCAACTTCATGGTAGGTTATGAAATGCTTTCACTCATGGATGGGTTTTCAAGATACAATAGACTAGAATAGCACCAGAAGATCAGCATAAAATAGCATTCACCACTCCATGGAGAACATTTTAATATCAAGTGATGTCATTTGGCCTTAAGAATGTGGAAACTACATATTAAAGAGCCATAACCATCATATTCCATGATATGATACACGATATTGTTGAAAACTATGTCAATGACATATTAGGAAAATCCAAGACCAAAGCTGACCATCTAATAGTGCTACGTAAGATATTTGAAAGACTACGAGAGTATAAATTTAGACTAAATATAAAGAAATGTTTGTTTTGTGTAACTTTAGGCAAATTATTGGGCTTCATTGTGTCTCATAGAGGTATTGAAGTCAATCCAGCTAAAGTCCATGATATAACTGAGATGCCACCACTAACCAATTTGAAGCAACTTCATAGTTTGCAAGGTAATATCTAGTTCATATAATGCTTCATCTCTCAATTAGAAGATAAGTGCCACCATTTATGCACCTTTTAAATAAAAGAGTTATATTTCACTAGGATGATCACTACTAAACAGCTTTTCAATAACTCAAAGATTATCTTGTCAATCCACCTATTTTATTAACTCCTATGCCAAAAAATCCAATCTTGTTATACCTATCAGCTATCGATTATGCTCTAGAGGCATTCTTGGCTCAACATGATGATAATGGAAAGGAGCATGTTGTTTACTACCTAAGTCATACCTTGGTTGCATATGAACATAACTATGCACCTATTGACAAAGCTTATCTAGCCATGGTTTTTACAACTCAAAAACTATGGCATTACATGTTGAATAATAAAACCATGGTCATTTAAAAAGTAGATCCACTCAAGTATCAACTATCTAAAATAGCTTTGCAAGGTAAAATGGCTAAATGGATCGTGTTTTTTAGTGAGTTTGACATAGATTATGTCAATCAAAAAGCAATCAAAGGACAATTCTTGAAAATCAACTTGTTAAAGCACCCCTGATGGACACATAGCCACTCAAGTTTCCATTTCCTAATGAATCCATCATGATCATTATTGATACACCCCTTGAGGAGCATCCCTAGAAGCTATATTTTGATGGTTCATTCACTGTGCATGGATTAGGGGCAGGCCTATTGTTTATTATACCATAGGGGATCTAATCCCTAAATCATTTAGAATCAGCTTTCCTTGTACAAACAATATGGTTGAGTATGAAGTGTTGACCATTTTTTCCCAATAGGCCAAAAATCAGTCCCCTTTTTCCCTTGTTATTCAGAGCCAATCAATTTCAGGTTGCATAAGTTCATCGGCCTTGGTTCATGAACTGGTTCAACACTTCAGCTTGATTAAACCACTAAGTTTAACACTTCGTTGGTTCAATTGGCACTTGGTTCAACCACTTGAGTTCATCAAGCTTCAAGTTCAACATTGGTTCATCACTTGGTTCATTGGCTTTGCTTCAATTTAGTTGGTTTAGCAGCTTTTTGTTCAAGCAGCATTCGGTTCATCAGATGGTTTAAGGGGCTCAACGTGAAGCATTGAACCATTGAACCAATTCAATGAGTGGTTCAATGTGTTGGTTCAACGTGATTAGTTCAATCATTTAGTTCAATATTTGGTTTAACCACTTGGCTCGGTGCGCAGTGTTGAACCGTTGAATCGATTGAACCATTAAACCAATGTTGGTTTAATGGGTTGGTTCAACAGCTTGGTTCAAGGGTTTATCCCAAAGCGGAGGGCAGTGTTGGGTTTAGAGGCCCTTACAAAGGGCAAGAAAGAGTTTCAAAGGGTAGACAAAGGGATTTAAAGGATAAAAGACTTAAGCAATGGGTTGAATTCTTTCAGACTTTTATTCGAAGGAATTCCTTTAGACAAAAAGCCCAAAGGAATTCAGGGGGAAGCTTAGTTTAAAAAGGTTGTCAATGCAGGGAAAAGACAAAGCAACCAATTCTTGCAGACTTTTTGTCCACGGGGAAAAGCCCAAAGCATAGAAGCCCACGGAAAAGACCCGATGACATTTTTCCAAGGATGATGACGTCCCGAAAGCCATCATTTTCAAGGATACAACTAGCTGTTCGGTGACGGCCACGTGAACGTCAATTTTAACACAGTGAGGTAGTCATTTTTTTTTTGAACTATCTGAGTGCCAACCATGGAAATATCCCAAGGAATGTAGCGACCCACCAGAAGATCACCCTCAAGGGCTGAAAGAGCAGGAAGAAGACAAGGAGCAGAAAAGACAAAGCATCCAAGTGGCAAAGGGAAGGTGAGTTATTGCCAGATGAGCGGTGCAGCTTATTTTCTCCAGTTGGCATTGATGAGGGGACAAACAATAGTCTATTTATAGAAAAGAGGTATGGCCATGTTCTTACATTAATGATTGAATGCCAAAGTCAATTTTATCAATTGTACAGCATGGTTCTAGCATGCCTCTTCTAGAAGAATGACATCAGTAACAGTGACTTCCTCTTCCCAAGGTTCAGAACACACATGGGCCACTGGTAGGAAAGGGTGCCAAAATCTTTCCTAGGAAGTGCCAAGTTCTCTTCCTCTTTCTATATATTGTAAAAATTCTCATTTGAGAAGGATCGACTCTCAGCCTTAAGGCAAAACTCTACCCAAAAATCTCTCAGGCTTGTAAGGCAGAGCTGCCAAATTTTTACCTTGAATCAAAACATAGCATTTTTACCTCCATTCTAAGTTTTGCATTTTTATTATGTGTCTATGCCTTGATTCTGTGTTAAGTCATTTTCTTAATGCTTTTGCAGAATGATTTTAGCATGTCTGGTGCATTTTTTTGAGTTTCCTTTTATAGGTCTATCAGAAGTGTCTCTAGAGGAGTATAGGTGAAGTGGATAGGCTGTTGCAGTGTGTCTCAAAATGCCTCTAGTAGTTATTTCCTCCCTGTATCTCCATGAACCCCTCACCCACTAATGCAGAAGGTTTTTTCATGTCAGATGAAGTGTATGGGAGATGGTTCTCAGTGGAAAGTGTATGTTTGGGTGGAATAGATCAACCTTTTTTGGTGTATCACCTTTTCATTTTTTAGGTTAGGTTCTATTTTCAACATCTCTCTATCCCTTTTCATCCCCCCCTTTTTTTATTTTAGTTGTTAACAGTAGGAGAAACCAGGGCCTAAAAGATACATCAAAGGGATCTATCCCTTATCTAGAGACTCTCCCCTCTAGCTTCGTCGGTCCCACAGGTGAGAGGGGAGTTTCCATTGTTGCGTGTGGAAAAGGTAGGAGTTTGGCCTCCTACCTCGGGTGCAAATCCACTACATCAATAGTTTCTATCACGTCTAGTGGGACCAACTTGGATAGGTTTTGTCCAAAGAATTGAGAAATTTTTGGTGTGTTCTTCAACTGATCAACCTTTGGAGGCTTTTGCGTCAACACCAATGGTGACTCTGAGTTGAATCAGCTAGTTAAGCAGCCTGGTGCCATCAAAAAATCACATTTTTGTATGTATAATTCCTTTGCACAAAATCATGGACCTTGTATTCCTTCATATTACCATGATCAAGCTCAAAATATTCATGCAATCCCCTCAAGCAGCCCTCCTAGTTGCCCTTCAACCAAAAGGGAAAATTCCAATTCTGAGATCTTTCGCCCTGATGGCAACCTCCTGACCTAGGAAGAAATAGTGGAATCATGGGGTAGGAAAGAGGAGAAGAAAGGTTTTGCTCAAAACATAAAAAAGATAAAACTACTCCTACCCATGATTCCTATGATCTCTAAGAAAGGCTCTTCCAATAAGATCTAGCCAGGAGAATTGCAGAGTTAGAATCTAAAGAGAGATTCCTTAGCCAGTGTGTGATGGATGGTTCAGGCCCAACAGCACATTCCATGTCTGAACACACCCCATCTACACATCCCCAAGAGAGCTATCAGGCCACACCTAATATTGATGAAGTGCTAGCCAGATGGAAAGAAGAGAATCATTTGATTCTAGTTCAAGGACTGCCTCCTCTTCCACATGGTTTTCCCACTTCACCCCTTCTCAAAGAGGAACCTGTACTGTAGGAGGTGAGTGAGGATCAGAAGATCCAATCTATAGTTTTCCAATAGGCTATCATGAGCGACAACGAAGGCAAAATCATCATGGAGGCTCCTTGTGAAGACCTCATCAGCAATGGAGAAGACACAGGGCATGCATATATGCAGATGTTCCAGCAATACAAGGAGGAACATAAGCATGGTGAGCTCTCTCCCCCTTTTTTTGATGAACTTCCTTGTTGCTTCGATGAGGATGATGACTACACTGGGGAGCCTAAGTTGGAGGAGGATCAGGAGGATACCTTTGAACATCTAGAGACCCTGATCATCAAGGAGGAAAAGGAGAGGTATGTCTTCCTAGAGGAATGCCTTGAAGAAGAAAGTTTTGAACAAAGAGGTGATGTTCTGTGGGATGAACAATCATTTTGTGATTCCATTTCAGACATCATCACCATCACCCTTCTTAAGGAAGGCCAAGTGGAAGCAGAGGATGAGTCTGACAGAGTCTGTAATGAATCAAAAGGAAATAGGTCAAACCATGATGCACTGCAAGGGAGCTATACAAATCAAAGGGCTTATGGTGATGAGCCAGCAGCCATTGATTTATTAGTGAAATGCACTAGCATGAAGTACCAACATTCAACAAGCTTCCATGAACAAATAGAGTACGTATATGTTGGAAGCATGTTTGAATTTGATCCACTCAGTTACCAGCCAATCTAGGTGACAGGAAAGAGGAGCAGGTCACCAAATCTCTTTTTCATTCAGCCACTTGTTTGGCATCATAAGTCTTCTTGCCAAGAAGGGGACTTAAGAAGTTTTCCCTTTGATCCAGGAGGGAGGCAAATGTTCCAACAGGGCTCTTCTAGAAGAATGACATCAGTAATAGTGGCTTCCTCTTCCCAAGGTTCAGAATGCACATGGGCCACTGGTAGAAAAGGGCACCAAAATCTTTCCCAAGAAGCACCAAGTTCTCTTCCTCTTTCTATATATTGTAAAAATTCTCATTTGAGAAGGATCGACTCTCAGCCTTAAGGCAAAACTCTGCCCAAAAATCTCTCAGGCTTGTAAGGTAGAGCTGCCAAATTTTTACCTTGAATCAAAACATAGCATTTTTACCTCCATTCTAAGTTTTACATCTTTAGTATGTGTCTATGCCTTGATTATGTGTTAAGTCATTTTCTTAATGCTTTTGCAGAATGATTTCAGCATGTCTGGTGCATTTTTTGAGTTTCTTTTTACAGGTCTGTCAAAAGTGTCTCTAGAGGAGTATAGGTCAAGTGGATAGGCTGCTACAGTGTGTCTCAGAATGCCTCTAATAGTTATTTCCTCCTTGTATCTCCACAGACCCCTGAACCACTGATGCAGAAGGTTTTCTCATGTCAGATGAAGTGTATGGGAGCTAGTTCTTGGTGGAAAGTGTATGTTCAGGTGGAGTAGATCAACCTTTTCTGGTGTATCACCTTTTCATTTTTTAGGTTAAGTTCTATTTTCAGCATCTCTCTCCCTTTTCATCCCCCCCTTTTCATTTTATTTGTTAGCAGTAGGAGAAACCAGGCCTAAAATATACATCAGAGGGAGCTAGCCCTTATCTAGAGACTCTCCCCTCCAGCTTTATCGGTCCCACAGGCAAGAGGGGAGTTTCCATTGTTGGGTGTGGAAAAGGTAGGAGTTTGGCCTCCTGTCCTGGGTACAAATCCATTGCATCAACATGAAGCACTTGTTGCAGGACTTCAACAAGTAGTGCATTGGAATATATCTCATCTTCAAGTTTATGGTGATTTTCAATTAATCATCAATCAGGTCACAGATCATTTTTAGACCAAATATGACAAGCTAGTTCCATATAAAGCCATAGTTGATACTCTTAAAAATCAAATTGCCAACATTTAATTTGAGCATATATCAAGGGCTAGTAATATAACTATAGATTTTATGGCTACTATTGGCTCTTTAATTTGACAAATAGATAAAGCTAAAGAGTATCAGTTCCTCATCAAGAATTTGTTAGCACCAACTCATGAACCTTTAATTGTTGCCATGATTTGTGATATTATTGGTCCTAATTATATATAGTACTCAAACCTTTACAACTACCTTCATGACCAAGTTCTACAACCTAACCTACCTATAAAACAAACCAAAGCCTTCATTCATCATTCCACTCATTATACTTTACTTGGATCCACTCTTTACCATCTTAGTTTTGATAGAACTCTACTTCATTGTTTAACTTCGGTAGAGTCTATATTAACGTTAAGAAAAGTTCACAAAGGAGTATGTGGAGCCAATTCTAACAGGGTAGTCCTATCAAAAAAACTCTTATATACTGGTTATTATTAGCCCATAATAGACATAGATGCCACTGCATATGTAAATAAATGTGATAAATGTCAATGACATGCTAATTTGTTTCATGCCCCAGCAAAAATTCTAAAACCGATGTTGACACCAGGGCCATTTTCTACATGGGGACTTGACCTCATTGGGAAGATTAACCCCACTTCATCTTATGGCCATAAACGTATCCTTACCACCACTGAATATTTCATTAAGTGGGTTGAATCTATACCCCTCACTTACATGACTAGAATGCCAATTTCCAAATTCATCTTCAACTACCTCATTTGCCACTGTGGTATTCCCTCTAATATTATATCTGATAATAGAGGATAATTTAAGAACAAAGATGTAGACTAGTTATGTATCAAATACAACATTACACAACACTTTTCTATAGCATATTACCATGGTCAGGCTGTGGCATCCAACAAAACCATTTTCAGTATTCTCAAAAAAATTATCAATGATGCCAATCATGACTGGCACCCTTTGCATTATTTCCTTCTCTCCCTTTATTGAAGGCATCTTAGTTCATCATTGGTTTAGTCAATAATGGATCTAATAGATCAAATTATAGCTTAAGTATAGAAAGATCCCATAACTCCATGCCTAATAGATTATTTAAAGGCAACTGGTCTAACTACTTAGCAAACAAGCAAGCCATAGAGGTTGCCAAAATGTTGACCATTTTGGGTCACAATGGAAGTGCAACATCTAAATTTATCTCAAGGATTTAGGTTCACCAGGGAAAGCTTTTTAAATTTGAGTTAAAGTTTGGCAAAAAGAGAAAAGTCAAAAGGGAAAAAAAGACTTAGCATATTTTCAAAATTTGGCTTTTGTGTTCCTCAGCATGAATGAATCAAAGGTTTTGCAAGGATTAAGTCTATAGATGTTTTGAAACTTCACTAAAATTTTAAAAGTATTTAGGTCTTCACAAAAATTATTTGTGACTAGTCAAAACTTATATGCGAAGGCTCAAAGACAAACCTTATGAATACTAGGTCCGAACAAAAGTCACAAAGAAGGAAGACAACACAAAGCACTTCACAAGAATTTTATAAGTGTTTTGATTTTTGAAAAAATTAATGTGAAGATCAATCAAAAAATTTGTAGTGACAAAAGTTTTTAAGACTTAAAACAAAAGTCATGAAGGTAATTTTTTTGAAGGATAAGACAATGGAAAAAATCATTAAGATAGCATAGAAGTGTGGAAGTGTGGAAGTGCATAAACTTGGAAGCTTGGATCCATTGACCGTTAGTTAAAGAACAAAGGGTTGAGAAAGTGATGCATGGAAAAAGTAGATCCAATAGCATAACAAAGGAAAATAATATCTATAGTTTAAAGAATTTGTGATTCATAGCTTCTCAAGTATTCTCGACTAATCAAATGCACTCTTAGATCTTATAGGAATCAAACACAAAAAATACAACCATTTTAGGTTTTTTCTCGATGATGGCTTCAGGAAGAAATGATCTTAAATTTTATGGGGCCCTTGATGATGTCTTGATAGTTTCTTAGGTTATCAATCACAATATATCCCTGACCAATCTAGCATTCCTAAGTTGTTAGACATGTTAGTGCTCAAAGATAACATCAAATAAACATGTGTACACCTATCATCCTAGGATCCCCCTAGACTAACAGGTACATTTGGCACTTTGTAAAGCCTCAACAAATTTTAACATTCTTAGCTTGTTAGTTATTAGTTATCAAAACAAATAAAAGAGTGATATGCGGACATATGTCATCCCCTAGCCAAGCATAGACTGACACATGTAGTTGCCTAGATAATGAGAAGCCCCTAGGGTTTGATCTCCCTAAGTACTAATGATAACATACTCATAGAGGTGGTAGGCTTCAATCACACAACTACAATAATAGTGAATAGAGGAAGTAGTGATTGAGTTGTCAAATGAGGTGGATAATGAGTTGATAGAGCTAGACCAGGAATCTAAAGGTGTCACTATGGTACTAAAATACCCTGAGTCTAAACAATGTGGTGTTAATATTATAATCTAGGTCTATGTGCACATATTGTGTAGTCCATAGTGAATGAGCTTGTGTCATGTGTCTACCCCAAAACTTTCCATACCAACTATCGACTAAGCCACCTCGAGCATAATAGTCTTTTAGACTAGGCTTAAAAGCGAGCTCGTGTATATAAGAGATCATGCATGATAAATCCTCCTCGATGTGAGATTAATCTAGGAGTAAAGTGAGAATAAATTTGATGACTCATCTAGCTATCCAAACTATTAAAAACAAAGATCTACATAATGGATCAACTATAACTTACAGAATGGGTAGAAAGATGGAAAAATTTAGCCTAGTCATTATGGTAACATGTGCATAGGGATCAAGAAGATGTCAAAGATGATTGTATCCTTAAAGAGGCATGGTAGATAATTATGCAGTTATGACCAAAGGGTGATCTTTATGAGATCAAAGTGATTGATCCAACACATTCATGTCTATTACGATTGATCATGGGAACCCCTCCACTTTAATCAGAGTCTTAATTAGTTCCCACTCAGCATTTAATTATTGTAACTACCTCGATAGTGGGGGAGACTAAGTAGTAACCTACATACTTATAATTGCCTATAAAATCTTGGGTCTTACATTGTAAAAGGGTTGACATTTTTTTAGCATGGTAATGTTACCAAAATTTACCCTATAAGATCCCTTTACCACATGAGCCTTGTAATTAATGAGAATTGATTTTTCCTCTTTTCATGATTCTTATGTTTTATGTGTATTCTAATGGTTTGTTAATCTTTATCTATGTAAAATTCATCTTCCCTCTAATTTTTGTCCATCCCTTCACACCTCTCTATATAAATTGACTCCCCCTTGTAAATTGTATGTTATTCACACCTAGGTCTATGCAGATGCTATATGTGGACCATTTGTCATCCTTCCTAGTGTCACATTATGTTCCCACACCTCCATGAAAAATATTTATTTAGGAGTTGTGTCATTTTGGGGTGTGTAATAATTTCTCATTCTCTGAAGTTGTAGTGTGTTCTTTAAGGCCTATAGAGGTGCTTTATCTAATCTTGGTGCATCACTATTTTCCTTTTAGCATTCCTTCTCCCTTTTCCACTCAAGATATTTTTAGACATAGATTCAATAGGAGGTTTCTTTTGTGATCTTTATATGCCTACATAATGATTTTAAATTAGATGCACTTATATTAGAAGGAATTTGACCTTCTCTAGAGGTTTGTCCTAATTATCACAAGAGTCCCACACCTTGGGGGATGATCCCATTGTCTCATTGAACCAACTTCCAATTCAGTAGGTACAAGGTTCAAGTGTGTTGACCATTTTGGGCACCATGGAAGAGTAACATCCAAATTCAGCTCAACGCTTTAGGTTCATCAAGGAAATCTTCTCAAAGTTTAGTCAAAGTTTGATAGAAATAACTAAGTCAAAGGGTAAAAAAGACCTAACATATTTTTAAAAGTTGGCCTTTGCACTCTTCAACATGAATGAGTTAGAGGTTTTGAGTGAATGAAGTCTATAAAAGTTATGAATACTTTGCAATAATTTTCTAAGTATTTAGGTCTTTGATAAAATTATTTGTAACTAGTCAAAACTTTTGTGCAAAGGCTCAAAGTCAAAACTTTCCAAGACTAGGTCCGAATAAAAGTCAAAGAAATAAGAGAGCCTGAAGCACTTCATGAGAATTTTCTAAGTATTTTGATCTTTGGAAAAATTTATAGAAGACCAATCATAAATTTTTAAAATGATAAAAGTTCCAAATACTTAAATAAAAACTTGTGAAGGTAATTTTCATGAAGGCTAAGGCAATGGCAAAATTTAAAAATATAACACAAAAGAGTAGAAGTGTGGAAGCTCAGATCCATTGGCCATTAACTAAAGCATGAAGGAACAAAGATGTGATGCATGGAAATAATAGAGATAATAGCATATCAAATTAAAAGGAGGCTAAAGAGGGAAGCTCCATACTTTAAAGAGTTTGTGAATTTTCAACTTATCAAGTGTTTTTGGTCAATGCAGTGCACACTTGGAGCCTGTAAGAATTGAATAGAAAAATGACAACCGTTTTAGGGTTTTTCCTAATGATGGATTTAGGAGGAAATAAGCTTAAATTTTATGAACCTACTAGTGACATCTTGATGGCTTCCTGGATTTTCAATCGCAACATATTCCTAACCAATCATAGCATTCTTGGGTTGTCAAACATGTCAGTGTTTGGAGCCCACCCTAAATCAAATTGTATACACTTTTTAACATGGGATCCCCTAGATTAATAGGCACATTTGGCACTTGGTAGAGCCCTAACAAATTACATCATTCCTAGGATATTAGTTGTCAATTCCCAGACCAAATTAAAGAGTGATACATAGACACTTGTTAGCATAGGTTCCCCCCAAATTGATAAGTACATACTAATAGTCACATGCACTTAAACAATGAGAATCCCCTTGGTATATAACCTCCTATAAAACACTAGGGAGCTTGAGCACTAATTATACCCTACCACATAGATGTGTTAGGCTCCGAGTACACATTTGTGCAACTAGTTAATACAGGAAGTGATAATTGAGTTATCAAATGAGGTGGATAATGAGTTGGTAGAGCCTAGCCAAAAATCCAAAGGGGATGAAAACACCATGTGTGTTAATATAGGTATTGAAACTAGTAATTGATTTGAATTAATAATCGTTCCCATGGAGCATGGAGCAATAGTTTTACCATCTAAAAGCTCACCATTATTATATGTGGATAGATGAGCCTTATCATGGTTATTGATTTATTATTGTGTAACATGCAAGAATGTATTAATTAATTATTTATTTATATGTATA
Source organism: Torreya grandis (assembly GCA_037957365.1). Lineage (NCBI taxonomy): Eukaryota > Viridiplantae > Streptophyta > Pinopsida > Cupressales > Taxaceae > Torreya > Torreya grandis. The sequence goes on along the minus strand of JARHVA010000761.1, from coordinate 1,481,511 downwards.
TGATTGATTAATGTTACTTTATATTCCATTTCAAAATGATATTTCTTATCATTTTCCCTTGCTTATAAATGAAAACAAAGATGCCAAGTATAATGGAAAAAAAATCAGATATGAATCGTTAGAAGGTTGAAATCCCTAGGGTAAGCTAAGTATTTTCATGAAAAGACTCAAATTTCAAGTTCACAAAATATTTAACCCTCTTTGGAAATAAGGACTAATATTAAAGAGAGTATCCTACTCAACTAAGGAGTGAGATAGTCTAAAAGTATACCAATAAAGTGAATTTATATTCTACTAATATTCTAATGAGATATATTGAATCTAAGCATATGCCAAATATGGAAAGTATAACATTCAATATTCTGATATTATCAATATGAAGGAGATATTTTTATTAACTTATAAAATGATGCATAGGTAGATGTGAGTGGTAAAACTATATAAGTGGACTATTTGAAGATCTGGGTCCCATTGTCATATTATGGATATTTGTTTTTTTGTCAACATAGAAACTTACCTCACCCTATGGACACTATTATCGATGTTATTATCCTAATATAAATGTTTATGTTTAGATCATAATACGTACTCTTCTATAAATTTTAGCTACACCTATTAGATTTCACTATCACCTTGCAAAATATATATATGGATTATGTACACATGTTTTCAATATCACTCTTTTGATCAGAACCCTAGATCCTCCAATTCAAGCATGCCACCTTATAAAATATGGGTTATTATGCTCAAATTAAATTGATCAACCTCAAAACCCTCTATTAGTTAGCACTACCTACATAGCCATATACTCTAAAGAGGACCTCAGAGTGATGTAGTTCTCCCCCTTATGTGGGCTTGTATGTGAACAATTATGTAATATTGGATATGCAAGTACATGTATTGATCTAGATTGTAACTTGGAAAATATTATCCATGGGTTGTTATTTTGATGGAAGAGTCAAGGTTCATCTCAAGATTCTTGTTTTCCCACCAATTTGTTACTTCACCAATAATCTGATATAATCCCCAAACTACTTTTCTTACTTCAAAGTAATTCTAAAATCTCAAAATATTTCTCCATCTCTATCAGCCATGCTTTAGCTCCATCTCCTAATCCAGTTCCATCGAACTTGGGTGGATTTACCTTTTTCATATCTTGTGCCAAATTTTAACTACTTGAGCTCTCATATCCTATAGCACTTCCTCATGCCTCTACTCTTGAGGATGTTCCTGCTCAGTAGGATGCTCTTCAAGTTCCTCTTAAGCATTATCCTCTACATGGCCATGGACTTCCTATTCTAGGGCCATCATTCAGTCCCTAGTCTCTTGCATGGTTGTGAGGATCTGATCCAACTTTGCAACTTGCTCAGTGGTGAACTAATTTAGATCAATAAGGGGGGTGGTATTTTAAGTACCCTCACCTCCTAGTCCAGTGTGTACCATTGTTATTCCTACTTAATAGGAAAATAATTTATTGTTAGTAGACACATTAAATCTTAGAGTTTTGTTGTCCCCAAAAATAGCTTTCTCATTTTTTGCACAACATATGACTATTTTGGTCCTACATGGCCAAAATTATCCCTCCCCTTTCCAAAAATTTGTGCTAAACATTCAATTTTGTCATTTTCTCAACTTTTTGGTAAAAGAATTAGCAGGTTCAACCCATTCAAAGGGTCTGTCGGCAAGCACCAAAACAAAATCTTGAACCATTGAACTGTTGAACCTTAAACCATTTTAGTTCATTGGTTCAATAGGTTTAATGTTCAATCGGTTCAACATTCAAAGGTTAAAGAAATTCAAATGTTGCCTTAGTTAAAGAAGGGCGTGCACAAAATAAAGAGTCAAGCAGACACTGCCAAGTGTCATCGGATGAGCCCCATTATGCTTTGATTCTGAGAAATGGTGAAAGCTGCCACATGTCCCTAATGAAGCTCATCAAAAGCTGCCACATGTCAATGTCTACAGTTCCTTCCTTCTATTTCACTATGTTGAGTAAAGACCATGGCGGGCCCCAAGTAAGTTGTAGAAGTAAGCAAAATGTGCCACGTGTCTGCATCCATGTGACTAACAAATGTATTCAGACTGCGCCACATGTCCCTTGTAGAGATCAGTGGAGGTCGACAAGTGTCATCATCTGTGAGACCCTGACTAAACCCCAAACATTTCCATGATGTCACAAAAGCCTAAGGAGGTGGATGTTGTCAAGTGTCAATAGTGGAAGATGCCACATGTCCTCACCTATTCCTATGGAAGACATCATGTGGCACTTGTACAAAGAGCATAAGGCACCACGTGTCGAAGGAAATGAAGGGGATGATAGCCCACTGAAGAATCAAAGCCGAAGGCCACTTAAAAGACCCCGAAGGGCAAGTTCCCTTTGAGAAAGGTTTGAGGCTCAAAGAGTAGCGAATGCTGCCAGGTGTCACAAGCTGAGACATAGTTTCAAATGAAGCCCCAAAGTGTAAAACTCACCACGTGTCCCATCCTAGCATAGTGGAAGCTACCAAGTGTCTGTATTCATGCCCCTTAGCCTCTAAGAGTTTCAAAGCTTATCCCAATAAGCTTATTTCAAAGTTATAGATGCTGATAAGTGTCCTCATCTGTGTCATAGTGGAAAGCGGACATAGCAAGCGAAAAAGATGCGAAGGAGTTGTTGGGAAAAATGACGGGCCCGTAAATGTCAAATTTGTCTCAATGAAGTGTCTATTGATTTTAGCAGACTTAAAGCGTGGACCTAAATGCATTTAAAAAAGACTCTAAGGCCAGGATCAAGAGAAGGAAGAAATGGAGAGGGAAACTTAGCAGGAGTTACTGCCAGTAGGTGAAGCAGTTAGCCAGGTAGATATCTGGGAGCTGGTAACATTGAAGGCACTATCTTCTTGTCCCCTTGGAGAGGAAGATAGAGTAGATAGTTGTGCAGCTAAGTAGGTGGATTAATGAGTGATTCGGGCTAAGGAGGAGGCACTAAGAGAGGAATCAACATGCCACATTTAAGGTAGCCACCCTACTCTAGTAGGGCCCTTCTTGACAAAACCAAGAATGCATCCAAGGCATTGAATGTGCCGAATGGGTCACTTCATTGAGAGAAAGTGCCAAGCCTCCCTCAGGCCTCTATATATTGTAACCTCTTATGTCATATGAAAAGAGAGCTTTTTTATTATCAGAAGCAAAACTCTGCCCAAATTGAAAGGCATTACTGAGACTTTGAGCTCAGATTGTGATTCATATTATTTTATCTGAATTAGAAAACAAGTTACTTGTAAAATTTGTGCTGTTATAGCTTGTGTTACTTTAGGAGATTGTTTGTATGTCTATTTCTTAGGAGCTTTCTTATCCATTTGATTTAACAAGCAAAACTAGTAGAGGTGATCAGGAAGGTGTCCTGAAGGCCAACTATGGGATGACATTGTGCCCCCATAAGTACCTTCAGTGTGTTTGCATTTTCCTTTCTTGTGTAAAGAGCCTTGTGATGACATGGTGCCCCCATTGTTCTTCATTTTTCTCTCTCAGGTTGTTGGTCACTCAGCACCCCCATTACCAGTCACTGGCTACCTGAAAGATTCATGTTGCCTACTGAAGAACACTTCTGAAAGAAGAGAAGTACCTTCTATCATTACACCAAGATTTTAATTATTTAGGAAGGAATCTAGCTCTTGGCTGAAAGTTGCTTCTGAAAGAAGAGAAGCACCTTCCCCATCACCTAAGATTTCTTCCTTGTTTATCAGCATCATCTCTAAAAAAAGAGAGATGGATGGTTCATCCCATCCCTGTGTCTTACTTTTTGAATATATATATATATATTGTATATAACCTCCGCATATTTAATAGGGAACCTCCCCTTGATGATAGGAGAGATTTGTCCCCTTGTGATGTAGTAAACCTCCACATCTGGATGACCAATCTCCCTATGATGTGGTGATAGGAACTATTTTGAATGCCAGTTAGCTAGTTGACAAAATATTCACCCAACAATTTTTGGTGACTCCGCTGGGGACTTGAACAAGTAGTCCCTACCCTTATCCATTATAGAGTCTAGCGACTCCCATCTAGGTCTTACCTAGTATCAGTATAGCCTTACCATCTTCCTCTGTCTCTGTTATATTATTTGGTCTACAAAAATAGAGCTGCTTGGAAAGAAAGCACGGTTTGAAACCTCAAGCTTTAAGCTGAAGCAGGGCTAGTTTCTTTTCCATTTTTATCCTATAATCTAGCAACTCCACTCAGATGTGTTATCCCTATTTTTCATAATTTGATCATGGTAGTTCGAGGCCCCTGGGGTAACTCATTTGGCCCACTTAATCTAACTCCACCCCTGCATGAGCTACCACTCAGTTCAAGGAAGAATTTCCCCAAATTCTATGGTGATGGAAGAGTCCACCCTAATGAACACATTGCAGCCTTCACCATAGCCTGTGGTGTAATAGGGGTGGAATTTGAAGACATGGCAATTAGTTTTTTCATGGAAACACTACAAGGTGTTGCTATAGACTGGTTCTACCATCTGTAAACTGGATCAGTGACTGGCTAGGACACTATCAAAGCCAATTTTGAAGTAAGGTTTAAACTTACAAAAGATGTTCATGCTTTGCTAGCCCAACTTACACAGATGAAGAAGGAACCTCATGAGCCCATGAGGGATTTTATTACAAAATTTGACAAGCTAAGAAACAAGATTCCTATAGTTTCTCAGCCCACACCTGAGAACCTCAAATGCTTCTTCATAAACTCACAGCTGCCTGAAGTGAGTTTTCTACTAAGATGTGTTGGCCGCATAGATCTTAAAGCTGCTCAAGACTTAGCCACTGAGTTAGAAGATGACCTTATCTTTGCTAGAAATATAAGAAGGGATTCAAATAGAGGTGCATCTTCCTCATCTTCTGATAACTCACCTACAGCCACCACTAATCCAATGGTGCAGAAGCTAGCAAATGAAGCGCTGGCCCTCAGAAGACAAATGGCACAAGGGATGTCATCTACTCCTTCATACAAAGATGTACCAAGGAGGACATTCCCTAATTAGGCACATCAAGGGCAACCCAATTGTCTTCCTCCCCCATAGAGGAACCTTGCCATTAAAGCACCTCCAGCTAACTCAGTAGTTGGGTATTTGGAAACAAATCATGATTTCTCTTTCCAACCTGAGTTTAATCAAGAAAATGATGATGGTTTCTTCATAGAGGATCAAGAAGAGTCAGTTGGTGACTCCCACATCAATTTCCTAGATTACCAAGATGAACCCAGAAGTAAAGGTGAAGCATCTGAGGGATCATATGCTATGGTCACCTAGTCCCAAAATCAGTCAGCTCAACAAGCTAATAAAGGAGAAGCAGAGGAGTGACCTTAACCTACAATTTCAATTGCTAAGCATGGGGCCACTCTATCTATCCATCCGAAGGACCCAGTGATTGCTGAGAAAGTAAGTATCCCAAACATCTCTACACCTTCTACTTTAACTTCATAGATCAGTCCTCCCACCCCTCCCATAAACCAAAAGGAAGAACTCTCATCCCTTATGCCTAGTCTAATCTAGCCATTTGACATAATTGATCATGTCAAATGTGTCGAGACCCAAATGGCGACCCCTGTAGCCCAAATTTTGTTTGAGTCTTCAATCAGGGATGAAATAGCAAAAGAATTGGTGGAGTGCAGCATAAGTGCAGAAGAACCCTCCCTCCCAAATGAAAAAGAATCTGAGATATCTAAGGGGGACATTCAAGACATGTGTTAGGCTGAGCTATTAGAATAGCAAATTATGGTACTAGACCATGCTGTTGCCCATCAAAATCAAGAAAAGGAAATCTTTGCCAGGAGAGTGAAGATTCATGGTTTTCAGACCAAAAGTCAAGTCTTGTTGTGGGGCAAGAGAAGAAAACTAAGGGGAAGGCACAAAAAAGTGGTTTCTTGATGGAGAGTTCCATTCGCTCATCACTGATTCTAGGGATAAAATGGTTTCCTACTAGTTTATCAGGATGAGATGCCATTATCATTATCTCACAATGGGTGGCATTTGAAGCACTTCAAATCTTGAGGCATCAAATAAGTTCATTTGTACATATGTATATTTGTATAGTCTATTGTTAAATTTTGTTCATTTTGTTTTCATCTTTTGGATCCTTTTTTTTGGGTAGCATGACTCCATAGCCCAATGGCACAGTTGAAGGCACTAGAGATTCTAGTTTCTACTCCCCTCAGCTATTCTGAGTTTTCATTTGATGGAAGTTCTCCAATTGGAGCCATCTATTGTCCCCAAAAATAGCTTTCTCATTTTTGGACAACATATGACTATTTTGGTCCTGCATGGCCAAAATTGTCCCTCCCCTTTCCAAAAATTTGTGCTGAACATTCAATTTTGTCATTTTCTCAACTTTTTGGTAAAAGGATTAGCAGGTTCAACTGGTTCAAAGGGTCTGTCAGTAAGCACCAAAACAAAAGCTTGAATTTTTGAATCGTTAAACCTTGAACCATTTTGGTTCATCAGTTCTATAGGTTCAATGTTCAATCACTTCAACATTCAAAGGTTCAATCAATTCAAAGGTTGCCTTAGTTAAGGAAGGGCACACATAAAATAAAGAGTCAGGTGGATGCTGCCAAGTGTCATCGGTTGAGCCCCATTATGCTTTGTTTCTAAGAAATGGTGGAAGCTGCCACATGTCCCTGATGAAGCTCATCAGAAGCTGCCACGTGTCAATGTCTACAGTTCCTTCCTTCCATTTCACTATGTTGAGTAAAGACCATGGTGGGCCCCAGGTAAGTTGTAGAAGTAAGTGGAACCTGCCACATGTCTACATACGTGTAACTAACAAATGTATTTAGACTGTGCCATGTGTCCCTTGTAGAGATTGATAGAGGCTGATAAGTGTCATCATCTACGAGAGCCCGACTGAGCCCAAAATGTTTCTATGATGTCATAAAGGCCCGAGGAGGTAGATGTTGTCAAGTGTCAACAATGGAAGATGCCACATGTCCTCACCTATTCCTATGGAAGACACCGCGTGGCACTTGTCCAAAGAGCATAAGGTGCCACATGTTGAAGGAAATGAAGGGGATGACATCCCGCCAAAGAATCAAAGCTGAAGGCCACTTAGAAGACCCCAAATGGATAGTTCCCTTTGAGAAAGATTTGAGCCTCAAAGAGCAACAGATGCTTCTAGGTGTCACAAGCTGAGACACAATTTCAAATGAAGCCCCAAAGTGTGAAACTCACCACGTGTCATGTCCCAGTGCAGCAGAAGCTGCCAAGTGTCTGCATCCATGCCCCTCAACCTCTAATAGTTTCAAAGCTTATCCAAATAAGCTTATTTCAAAGTTGTAAATGCTGACAAGTGTCCTCATTTATGTCACAGCAAAAAGTGGCCATAGCAAGTGAGAAAGATGTGAAGGAGTTGCTGGTAAAAATGATGGGCCCACAAATGTCAAATTTGTTTTAATGAAGTGTCTGTTGATTTTAGTAGACTTAAAGCATGGAACTGAATGCATTCAAAAAAGACTCTAAGGCTAGGATCAAGAGAAGGAATAAATAGAGAGGGAAACTCATCAGGAGTTACTGCCAGTAGGTGAAGTAGTTTGTCGAGTAGATAGCTGGGAGCTGGTAACATTAAAGGCACCATCTGCTTGTACCCTTGGAGGGGAAGATAGAGTAGATAGTTATGTGGCTAAGTAGGTGAATGAATGAGTGATTCAAGCTAAGGAGGAGGCACTAAGAGAGGAATAAACATGCCACATTTAAGGCAGTTGCCTTGCTCCAGCAAGGCCCTTCCTGAAAAAACCAAGAATGCATCCAAGGCATTGAATGCACTAAATGGGTCACTTCATTGGGAGAAAGTGCCAAGCCTCCCTCAAGCCTCTATATATTGTAACCTCTTGTGTCATATGAAAGGAGACCTTTTTTATTATCAAAAGCAAAACTCTACCCAAATTGAAAGGCATTACTGAGACTTTGAGCTCAGATTGTGATTCATATTATTTTATCTGAATGAGAAAACAAGTTACTTGCAGACTTTGTGCTGTTATAGCTTGTGTTATTTTAGGAGATTGTTCGTATGTCTATTTTCTAGGAGCTTTCTTGTCCATTTGATTTAACAAGTAGAACTAGTGGAGGTGATCAGGAAGGTGTTTTGAAGGCCAACTATGGGATGACGTTGTGCCCCCATAAGTACCTTCAGTGTGTTTGTGTTTTCCTTTCCTATGTAAAGAGCCTTGGGATGACGTGGTGCCCCCATTGTTCTTCGTTTTTCTCTCTTGGGTTGCTGGTCATTCAGCACCCCCATTATCGGTTACTGGCTACCTGAAAGATTCCTACTGCCTATTGAATAACACTTTTGAAAGAAGAGAAGTACCTTTTGTCATTACACCAAGATTTCTACTATTTAGGAAGGAATCTAGCTCTTGGCTGAAAGTTACTTCTGAAAGAAGAGAAGCACCTTCCCCATCACCCAGGATTTCTTCCTTGTTTATCAGCATCATCTCTGAAAAAAGAGAGATGGATGATTCATCCCACCCCTATGTCTTACTTTTTGCATATATATATATATATATATATATATATAACCTCCACATATTTAATAGGGAACCTCCCCTTGATGAGAGGAGAGATTTATCCCCTTGTGATGCAATAAACCTACACATCTGGATGACCAATCTCCCTATGTTGTGGTGATAGGAACTATTTTGAATGCCAGTTAGCTGGTCAAAAAAATATTCACCCAACAAGTTTGACCTTCAACTCTGATACCACAATACAACAACCCCATTGGGTTTTACTATAATAGAGTAATTTCTTTTAAATGAATAAAACATATTCATCTAACAAATTTCACCAAAAAAAATCTAACTATGTGATCTTTAACTAAATGTATTATATTAGTTAACCCTATAAGGTTTATAGCTAATCCATTTAGCTAAGGATCACCATGAAAATGATGTAATAATTCATGAATGATGTTAGATAAATAATAAAGACTACATTTATTTCATTAAATTAATAATACAATTTTAACCATTACTAATACAACATTACAACCAATATTATAAAACTAGAATGAATAAATAGTATAGTTTCAACAATAATAAAGTCTTAGTAAATAATAATACAATGATACAAATCTATATGGATCATGAGTTAATGAAAGGAAGTATCTATTTGTAATCTCAAGTGTAGTCTCTAGTGTAGTAATATTGCATGGAGGGAGAGCATCATCTGAGTGCTTTTCCATACCAACATAGACCATTGATCCCCCACACTATCTCCTAACAAGGGAATAGCCCTCCCTTCATAGATGGGTAGATAATTATAGTGGGAGAATTTAGAGTGATAAACTAGACCCTGTGTGTTTAAGATAACCAATACATAATGTATACCATAAAAAAATCCATTCTAACATGATATCACACAAACATGTAAATTATATCAAACACATTGAAATATAATTTATAACAATAAATCTTACTTTGTCCAAAGTTTTTAAATAGTTAATGATCTCTAGAATCAGTCAATCTCATACATGCCACTTAATTAAATTACACCTCATCTTACATTGATGGTGCTAATTAAGCCAGTGAAATCTATCCACTATTTATTTAGTGTCATAAATGCAATATTTGGTTAATTATATAATAATATACAAACCAATAGATTTAATCAAAATATTCCCTATTAGAAGATATAAAATATGCTAAGTACAAAAATATCAAATACATACATTTCATCCATAAATTGTAATACAATGAATCTAGTATCCTTTGGGAATGAATCTAATAATTATATTATCTATTACAGAATAATAAATAGAATCATAAATAGTCCTCAATATATGCATACCATCTAGGTAAGAATTATATCTAGAATACAAGTTACTCAATATCAAAATGTAACTTGAAATGTTATTTCATCCATAAAACAAAAAATTAATCATAGTGTATTCATTTTTTCATATTCTAAAAAATAAAAATAATCCAATCATATAAAAAATTTAAATACTTAACAAAGCACCAATATTACCCTGCTATTTAATAATGTTTACTAGCTTACAACAAGTTGCGTACATCTATCTATGATATATTCATTCTTAGATTTATAACACTGTCGATAAATCATATGTTTATACCATTTATATATGTACTATTTTTAAACTCTCACATAAATTTATATACAATCATTAATCTGATAATGTATACATTATAATCTAAGTAGACAATCCACTATCCATGATCTTAGAGTATCTCATATACTTTTAATATACATTCAAATATAATAAATTGTCTAAAACCTTTAATATACCATATAATTCTCAATTTAATTGATTTGACTAAAATTTACAAAATAAAAACACTAATACCAATTCAAACTTTAGCCATTCAATGATTTACCAAATTCTATTATTTCAAAAGACATAAATAAATCAAATCACAGACCTATTCAAATTTATTTCATCTATAAAGATTAAAGACTTAGTTGACTATGTCTAAATATTTATAATTTTGAGGGAATATAACTCGGTCCTTATCCACACATATACACCTCATACAATTTACAATTTAATCGAATACTCAAACTTATTACAATCTGTGTGAGGGTCTCACTCATAATTTTAAAAATCAATCTCAATATATATAATACACAGACATAACAAGGTAATAAATATGAGTGTATATAATACACAAACAGAACAAGATAATCATTCCACTAGTAAACTTAGCCTTATTGTTCATATAGTTTACTCCAAATTGAGAATAAAACTTCTTTACAATATACATTCCATCTATGTCAATGAGTAAATTATTTTATACCCCAATCTAATTCTTAATAATCAACTTATAAATATGTACATGTGCTTTAATCTGAATACACAACTAATTGTATGTACCTCTACCCAACTAATTATCTACCATAGGCATCATTACTATGTTAAAAACTTTTATATATTTATGGGCTTGGAAATATTTAAACCCAATTCCATATATATAAATTATGTATGTTACAGGATTTGATAACAAAGACTGAGCATATATCCCATAACACATAATTCATAAATCTGTTCATAGCCAATACACATAGAATTTATTTGAAAGCCTTAACCTTTGAATATATATGTATGTGTGTGTATCATCAATTCTTTTAATTTTGAGCATACACACACAAACACTTATATACCTATGTATATACATCTTCTTATATAATCAAAGTTATTATGGAATTCTATAACATCAGTGGATTAGAAATCCATGGTTGTTATTTTTGGAGCAATTCATTTCTATCTTCAGGCTCGTTCGGTAATTAGCAATTCCTTAACACCTTTTGGTAGCTCCCCTTTCAGCCCCTTCCTTCTTTAGGACCACCTTTTTTAATTTTTCCTAAGCACCAACTTCTATTTGCTTCTTCCACATGATAGCTCGATGCTCATCTAGATCGAGGAGGCTTTCATCTCATTCTAGTAGAACACCAACTTGACATGTGATGGCCTCACACACTTTAAAGCCTTTTCATTTTTGGGTCAGACCTCCAAGTAGTTCTATTAGATGATGGAACAATACACAGGCCCTACTAAGTAGTTCATGAAAAGATCGATGTAGCTTCACCACATGGTGCCCTCATACTCACTTCAACAAGGGAATGCCTAACTTCCTCTAGAGGAGAATCTACTTGGCATGTGGTGTCCCCACACTCAAACTCACTAAAGAAGTCCCCAATCCTTCCATAGAAGTGTTATCTCAATGCATGTCATCCCCATTCTTACTTGGGAGTAATGTTGGTTTTCCAAAATTTAAAGTAGCACCATTGGATGAGAGTGTGGGTCCTTCCTTTAAAGAAAAGATTTTGAAACACTTTAAGCCTATCTTAAAGTATAATCTATTAGTTTTTAAGGGGGACCAAGGCCATTGAATATAGCATAGGTGTGATAGCTCTGGAAATATACATGTATCACCACCTTGCTTCTCCTAAGCATAATGGTCATAATAAAATGATGTAGTTACACCATATCAGGGATCCAGAGGTTGATTGCACTCATAAATTCAAGACCATTTTTTAGTTATAATGATTTCATCATAGGTATGAGTGCTAGAATCTCTAGGTGTTATTTTCTTCAAGCAAGCACCTTGCCTATTTATTCTAGGCTTATTATTTTTGAAAGGGGGTTATCATTCATTTGCATTCTTGCTTTTGAAAATGGCCATTGTAATAGACTAGGATAGTAGCAGTTAGTATTGTTTCTACTTTGCAACCTTAAAAAGTGTACCTTATGGATGTGATTAGATGCTTTATATGTTCCATTTTACGACCTTCTATATTTTTTTCTCCATATACAATGAAGAGGATGTGATGTTTTGTGTTAAATTAGAATGAAAAATCATCTCTATCTAGAGTTTCTTTTCCTCTACTTCTATAGTGTAGATATTCATTTACATTATAGATCTTAATTCATGCTTCATGATCCTTTATGATCTATAGTGTTTAAATATTTATGTTATTTTATAAAATTATAAGGTAATATTTTAAACCTCTCGGTGCATCACCTTAGATTAGATTTACTTTCCACATTATTTGTTTTCCTTTCTTCCTTCCCTTTTCACCCCTAAAACTGAACGAAGAGTTGGGTTCTAAAATCTTAGAGGTTTTTTTATAGACCACATTCAGTCCCATATCTATAAATCTTCCCCTAGATGTTATTAAACCTAAATCAAAAGTTTTAGGTGTCAATAATTAATCTTTTCTGGCATGCCTAGTGAGACAATCTACTAGTATGATCGACTAGAAACATGAGTTTATGAGCCAAAGGCATATAATGAGGTCAAAAACTATGAATAATCTAAATTTTCTAACACCACCTTTGGGAACCCCTATTCTCCAAAGAAATTTAGAGTCTAAATTGAAAAAAAATAGCAATAACAAATGGCACATCTAGGCCCACCAAGGAACTTTATGTCAAGGGATAGCGATAGCTCACTTATTCCTTCAATACCATCGACTGTATGGGACCCCATCCATATAAATTCCTTGAAGGTGTTACCCAAATTTTTTGGAGAAGATTTCAAGATAGCATCCAAACATCTTTAATATATGGCAAATGTGTGCACTATTCACTACATCAACACATAAAATGTAGCCTTAAAACTACTAGTAGCCTCTTTCAAAGGGTGGGCTCTTGAATGATATCAATCTTTACCAATTAACTCAATCAAAACCTAGGATGACCTAGCCAATAAATTATTTGAATGATTCAATGAGAAGATGGATCAATCATCCCTCTTACAGTAGCTAATAAACATCAAAAAGGCCATGTAAGAATCTATGGTTGATTTTAGCACCAGGTTTGACAAAACCTAGCAAAGGATCCCACTAGCGGCTTGACCACCCATAGGTATGCCCATTATTTTTTACCTCAAGGCCCTCAATTTGAACATTGCATTCATGATCTAATCCTCTAGAGGCTAGATGTTACCAAATGCATATGACATCATAGTAAGGGCTAAAAGCAACCTAATTGATGTGGGGAGGCTTCTCCCTTGACCATCGATGTTGATGTTCCCTAAGATGTCCATACCTCTATAATAAGAGGTTCTGAGTACTTTAGGAATCCTTTCTCTTTATATGTATGTGTACTCACCCACATAGGCAAGCATATCTATTACATCTTCACTAATGGGAGAGATGAATGATATGAAATTTTTTTTGTGAAATTTCTTTAATGATATAATCAATCTCAAAAGGCAACAAGTTATTCCTCTAAAGCCTTATTTCAATAACTACCAAGAAAAGAGACTGTCTTACTAATGAAATCAACACTAAGAGAGGCAAAGGCTAATCTACCAAGCTCCAAATCATCAGGCATCAAGTCAATGGATGCAACCTGTGAATCAAATGGTTGTGGTTCCAAATCCTTTACACATGATGTTTCCAAATATGAGTAGATAGCTAGTGGATGGTCAGAATAACTTGGATGATGATTCTAACTCATGGTGCTTTCCTTGGAATGATACCCATGGGCCTGAAAATTATTTGAGGGGAAACCTATAGCAAAAGGTTATCAATTAATGATGACAAGGGAATGCATTAAACTTGGTCTATGCATACCAATCCTTAGGGATCAAAGATGTAGTTTTGATGGCACAAATACAAGGGATGTCCCTAGAATAAGAAGAATAAATAGCCATATAAAATGTGTTATTTTCTTGGGTAGAAGGTGAATACATGATCTAGATAAATGAGGTCCCCATATATGGAAACCCATAAATTCAATCAGACTACTACACTCACTCAAAGAAGAGATTAGTTGAAATCCCTGAAGTTATTATAAGACCTAAAGTTACTGATGATAAAGACCTAACACCTCAGCCTCTAACCTTGACCTATCTAAAATGCAATTAGATAATGTAAAATAAGTTAAAAGACCCCAAGGTCCACCTCTAAGGTCATATAATGTAGTAGAGAAGCTAAAGAAGGTTCTGACCAATGTTTATCTCTAAGATATCTTGTCCATCCCTGAACAAAAATATTTTTTGAAAAAATCCCTTCAGGAATGAGAAAGGCCCATGTAAGGGAAGCCAACTATAGAGCTTGCTAGGACAAAGTGGAAAGAAGCTATCCTAGATGCATAACCCTAAAGACCCTCCACATTTTTCAAATCCAAAGAAGTGGTAAGCAAAACCAAACATACCCCATTTTATTTAACATTGATTATGGGGAAGAAATAGTTGCATAATTCCATGATAGATATGGGTGTAAGCACAAAAATCATACCTAAATATATATTTGATGCACTACAATTAATGTATGAACCTTTGAATAAAGGGGTGATGTAGCTAGATGGGAAAATGGTTCAAACCTAGGGATCATCTAAGCTCTCCCCCTCACATTATACTCATATCCTAGCATAAGTATACCATAAGACAATGTAATAATAAACATCTTGCCTATTTTTGGGCTATGTTTGTCAAGGGATTTCACCATCAAAATCAATGGATACTTTTCATTGGACTGATCTTATTTGATTATAAGGACCAAGTATGGTTCAATGTTAAAGGTGTTGTTCAAACCACTTCACCTAGAACACATATTTGATAAAGTGATGGAAAAATTCAAAGCACCGTATACATCCTTCTAAAAGATGGAGACACACTACATAGATATGCTTAAAGAAGAAAGGGTAGCGTATAACAAAAGCCTTGAAGAGGAGGACCATGTCAATGAGTTCATTATGAATGATCCATTTGCAAATTTGATGCCATGGGCCTCAGAACCTATGTGATCCATGACAAATACTAGGCCATTCCAAAATTCTTAAAGGATGAAAGAGATCATATTGAAAGGCTTAGGGATGAGTCTAAACTTTGGACTTTGCATTTTGATGGTGCAAAGTGTAATACTAGCTTTGGAGTTAGCATCTGACTAGCATCTCCTTCCAAAAAAGAAATCCTTTGAGCCTTATAATTTTAGTTCACCTATACAAATAATGAGACCAAATATGTTGCTCTATTCCATGGCCTTAGCCTCATTGAGTGAATGAACATCAAACAACTGAAGGTATTCAGTGATTCTAAATTAGTAGTGATGCAGGTAAGAGGGGTGGTGGTTGTAAAGAATGTATGTATGAGATTTTACCACCAATGCATATGGGATCTAAGTAAATATTTTGAATCATTAAACATTCAGATCATTATGAGAACCATTAATGTAGAGGCCAATAGGATGGCAACAATAGACTCCTAATTTGACCCAATAATAGACTTATTCACTAATAAACAAGTGGTGTAAGTAATCATCATGCCAACTATCCCACATAATGAGAAAAATTGGCAGGTGTTTGAAAGTGATGCTCAGAATACGATGATCCTCTTGTAATCATGTGAGTTCATAAAACAACTAAAGCCAAAAATTGAGGAGGCCTACAGAGACCAAATCATATAGTTAAAAACCAACAAGCTTTCAAAGGGTTTCATTACCCTAGAAAATCTCTTCAACTCTAATGATGCAAAGAATGATAAATGTAAGTTTGTTACAAATAAGGGTGATTACTATAAGCTCGACATTAGGGGTAGAAGAAGATAAAATTTGGAAATGAATTTCCCTAGAAGGACAAGGATCAATTAGTCTTTTTTTATGATAAGTATGAAGGAGTCATCACGTGGACTTATGACAACTTGAAGGGATACGACTGTAGGGTTATTTAACACACCATAGATTTGGTGGAAGGGTCCAATCTAGTTTGGTAGAAACAAAGTTTGGTAAACCCAAAGATTGATTCCTTGATGGCCTAGGAGCTTAGAAGACTAATTGAATCAAATATCATATACCTAATCAAGCATTCAACTTGGGTTTCCAATCTAGTTCATAGACAGAAGAAAAGTGGAGAAATATATGTGTAGATTTTTTAGCTCTAAATACGGCATCCCTAAAGTACCATTACCCATTTCCTTCCATGAAGTAGATCTTCCAAATGATATCATGTGCAGAGATGTTTTCCCCACTAGACATATTCTCTAGGTACAACTAGGTAAATAAAGAAGACCAGCATAAGACCACCTTCATCATGAAGTGGGGAAACTTCACATATGTGAAGATGCCTTTTTGCCTTTCCAATACTAGTGAAAAATTCTAGTGAGCAATGGATGTATCCTTCAAGGAGATAATTAATGATATCATCCTCATCTATATGACCTCACTATGTTTTCTAAGAAAAAATAAGATCACTTTGACCATCTAGAGAAGGTTTTTTTAAGATGCAAAGAATTTAGGGTGTCAATAAACCCCAAAAAATGTGTCTTTAGGGTCCTTTAGGGTAAGATAATTAGATACATGGTATCCAAGGATGGGATCATTGTTGATCTAGAGAGGATAAATGCCATTAGAGACTTGGCTTTACCAATGAATAAGAAATGGGTCCAATCTTTCCTTGAAAAGATTAATTTCATCAACAGGTTTATATCCAATTTTACAGCATTGGTTAGACTAATCACCTTAATTCTAAAAAAAGACTAGGTCTTTACATGGACACTCAAAGGAAGAGCAACATTTGAAGAAATCAAAGGTGCAATAACTACCACATCTGTACTTATTAACCTTAACTTTTCCAAATATTTCATTATGTACATATATGGGAGTGAGCACAACCTCATATTTGTATTAACTCATAAAAAAGAAGAGGGAAGGAATGAACACCCAATCATATTCTACTCCAAAACATTACATGAGTATGAATCCAAATACAACTTCATGGAGAGACAAGCCTTCACCATCATCAAAGGCCTTAAGAAGTTTAGGCACCTTATGGCAGGCAATAAAATAATGGTGTACATGGCACACTGTAGCATCCATGAGTACATCATGGAAGGAGAGATTACAGAGAAAAGGGATAATTAGATCACCAAGATCTTGGAATATGACATAGACATTAAGCTAATAAAGGTAATTAGAGGGAGAGTAATATGTGAGTATCTAGCTCAATATATAGATGTCTTAGAAGAGGATCAAAACATGCCAAAAGCAGCCCTGGTAAACTAATTCAAAGTCAATGGGTCTTAGGTGATCGATCGGGTTCACTTTATGTAGACTGAATAATATCTTAATGGGTTCCACATGCATAAAAGGCATTGTTATAGGTTGCACAAGTCTATCTACACGCTAGTCCAAGGGGTGTTGTTTAAGAGGAATTTTGATGGAGATCTCCTTCAATGCATTGATAATCCCCAAGTGAAAAAAAATTCCAAGATATGAACTTCACTCCCCCAAGTGGCCATTTCTTAGCTAAAATCACCATGACAAATATCAGGTGCATAGGGTATTACTATCTGACCATGTTTGCAAACTACCACTAGGTAGTTAAGAAGTACCAAAAATGCCAATTCTTTACAAGAAAGAGGAAAAAATATGCATTACCTCTAAACCCGATTATGATCGATGAACCCTTTATACATTAGGGCCTATACTTCATTGGGATGATCAATCCAATCTATACTATCAATCATAAATTGATACTAACAGCCATTGACTACTTCACCAGGTGGACCAAAGTAGTCTCACTAAGGGAAGTGACTAAAAATGTGATCCTCGGCTTCCTACAGAGCTTGTGGCAAGGTTTGACCCACCTAAACCAATAATTTTTGATAATTAAAAAGCCTTTATTGGGTTTAAATTTTCTAAATTCGCACTCCAAAATGGTATATTCCTAAAATCTTCATCTAATTATTACCTTCAAGGGAATGGGTTGGTAGATTTTGCTAACAAAAATTTGATTAGGTTGATCAAAAGGATGTATGATGACAAGCAGAGGGAAAGGCACTTACAAATAAAGATGCAATTATGGGTAGATCACATCACCCCTAAATAGATTCTAAAAACTTCTCCATATGAAATTGTATAAGGGAAGGAAGTAATTATGTCGATATCATCAGAAATCTCCACATGACAACTCTTGAAGGCAGTTGAAATTGAAGAAAACAAAGTAATGGAGGTTTGGCTTGTTGAATTGCTCAGACTCTAGGAGGCAAAAGAATAGGAAAATAATGCAAAGCTCATCTAAAAAAAAGTGGTTAAGTGATGGTTCAATAGAAAGTCATCAGACCTAGGATTTAAATTGGGAGATTTAGTTCTCAAATATGATCATCTAGCTACAAAGCCATGACAACATATGAAGTTTGATTTTCTTTTGAGAGGACTTTTTTGTATCATTAGTGATAGGTGAGGGAATGTTTTTTAATTAGAATATAAAAAGGTTAATGCATTGGAGATCCCCATCAATGGGATAGACTTGAAGCATTTCAACTAATTGGCTCATCTACCCCTTATATATACTTAGTTAATTTCCCTTTTTTGTTGTGTTTCCACCCTCATCATTCTTTTCTTTTTCAAATAAATGCCATTTGCATAAGTGGTTGATTGAATCACCACATGTACTCTCCCTAGTCCTCCAAAATATTTAAAAACATTATCTAAAAGATGGTTATCTACCTAACTCACCTACCATTAATGTCAGATGCTTTATTATATGTGATTTCCCATAATGATCACCACAAAATCTCTTGCAAATGACCATTCAATCATGTGTGACACTTATCATTTATGGGGACACTAATTTATTTAAATTCCAATGATGAGCCCACCTAGTGGCACCAATGCATAAATACCCCCTCTCTTGTTCGAGCCAAACACTTGACACTTTTAAGATTGTTAGAGCATAGATCAATTGAGAGGAATAGAGAGAGAGTCTATAAATTGAATGAGGTAGTAGGGAGTCATTAATCTAATATTTCTAATAGGAATAGAGAGTGAATTTGGAATATATTGCTCGATAATGGAAGATTTTATGTCTTCATTTGGGAGTGATAAGCATCCTTTGAAACAAATAACCTATTTTTTGAATAGTGGGGGAGACACTCCCCCCAAATAGGCTATGATCAAATCATATGCTTCAACCCCTACCTAAGAGAAGGAAAAGGTTCCAAACACTAAGAAGGTGACCAAGGGACCTTGCAAGGACTGGACATTAGTGATCGACATCAAGGATGAAATATTCTACTCAAGGTTAGCCCAAAATTTCCAAAATATGAGAGAGGGAACCCACGCCCGAGTGCTCAATAGGGTTAGCAAGAAAGAGTATAAATCTTTTAGATGCACAATATAGGAGTGTGTATTAACACAATACATGGTGCCCTATATTCATCTATGATTGGAAATTATTACTCTTTACATAGAGAGATATGATGTCAACATTGGAGTTATCATTGGCAACACCTATTTAAGGGTGAAAATCAATGTTTATAACATCAGAGAGATGTTTCAGCTCCAATATGATTTTAAGGCCATTATCTGTAACATCAAGAGCCTTTAAATCATTTGGGATTCCTAGGTCAAAGAAAAGGCTCACTTTCTTATATCTCTCCTCAGAAGCAAGGTCATGGAGATGCCTCCTCTACCCATTCCCCTATTGACTTTCCCCATGTAGCATTTGAAGGGCACCATGTCCATGATATCCTTCATCATGGGTGTGGATGTTGATAACAACATAGATGACTTTCAGTTGGGCACGTTCTAGCTCATGATCATGGTGGAGAAGGGATAGGATTTCAAGATGGACTTTATTGAAGCCATCACCTCCACCATGATAGATGAACTAAATAATTTATTGGTAAGGGTTACCTTCCAGTACTCATCTTTCCTCATTTACCTCATTCTATACCAGCACTCCTAGTTCTTCTCCTAGTACCTATCACTCAACACTTTCAACACATAAGTCTTTACAAATATAGTAGAATTGATCACCATATGGACCCATGTCATATTGATCATTGGAGACTACTATGAGTTCTTATATTTATTTATGGCTCTAGTTCTCATAGACCTTAGTTAACAGGCTATCACCTCCAAGATGATGGATTGGCAATAAGCTTGGCTCATAGGTAGCAGAGTTATAGCCAATTGGTTATAGGGAGCCCACTTTTCATTTATCTGAGCATATGGATTCTAAGGAGAGCCCTTCCAACTCCCTTGCATTATGACTGACAGAACCTTAGCCCTAGAGTTAGCTCACTAACTCAATAAGGTAAACTTTGTCTATGGGGTAGGGAATAAAAAGAAAGGTGTATATGATGTCCCTTTCACAAGAGATGACATCAAAATGCTAAAAAGGCACCACAGATGCCGACTCATATCCAATATTGTAGATCTCAACCTATATTTAATAAATTATAGATATAACTATGGTTTGATAGGATACATAGCCAACTTGAAGACCGTCAGTGTTCCTAGGCATCAAACATGACCTTACCTAGAGCAGAGGAAGTCACCCACAAAGGACATTACCTAGAATTATGTGTTCTTGGTTTAGATCTTCTAATATGACCTTAAACCATGAGAGTCTTTCTATGACAAGGTCCAAGCATATGACCCAACCAAGAAGTTATTAAAGGGGATGAAGTAGTTCAGCTAGCTAAATTGGGGTGAAGAAAAGATGGTTGCCTTAATGAAATACAGGTATGAAATCAACAAGCCTTATATTTGTTTTAATGATGAAGATCAAGATAAGACCTTTAATAAGCTCTAGGATGAGTTCCACCTAGAAGAGGGTAGCTCAGAAGAGGAATCCACTCCTAAAATTGAGATAGTAGGTCATGAAGAAGAAGAAGAAGACACTCTTGGGGAGGAGCCAGGAGATGTGCCTCCAAAAAAATAAGCAATAGTAGAAGTCATAGCAACTCAAAATCATTCAACATGGACATCACCCATGTTCCCATACCCTATAGTCCCTTAAAAATAGCAAGATCCTTTAGGGCACCTCACGGCTAGGTCATCCTAGCATAAGTGGATCAAGGCACCCACTTTTAGACCTCTATCAACACCCCCTAAAAAAAGATCCTTTGCTTTCTACCTCCACTTCCCCATCTCTTTCCATAATTAAATTACAAGTTACAACATCATATACTACCTATTTAAACACTTTATCACCTCTTCATCTACCCTCCCAATCATATTATAGGTTGCATCACCCTCCACTACTCAACCTGATACCATATTAGCTTTGATATTCTCCTCATCCACCCAGCCTACTATTGGGCCTGACCTTTTCTCTTTTGAAATACCTATCTCTTCTTGCATGCCCTTCCTCACCCCTTACTTTCATCTTCTACATCATCCTCCTTCATAATGTAATCACCATTCACCCCACCCTGTGGGCTCCCACCTTTCTCCCCTTCAACTCTCACCATTCATTCACTCACTTCTATAAGAGCAAGGTATGTCACTTCATAGAAGCAAATAGCTATTTCATTCACATTACCATAGGGGATCCCCTTTGTAAGAGAGATCATTCAAGCACTAGATCAGAACCAACAGTAGGTGGACATAGCAAGGGTATCCTGAGAAGCTCGAATGGAAATAAAAAGGGGAAACAAGCCAAGGCCAATGCCTAGACTCACTTGTGATAATTTTATGACCCTACACAATAATCCTTTATGATTGATCATGTAACCCCATAAATAGTCAATCCCTAATAACAAATGTAGCCAAGGGACTACACCATTCAAGATATCAATCTCAACCTCAATCAAGCCAGACCCACTGATAGGGTCAAACTTATGGAAGAGACATAAAAGTCCATGACCATAGACTATATCAAGATGGCCCAATAGTTAGAAAAGACCAAATTAGAGCTTTTAAATATGAAGGTTATGGTCAACAGCATCAATGTCAAGGCTAAAGCCAAGGATGTCGACCTTAACAAGGTAAGAGTAAACCTCTAGGGTAGCATCTTGAACAAAAGCTTCTAGGTAGAAGCTAGCCAATGAATAGCTACCAAAACCAAGCTATAGGAGATGGAGATGAAACTGACTAAAACTCACCAAAAATTTTTTGATTCATATCGATCATATCAACAACTATAAAATAAAATGTAGTAGGACTCCTTGATTAAGGACTAGGAGATTGAGAAGCTGAAGAATGACCTCATTGTTCACCCACAGGGCAAAGAAATCCTTCTCATATTCCAATAGCTATACAAATCCTAATGGGAGAGGATCAAGGTCATGGTGACAAACCTAAAGATAAAGCTAACTTTCATCACAAATATGTAGAAGCTGACCTCTTAGGTGAGCACATATATTTATCAAGTGATCACCTTCATCTCCCCCAAGATCTTGGGTTCATAGAGCCTTGTTCAAAAGCTATATAATGTTTTTTTCAAAAATTCTACAAGCAGTAGGGGTGGCCGACCAGAGGAAGGCTATGATGAAACTCAATGAGTTCCTGGGCTATAATAAGGCATCAAATAATTGTAAGGCATTCTTTAATGTCTTAAATCAAGTAGTCTAAGAGAGGTGGGGACACATAGATCAATTAGTCTAGCTTTGAGTCCCCTCCCCTTTCTTATAAAATAACAACATCCTCCTTAAGGACCAAATCAAGGCACTACTCAAGCAAAATCAGAATGATCAGATCATTTTTATGGCTCTCGATCAAGCACCTAATGTCTCTGAGGTGGAGAAAATTTTGTACCCACTTACCCAACTATAATTCCAAATGTTTTCCGTTGTCAAAGGCTTATGGAAAATATCCTTCAAGGAGATAATAGATCTAGATAGAGCCTTTAAGGCTGTTAATAAGAAGACCCAACCAAAGGAGGAAGAATGGGTACCCTTACAGGTGACCCTCTAAAAATTATAGGTATATGTACCTTCCTCCTATTTTTTCAGTTTTGCTTTGACTGGTTCAAGTGCTAGAGTTTTTAGGTTCTCCTACCCAAAGGCAAATGCCCTTGTGAGTCATTAGGAACTGTGGATCAAAAATCCATGGTTGTTATTTTTGGAGCAGTTTGTCTCTAGCTTTAGGATCGCTTGATAGTTAGCAATTCTTTGATGGCTCCCCTTTTGTCCCCTTCCTTCTTTGGGACCCCCTTTTTAAATTTTTCCTAAGTACCAGCCTTTGTCTACTTCTTCCATGTGGTAACCTAATGCTCATCCAACATGAAGATAATTTCATCTCACTTTGATGGAGTGCTAGCTCGACACATGGTAGATTTGCACTCTTCCAAGCCTTTTCATTTTTGGGTCAAACCGCTAAGTAGCACCATTGGATGATGGAATGATAAATGGGCCCCAATAAGTATTTCATGAAAGGATTGACATAGCTTCACCATGTGTTACCCTCATGCTCACTTCAATAAGGGAATGCATGACTTCCTTCATAGGAGCATCTGCTTAACACATGGTAGCCTCATGCTCAATCTTACCAAAGAAGTCCCTAGTCCCTCTAGAGAAGCACCAGCTCCATGTATGTCATCCCTGCACTTACCTAGGAGTAATGTTGGTTTGTCAGAATTTAAAGTAGTGTTATTAGATGAGAGTGTGGGTCCCTCCTTTTGAACAAAGATTTTGAAACACTTTAAGCCTAGCTTAAATTATAATCTATTAGTTTTTAAGGGGGACCAAGGCTATTTAACATAGCATGGGTGGGATAGCTTTGAAAGTATACATGTGGCACCACCTCACTTCTCTTAAGTGTAATGGCCATAACAGAATGATAGAGTTGTGTCGTATCTAGGATCTGAAAGTTGATTGCACTCATAAGTTCAAGACTCTTTTTTAGTTGCAATAGTGTCATCATGGGTGTGAGTGTTGAAATCTCCAGATGTCATTTTCATTAGGTAGCCACCTCACCTATTTATTCTAGGCTTATTCCTTTTAAAAGGGGGTTATCATTCATTTGCATTATTTTTTTTGAAAATGGCCATTATAATAGACTAGGATAGTAGCAGTTAGCATTTTTTCTACTCTGCAACCTTAATCAGTGCACCTCACAGATGTGATTAGATTATTTGTATGTGCCCATTTGTGGCCTTTTATATTATATTCTCCATCTATAATGAAGAAGATGTGATGTTCTATGTTAAATTGGAGTGAAAAATCATCTCTATCTATTATTTCTTTTCATTTACTTCTATAGTGCATATCTTTGTTTATGTTATAGATCTTAATTCATGCTTCATGCTCCTTTATGATGTATAATGTTTAAATATTTACGTTAATTTATGTAATTATAAGTTAATGTTTTAAACCTATCAATGCATCACCTTAGATTAGATTCACTTTCCATGTTATCTATTTTCCTTTCTTCCTTCCCTTTTTACCCCCAAAATTGAATGAAGAGTTGGCTTCCAAAATCTTAGAGGTTATTTTATAGACCACATTCAGTCCCATATCTGTAAAGCTTCCCATAGATGTTGTTTAACTTGAAGTGAGTTTTAGGCATCAACAACATCCTTACCCAAAATTTATAGGTTAGGTATATATATATAGTTAGATCCATCATAATCAAACAACTTTCAACCTACATTTATGCCTTAATATTTATATCCCCAAACTGGGTTGACATCTAAAACTAAGTCCAAGACTTTACCTAGTCTAGTTATAAATACCCATTTTAATGAAATAACCATACTATGAATTTGTAGAGTTTACAATTTTGAAACAAATATTAGCATAAAGCCTTCATAGTGCTAAAATAGACATGGTGAAAATCACACAGTTCTAGCTATTCCACTTAAGGTCACTCTGGGTTGGATGTAGGGTTTTGTGGGTGCCAAGCCATCAACATGGCCCTACATTTAATGCATATTTTTTTCTAATTTCAAAATCAATTGAAACTAGTAAACTCTTTTATCATTTCATTTCCAAAATTCATCAACCTATCAAACATGAATCTAAAGTACATCACCAACCTGTGAAAGATGATTATTATGCCAAGGAAGTCAAATTTGTATTTAGTTCTTAGCTCAAATACCCTTTATCTACTTCTTCCTATTGTGTCCATAAATTTTGTCCCCTCACATGCCTCTGACGCTATATGTACCTAAAATTACTTTATTCATTATTGTCAACTAATATTCCTATTTGTTGACACTAATTCCACTTAACCTATTTTATTCTACTAATATATCCCCCTTCCTAGCCATTCATCTAATATCCCCTTTTATTATCCTACATTCACTAACCTTATTCATCCTACCTCATTCATTAATTATATCCTAATCCCTATTATCCTAATCTAATCCTAGTTATCTTTTATATGGAAATTTTTAACTCCCATAAACCCACTTAACCACCTATTAACCTATACCCTAGCCTTTCCTACATCCCTAGTCCCTAATCACCTATCTAATCCATATCTAACTCCCACCTAATCCTCTATTATCCCTAAACTAATCAAGAAGCTTCTAGAATTGGAGAAGCTCCTCCAACACTCTAGAAGTCTCTAAATTAGAGACTTCTAAGGAATTTAATATTCCTTGAATAATCCATAACCATTGATCTCATCCCTCTAAATTCAAATTTCAACCCTTAATCTTCCCTCCCAAATATATATAAGTAAGGCCACTCCTCCATTGGATTCAACTTGAATTTCCATTCCTAATCCATGTCAAATTAGCCATTGAATCTCTCATCAATAATCATTTATCATGCCATCACTATGCAAAAAATTTGAGTCTACATGAAATCACAAGTCCATTTGCAAATCCTGGATGGAGGTTATATGAAGCAAAGAATTTGGTAAGTCTCATATCATTTTGATTTGTTTCATAAATCCTTCCTAATAGGTAGTTTGAGTTTGAGTTTTAAATTAGGTGGCTTAATTCATATAGAGCTCAAAATATTACTACATATTGGTGACCATGGTGGGACATGTTCCCTGTTTAATCCATTTTGCTTGTTAGTTGTGTTTTGTTAACCTACAAGGTCAATTGGATCAAAAAATCTCAAAAAAATTGAAATTTTGCATACACAGGTTGCAGTGATGACATTGTACTAGTATTCACAACATTGTCTTGCCTAGTCATGATATTGATCCTGTAAGTCACAGTATTGTACTAACTACTTTCTTATCCACTAACCATCTGTTTGATCATAAAGGTTTCTATCTTTTGACAATACTATGACTTGATAGTCATGATATTGTTAAGCTATTCATGATATTATCTAACCCAGTTATGATTTTGTAAATCATCAATGGTCTATTTTTGCAAGTCTTTAGCCCTAGACAATATTGTGACTTTCCCAATCACAATATTGCCCTACAAATTGTGATATTATTGACGATAGTTGTGATATTGTAGTTTTCCATAAAATCATTGATTGTTGGCCTCTATCAATTAGTATGGTTTATTCTAACATTCTATGTCTCTACAGGGATTTTTCATTATCAATATAATTCTTCCATCTAATCCTTTTGGATTTTTTATGCTTTAAATTCATATCCATTAACTAATTCTAGTTTTTATACCTAGGATTTTGTCTTTCGTATGATCTATGTGATATGTAGGGTGAACAGGGGAAAAATCCAAGGCAAGAGGAATCAATTGAAGATGTAGGAAAACACAGGCCTTACACCTTTCTTGATTTTTGACAAACCTGTAAGTCTTAAACTTCTCAGAGTCGTGATATTGTCCTAGTAAATTGTGGTATTGCAATCTTGATCATGACTTTGTAAATTTTATCATTTTGACTCCTACTTTGTCTACTATTCATTCTCAAATCATACAATTATAGCTAACTAATGTGATCTCTGTATTTTGTAAATTTGTTCTGGATTTATTCCATTTTCACTAATCATCTTATCTTGAATCAAATTTTGTTATATCATAATAACACTTGAATCTGACATTAATCATCATGTAGTAGACATACTTAATATCTAAATAATATATCATAACCTACATAAATCTATATCTGTATCATATATATAAATCTATAATTTTTTTCATTTTTAATAATATTGCAACTATCAATTTACTTGTAGTAGCAATTTTATCATCCTTAATAATGTTTTTGTGGTTTACGATAAAACTGCAACTCTTGAATTATAGTGAATAGATATATTATTACTCTAAATCATTCTATTGTACATATAACTATGGTTTTATAGATAACCATCATGGTCATCTCTCAACTATAATATTACAACTCATAAGTAACAATTTTGACCCCCTAGTTGTGATTTTGCAAATGTAGTTGTGATTTTGTGTTGATTTTTTACCCTTTTTGAGTGCATTTTTTGAGTCAATTTTCATGAATTTTGAGTCATTTTGAGCCTCTCAAAAATCCCAAATTTCCTTTGGTGGGGAGGGGACACTACCCCCAGACCCTATAAGGGGCTCTTCCCCTTGACCTATTAGGGGTTTCTACCTCCAAACCCCCACGTCGTGTCCCACTCACCCCAAAGAAATTATAGAGCCAAACATGATTTTATTTAGGGTGTTTTATTATGGCATATAATACTAACATCTTGTTTCTTATAGGGGTGAGTTTTGATTAGATAACATCATCTTTTTGTAGGTCATATTTTATGCCTAATGTTTGTTTTACAGGTTACCCCTCAAGAGTGATTTATTGAAACTACTAATCCTTGTGTTACAGGACCCCTCTTTTGAGTGCCCTCATCAAACTAATAATCTATTTACTTGTAGGTTATTTTTCAAATAGTCCATTTGGCACTTTGAAAATTAATTTTGATTATCTACTTTGTGTAATATATATATACATATATATATATATATATATACATATATATACATATATATATATATACATATATATATATACATATATATATATATATACATATATATATATATACATATATATATATACATATATATATATATATACATATATATATATATATATATATATATATATATATATATCTTTTATCATAAAAAATCATTCTTTGTATATAATTATGTTTGTGTAATCATCATATTGTGCCCATCACACATAGGTAATTAAATTAGTTAATTAATCATATCATGTGTTTGCTTACTTTTTAACCCCCCTCTAGGATAGCACGTGACATAAAATTGATCTCTGTGCGTGGGCTTAATACATAGGGGTTAGTGTCATGGATTTCATCACCATGCACTAACCAAACTCCATGTTTTGACAAAGTATAAAATTAGGGACAATAATCATTAGGCTAAGTGGTTGACCCCATATAGGTCATCCATAAATGGGAAGATTTAACTCTCTAAACCATGCATTAGATGGCACCCTATATAGACTTGGGCTCCAACGTAACTTTGTATATATAGGGGATATACCTAGAGGCCTTATGTATACCTAGCATAAGACCTTTTGACAATAATAAGTGTACCATTACAAGAGTCAGTATCAGCTCTAAAGTATCCATCAAGTGTGAACAGGGTTGAGAGGGCTTAGTCAATGCTATAATGGGTCACTTTTATGTAGACTAATTACCTAGTGATTACCAGACTCACCAGTTTGATTAAACATTAATTATCAACCCAGGGTGCGTAAGCTTTTCAAGAGTGTCAACATTATATGTGTATTATTGATTTAAAAATCAACTTGATTTTTTAGTTTTAATATAATGAATTTATGCTAAATTTACCAAATAGATATATTATGAAACTACTATGATAGAATTACAGAACTATTCCACACTTCTATACCATACATGCATCACACTTATATAATCAAACTTAATAGTAAAATCAACTTACACAACACACTAATAATTAAAGAGGGTCAGGATCTTCACAGTAGCTTATTCTGAGGGGGCCCTTCCTCATTCAGAACTAAGCTTCAATCCCTCTCTAAGAGAATTCATAAACTTTTTACAAATTCAACTTTCTCATTACTCAATTCTGAATATAAATTCTATAGTTCAAAAACATTTGCTATTAACTTCTTAAAATTATCTAACTCCTAGTCTAATATAAGTTCTACCTTTAAATACAAAAGGTAGTTTATTAACTCTTAACCAAAAACACCAAACTAGGAAAAAATATAAATACTTAGAAACTACCTCAGTCATCCTTCAAGTGGTTAGTAACTGAAGTTACTTGTTTTAGTTTTGACTGGATTAGAGATAAGGCATACTATTTTGATATTTTATTTATTTTTGTCTTTTCTCATTATTATTGCATTTCCCATGTTCAGAAGCACATCCAATGTCTCTTTGCATGTAGGGAATCCATACAATAACTATGATTCTTCCAAATCATCTATTTGGTTCTTCAAGATATCTAGATGTGTCTACAAGATCTCCTTAATAATGACTCTATTTTGCATAGTGGTTGTAAGCACTCTATAGTAGCTACAAGCAACCTTTAGGTAAAACCTTCAGTTGTTGTGGGTATTCTATAGTGGTTGTAGGCAATGTGTAGGTGAAGCCTACAATTGTTGTGGGTATTCTACAGTGGATGTAAGCAACCTATAGGTGAAGCCTACAGTTTTTGTGGGTATTTTGTAATGGATGTAGGTAACCTGTAGGTGAAGCCTATAATTGTTATGGGCATCCTGCAATAGATATGGCTTAGCAAGATCCTATAGCCCTTCATGACCCTTCAAATGTTTGTTAGATAAAGTCACACCAATATAATTCAATCAAGAAAAAACATCAATAATTCACACACACACACATCAATATACATACAAAATCATAACTTCATTCATTCATTTGCATAAGTGACAGATAGTTATGGGATTTATATGGAAAAAGCCATAGACTAAGCATGGATGAATCTATAAAAATAAATAATTGGTGGCCTCATCACTCCCCCCTACTTAGCCTCTTTCTCAAGCTTGAGCAAGCCTTGGTTGCATTCTAAAACCACAAAAAAAAATTAAATTATAGGGGTTCAAGATAGACTAACCCTTACAACATGTAAAAATCTTTAACATTCTCAATGTGTTCCCATCTTTTATTCTCTACCTCTCTATCAGCTAGAACATTTCCTTCCTAGTCAAAAATTGGGAACCAAAATATAGGGGGTTGAAACATCAATCCCACCCATTGTATTCTCCACTTTCTAACAAGTTCAATATACAAGTATACTCTATGGATGGACTCCCTAAGGTTTTGAGGGGAGTACAATTCCTTCCTTTTCAAGGCATCTAATATTTTTGCCCATTTGTGAGAGTAGGCAACAAAAAAAATTCTTCCATCTCCTTCCATAAGACTCAAATAGTGGTTTTGGACTTCCACCTACTTTCTGAAAACCCATTCCTGTGGAGAATTTATGTTCATAAATGAGATCCATTCTTTCACTACAACATCTGAATCTTTGGATTCACCCTTGATCATCAAGGTGGCTTCTTTTTCCTTTTCTTAATATTCTTCCATTTATTTTTATTTCAAATTCATTCAAAACATATGAAGAAAATACATTTAATAAGACATCCCCAAAATAGATGTTGGGATTCCATTCTGTATCATTGGGAACAGCATATTAGTGAATGTAGAATTCACTTAGTTTGGATTGAAGATTAGGATCAGCATGTCTATACTCATTAAAGAAAGATATTGGGTCATAGACCATATAGGATTAATCAATATAAATCCTATCATACCTGAATTTCAACCATTTTTCTTCTAAGTATATAGCATACACCCCAAAAGGGGGCCTACACTCTATCAATAGTTCAGTAGTTTCATATAATTTGCCAATATTTTCCTTTAGATATCTGATCCTAATTTCAAAAAATTCTATTTTTTCTTGTAATTCATCATGTTTTTATTTTGATTCAACATATCCCTTGAATCTATGCATCAATTCTTTGTGGTAGGATTCATTATTATTAAATTTTTCCTTCAAAAAACCCAAAATATCATTAGTCTTTATTAGAGTGGTGGCTAAGAAATCCACATCAATAACTTCTTCTAGAGTAGGTGTTGGTGTAGTTGGAAATAGAGGAGGCAATCCCTGATATAAGGGTATCAAATCTAGAGCATACTCTGTTGCAGTGACTTTTGTGGCCAAGGTAAATGAGGATGTTGTAGGTTCCTCCACTAACTTCTCTTTGTCCCTAGAGGTTTCTATAAACTCTATTGCTCTGGAAGCATTTCAATGCCTTGTTTGCCTTTCAGTTCTATTATCTCATTTCTAAGTCTGTATATTTCATCCATAGCTTGTTCCAATGTTTGGATCTCTTGATCATGAGAAAAAATTTCTTATTCTCTTCCTTTTTCCATAACCTCTTCTCTAACCAATTCTTCTTCTCTTGCATGTTGTTCTACCTCTCTCAATTCCTCCTTTATGTATCTATTGTTTTTTAAGAGATCAATGTCCTACTCAGTGAATCTAGATGGGAGAGGTGATCGTTCTTATTCTTCTACCTTAGTAAATCCTTCATCATTAGACCATTCCTCTATTTCAAATCCATCAGGGGTTTTCTTAAGCCTAGGCTCTTTCTCTGGTTCTTCATCATCACTGATAGCTATGGTTAAGGAGGTTGTACTGATATTTTGTTTCTTCATCCTTTAATATCTCCTAAGAGGAGTTCTTATTTTTGACACCATGGGTTTATTCCCCTTGGTTTTCATTTTCCTTGCAAGAGGGTTGACTGATGGAGTTTGTTTTTCTTATGCATCAGGTGATAGGGAAACTTTTTCTTATCTAGCAAGAGATAGTGTGGAGGAATCAATATGAGGTGAGGACATAATGGGAGAAGGGACATGTTATAATGGGATTTCTTCCTCTGTGTCAGAAGGGAATAAGACCAATCTTATCTTCTTCTTCTTTCCCATAGCAGTCTCAGATGGACCTTCAATGGCTATGGGTTGACTAGCAGCATTAGTGCCCTCAACATTTTCCTAAATAATTTATTGGGGTTACTTCT
The DNA here is from genome assembly GCA_037957365.1 of Torreya grandis. Classification (NCBI taxonomy): domain Eukaryota; kingdom Viridiplantae; phylum Streptophyta; class Pinopsida; order Cupressales; family Taxaceae; genus Torreya; species Torreya grandis. Next base: position 1,449,393 of record JARHVA010000761.1, on the reverse strand, counting down.
CAGGGGATTCCCTCTCATCAATGCCTTCTTGTTGGGGTGCAATATTTTCTAGGGCTAAAAATTGCTTCCAAGTGAGGTTGGGTCTAACAAAATCTATTCTTTGTCTAATTATGAGCCATATTAGGAAGTGGTGAGATAGGGTTGTTTTAGTGCCTTTCTAATATTCTTTGGACATTATTTTCAAAATATTTCATAAAATTTTTGGAACATTAATGACTTTATTCTGTCTTAAATGATTTAAAATTTTGAACTAGATAGTGTAAATGAGAGAATACCTTCCCTCACAAGTCATGTACCTAATAATATATGATGTTATTTCTCTCCATTCTATAGTTAGACTAAGTCTTTCCACACCTCCTTTCTTTAATACCAATATTTCATTTACCTGACAAAAATGTTGCCTAGCTTCTTGGCCATTGGGTTTATCCTACCAATTTTCCCCCATGCTTGGTAGCCCAGTTGCTTGGCTCACCAAGGTCTCAATAACTATAAATTTGATGCCACATGTAGTGTCTTATTTTTTATCAAAAGAACCTATAAATTCCCTAGAAAAAGGTGCTAAAAAAGATTACAACCATTCAAAATAGGTGGTCCAACCAGCTCTATGGAAGACATCCCAACTGGCTTGGTCTCCCCATAAGTGCATGTGGTCTGAGGGCTGTCTTTGCATGACTAACCCTCTCATTTTAAATTATTTTTTAGTCCCTTCAACCAATATTCAGTTGCACACTCTTTAGACCTATGTAAATATACCTATAGCAGGTTTGTTCTATAATGGCAAATGTGGAGTTTGCAGGTTATAGGGTTTGGCTCAATAATGGTGGATGTGAGGTTGTAAGTTAAAAATTATGACATCTCAAGGGTTCCCATGGTGTATGAGGTTCTAACCCATAGCATTCTCCCCTAACTTGAGCTATCACATGTCCTCAAGTGGCATGGAATGAGTAGGAAGTATGAGATAAGATAGGTCATCATGAGGAATAAAAGTACATGTTTAGAGGTGATGTGATAGACTTTTTTAATGAATGACTAAATTCATAATTAAATATGATTTATTAATACCATATGTGATATATTATAATAATGAAGATAGTTTTAATGATGAAAGATCAGTTTACCTTTTAATAATGGTATTCTAGATATGACATCTAGAGAGTCACACATATATTGATATGTAAATATTTACATGTGAATGATTAATGAATGTAATGATTGTGTTGGCAGTTAGAACTAGAGTGAAGTGGACCCTTTTTTAAGTGATTTGGAAATCATCGGTAGTTAGGCATTGATGATGCCCATAGCTCATGTGCATGTGATATAAGACATTATGTATGGAACAAGGGTCTAAGACTTGGAGGATAAATGATTGCTATCGTACCATAAGGTGGATATTGAAAAATTAAGTGATCTAAGTGATGGGATAGAAGATATTGAGAAATTATTTGAGGGAATTACTACCTAGTGACTTTCATCTATATGAATCGACTGATAAGTGTCTGGATGCTTCTTATGCCCTAGAGGTTTTATGCCTGGTGGGCTTGGCTATAGTAATTAGTAGGGTCTTCAAACATGAAACCTATGTGCCAAATAAATCTAAGATCTCACTAGTCAACATAGTGAAATGATCTTCATAAAATGACTAGAACTGAAAATGAATCATGAGTGTCCCTGTAGGTATAAATTCTAGTCTACAACATTTCTATGTGGAAAAGAAAGTTGTATGTTTTGTTGTGGCTCTGTAGCTTGGTATTCAAGGGTATTTTTTGGTAATAGATATGCCATTTTCTGCCCCAATCCTCCTTCATTCTTCCATGAGGTTATCTGATGACTTTCATGCAATTCCCAAAAGCCAATAGCCAAGCCATAGGTGAGAGATGTAGGAGGATCTATCTTTCATGCTCTGTAGAAAGGTGAGAATATGCATGAGAGGGTACCTATAATAGCTACATAAGTGCCCATAGCAAGCTACAAAGTGATGGCCAACTATGTAGAAGGTACCCATAGCAACTAGAGAAAACTTGTGCTGATGTGAATAGTTGGGATTGGAGGGATTGCCCTCTCTCTACATCCTTCCTCACTTTCTCTTTTTCATTTATTTTTATTTTTACCCTTGAATAGCCATCAAGTTAGTTTTATACTTAGGTCCTTTTTATAGATTTGGGTAGCTAGTAGGCTATTTTTTTATCTAGAAGATGCCAACAATGCCCAAAAATAGGTTTTTATGGTTGGATATATATATATATAGACTTTAACTATTGTTTATAGTAGAATGTTTATTCAAAGTCCTGGTCAAGTCACTTGGAAATGTGACTTGTCAAGGACTAGGTGGAGGTCTCATTCATCATACCAGAGAAGGGCAAGGATGTCCTCCTCTCCTTCTTCATCTAAGTGTGGATTGGTGCTCTCATTGTCTAGTGAGGCAACATGCCTATCCAGAACATCATTGTATCCATCTTGTAACTACTAATGTATGTGACTGGTAAATTATTTTTGAGTAAGTGGATTTTTGTACAACTTGAGTCTGTGGCCATTGATCTATAGATGGAATATCATTGGATTAATGGTTTGGAGTTAGAATGCTCTATTTTAAAAAACATGCTCAATCTCAAAAGGACCAAGTCATCTAGTTTGAATTTTACCCTTGTGGTCCTTATATTTAGAGTCAAAAAGAAGGGCCCAATCTCCTGTATGGAATTGTCTTGTCTTAATTTACCTATCATGCTATGCAATCTATTGTTACTATATAAGCTCTATGTTCTATAATGCATGTTGTCTATATTCATCTAAGGCATTCAACTATAGAAGCCCTTATTTTTGGGCTTTAGATATATCCATCCCAAGTTCTAGTGTTGTTTGTAAGGTCTTGAACTCAAATTCAATTAGAAAGATAGGTTTATTTCCATAGACCAACTCATATGGAGTGAAGCCTATAGTGGTCTTCCATATGATTCAGTAAGCCCACATAGCTTTAAGAATCTGAGTCTTTCAATCCCTATGAGATAGACTAACAATCTTTATCAAAATATTTTCTAACTCCCTGTTGGTAACTTCCACCTATCCATTAGACTATGGAGGATATGGAGTTGATTTAATATGCCTGATCTCATATTGTTAGACTAAGGTAGTAATTAAATTAGTAGTGAATTGGGGTCCCTAATCAGTGACTATTTCATGTGGCACCCCATATCTAGTAAATATTTCTTCATAGAGGAAAGCTACCACCTTCTCATCTCTGACATGTGTAAGAGCCTTTACTTCCACTCATTTAGTGACATATTCAATACAAATAAGGATGTACTCTTTATTGTTGGATTTTAGATCAAAAGGTCCTACAAAGTCTAGGCCCCACTTTTTAATGGTTTAAGCACCATCTGGGGTTGCAAAGGCATTTCATCTAAATGTGTGGGTCTTCTCATATGCTAACATCTGTCACAATGAGAAGTATATCTTATTGCATCTTTATGGAGTGAGAGATAATATTATTTTGTATTCAAAATTTTGACTATTGTACATTTGGCTACAAAGTGTCCTCCACAAATTTCATCATGACAGGCTTTGAGGATATCAAGAACTTCATCTTTTTTGAGACATCTTATGATGATAGAGTCAGGTCAAGTATAGAAAAAGAATCCAGACAACCATGAATATTTGGCACTTTTGTGAATTAATGCCCACCTTTATTTGGGGAGGAATTACTATGGAAGTAACCTTGTTACAAGGTAGTTATCAATATCAACATACCAGGGTGTGGTAAGGGTGAGAGAGTACAAGTGCTCATCTGGAAATGAGTCATCCACTATGGTATCCTCTTTAGGGGTTTACAAGCATGATAAAAAGTTAGCCACCACATTATCTCGACTAGGTTTATCTACAATAGTGACATCAAATTCTTATAATAAGAGAAGCCATTTTATCACTCTGGTTGGAACAACTGGTTTGTTCATAAGGTACCAAATGGCTGCATAGTCTATATGAACAAAGACCTGATACCCTATGATGTAGTGATAGAACTTGTTGATAGCATAAACTACCATCAAGAACTCTTTTTCAGTAATTGTGTAATTTAATTCTGCTACCTACAGGTTTTTGCTTACAAAATAGATGGCATAATTGAGTGTTTCTTGTTTTTGGCCAACCATAGCTCTAAGGGTAGTATCTGAAGCATCTATGTGAATGTGGAAGGGAATATTTCAATCATGACCATGTAGAATATGGGTGGTGGTCAATAATTCCTTTAATTGTTTGAAGGCTATATCACAAGCAAGAGTCCAAAGAAATTTAGTATCTTTAGTCAGAAGGGTGAGTAATGGTGTTACTACTTTACTGAAATTGTTGATGAATCTTCTATAGTAACAAGCATGTCCTAAAAACTCTAAATGTCTTTCTCTTTTTGAGGAACAATCAAGTTTCTAATGATGTTGATTTTTGTAAGGTCCACATTAATTCCTTTAGCAAATACGTGATTGCCTAAGACAATTTTTTCTATCATAAGTATGTAGCATTTCTTGTGACTGAGAGACAAATGGTGCTCCTGACAGTGTTACAACACTTTTTTTAGGTTTTTGAGGCATTCATCAAATGTCTCTCCATAGATAGTGAAGTCATCCATATAGATTTATTCACATTCATTGGCCATATCTACAAAGATACTTCGGATAGCCCTTTGGAATGTTACAGGAGTGTTACATAGCCCAAAAGGTAATACATCATAAGCCTAATTACCCCAAGGACAAGAAAAGTTGGTCTTTTTTTGGTCCTTAGGATCAATTATAATCTAGTTGTAACCACTAAAGTCATCCAAAAAGGCAAAATATTTTTCCCCTGCTAGTGTGTCCAACACTTGGTCAATGAAGGGTAGAGGGAAGTGATCCTTCCTGATTACTATGTTGAGTTCCTTGTAATTTATGCATACAGACCATTCTCCATTTTTATTTGGTATAATTACCAAAGGTGACACAAATTCACTATTTAATATGGGATATTTAAATCCAATAGTCAAAAAAATTTGTAATTCCCTTTTGACTATTTCTCGAAGAGCTGGATTCATCCTACGTTGTGGTTGTCTGATTGGTTGGCACTCTTATTTGATGTAAATATGATGTGTGCATGTTTTTGGGCTAATTCCTTGTATATCCTCATAATCCCATGAAAAATCACATTGGTTTGCATGCAACATGTTGACTAAGCACTTTTCCTCATTTAACTCCAACTTGTTATTAATAAGCAATGTTTTTCCTAGAGAGATTTCAATTTGTTGTGAGATTGTTTTTATTATTTATATATTAATAATTAATCTAGTCTAGATATAGTTATGAGTAAGTACCTGGTGGAATATTTTCTATACAAATGCATTAGAATTATCCAATTCCCAAAAGCTAAAAAATGGGCACTCGACACATTGCAAGTGGTTGAGATCTATAGAAGGAGTTTGGTAATTATGCTAAAGAACATTGGAGAGAATGGTATCTTCCTCTTGATCAGCCAATGTGCATGCATGGTCTATGGTAAATATAAGAATCAAGGAAGGTTGGTCTACCTCATCTACTTTAGCCCATAATGTAGGCTCTAGTGTAAAGACCAGTTGTGTTGGGGGATAAAGAACCAACTTCTTAGTGTGGTATCCATTGGATCTCATCATGTCACCTAATTTATAGTTGATGAAGGCATCAACTATGGTAAGCCAAGGTTGTCATAAGATAAGGGGGTATCCACCCAAATTAGACTTAGATTATAGCATAATAAAATCTACAAAATACTCCCAAGAATCTATAGTGATGATAAGATCTTCAATGATTCCCTCTGGTCTGACTATAGACATGTCAACCATTTATTGCATTGTAGATGTGGGACAAATATTATTTAGCTTTAGTTTATGCATAGTTTCAGTTGTCATTACATTTATTTCAGCCCCCAAGTCTATTAATGTGTAGGATAGTTGTTGGTCATGGATCTAGACTATTACAACCGAGCATCCTAGATATAAATATTTCTTTGGTAGGGTGTTCTCCATCATGATGTCTGCAAGCTAGCCAATCACATGCAAAGTATTGAGATCTTTTTTCTTCCTTCCTAGTTTTCATAGATAGAGGTCTCTAAAAGCTTTGGAATATATGGGTAGATATTTAATGGCCTAGAATAGAGGGATTTTGATGCAAAGGTTCTTAAGTTGTCTCATGAAATCAAACTTAGGTTCAATTGTATGACATTAAAGGCTAAGACATTCTAGAAATGGGTGGGTTATTTCATCAACAATTTTATTTTCTAGTTCATAGAGTTCTTGAGGTGATGGAGGTGGGTTAGCACGTTATTCTGGGGTTTCATCATCTAACTCCTTTATTATAGGTGGTATTGGGGGTGGTAGAACTTTCTCTGAATGGAGGTGAACTTCATTGATGTTCATCATGTATGTTGGGTACTGAATAAGCTCAGTACTAAATGTTGATTACACTGGCTTATTTGTAATATTCTATATGGGTTGGGTAGGTATCTAGTTAGGCTTGGGTGCAGCTTGTGTATTGGGCATAAGAGTAAGAGTTTATTGTTGTTGTTATGGAGCAAATCCTCTTAGAGAGCTTCCTCATGGCTGGTTAGGTCTCTAGAGCTATTGCCACTGGTTTATGAAGGGTGGGCAATGGGGCAATTTCCAAGCTTGCATTCAAGATGGAGATATATTTTGTGGAGATTTCCAAGAGGTGGTGGGGTAGCTTGTTTGAGGTGTCTAGTAGGTAGAATTAGGAGGTGGAATGTTTATCCAAGGACTAGTCTAATTGGGAGTAGCATTTGTAAATTATGAATTAAAGGAGGTAGAATTTGCAAAAGGTGGATTTTGTCCCATACCTTGATAAGGTGGTCATTGAATCCATGGCCTTCTTTATGCAACATATAAAACTTGGTCACTATCTCCTCTTACAGCATGTATCTCTATTGTTTCTAGTTCTTGAGCTATGATGTGAGCTACTTTAACTTGAACCTCATGACATCTATAACCAGCTTTTTTCTTCTTACAGTCTGGATAGTAAATGGTCAAGGCTTGATCCAAATATGCTTACTATGATCTAATGATTCAAATCAAGAGAGGATGGTTATTATGGTGTTAGTTCCAAAATGAAAATAAAGTGAAATAAACACACTAATAGCATAACATCTCTAGGCCTAGACACTAGGGAGAGCTTAGTTAACAAAAGTAAACAACAAGCACAACTAAAAAGCAAGGAATGGAAACACAAGAATTCCTTTCACCTTCCATGGATGCTCCAAATGCCTTTGTAATGGTGGCTTGCTCAGCTTGTGCTTCAATAGGTCTTCTTCAATGGAGTGTGGCTACCTTCATCTCCTCTTGGCACCTTTGGCTTGTGGCTTGGCTTGGCTTGCATTCAATTTGGCATTATAACACTAGTTGATTAAAGCTTTTTGGAACCAATCATGCATTATAACTTTACATAAATTAAGCTTAGAAATGATGTTGTGAGGCCTCTTATTTATAGATTTTTGGATTTGATTAGAATCAACCTCAACCATCCATCTCAAGATTGAGATGTGTGGTTGAGTATTAATTCAATTTTTGGAATTAAGTTTGTAATTATCCTTATCATGGCATTATAAGAAGGGGCAACTAAGAGGCATGGAGGGCATCATGGAAGGCATTGATGAGGCATAGAGGGCATGAATCATGATATTTGTGGCATTTATGGCCTAGGGATGTCTTTTCAAGAAATGAGGTCACTTGATAATGCAGATATTTAATATTCTTTTCTGAAAAAAAGTATTCAACAAGTTTCCATGGAATTATTGATTAGGCCTTAATTTGGGTTAATTATCTCTTAAGCATGATTAAGCACATTATGCATAAATTACCCAAATTAATCAAAATGCCTTATTATTGGTCCTAAATTTGATTGGATTGGAATTAGAAGTCTACGCCAGATGTGTTGGATACGTATTCCCATTTAGGATCTTGAAAATAAAAAATAACAAAGGCATGAGTCTTGTGTAGAAGATTTGATAGGAAAGAGCAGTCTAGAGCATGTGGGTGCAAATTTGGCATTTTGACTCAAAATGAACTAATCAAAGTTAGCTATCCCCTAAATTGCATTACCCATTTAGGGATACCCTGGCCAAAATCAGTACTTGAATATGTCATTTTCACATCATTTTTCATGTTTTAGTGTTTTTAAGCCAAATTGTGCATTTTAGGTAAAAATTAGCCAAAATCCTGGTTAGAGGTTATCGATGGCCAGTTTTAGGTGTCTACAATTTTCCCCTATTTGGGAAGGTGTTGCAAGCTATAAGCATAATAATGTCTTCTCAAAGAATGAAAAGGACCTGCATGCTTACAACTACAATGATGATAAACTAATTGTATGATGCCCCCTCGAGGGAATGGTTGGCACAAGGAGGTTAGAAAATAGTCCCTCAAAAAGAAAGAAACAAAATAAAGGGACCAAAGAAAGAAAATATGATGGGGTGAAAACACAATGATATTGAAAAAGTAATCAAAATCATTGAGAATGTAAGTGGGATGGTTTATAATGGTTTTCCCAAAGGTATTTATAAGCATTATACCCCGATAGTTGTAACATGGTATGATAACACAATGATTTTCCTAAAGGTAATTATAATCATTAAGAAGATGGAGCTAACCTAGTTAGGATAGACAAACAAGATAATACATGCCCCTGTATAGGCAAAAAAAGTAAAGTGGTGATAACACAATGATTTGCCCAAAGGTGGTTATAATCATTGAGAAATATAGGTGGGATGGTGTGTAATGATTTTCACATAGGTAGTTATAATCATTGGACCTCGATTATGGCAAACATGATAAACATGATCGAGGATGATGATAACTTAACACAGAGGGTAATGATGAATTGGAATAACCTACTAGTAGGGAGATGCTCATTCGAAATAATAAAGGTTGAAATTATTTCATGTTTAATTACTCTATTTGAGATATGATTAGGATTGAATCAAGATGTCAGTGTTGAAGAGATGCCACCATTGTTGAATAGACTTCTTGAAGCTAAGGTTTGTTGTGGCATGTGATGGTAGGCTTTATGATAGAACACCATAAAGAATTGGCCAAAATATGCATGAGGATTGACTCTCATAATCTAATACTCAATAAAAAATAATGCATTAATGATAAAAACCATGATGACAATGTAAACATATGAATAAAGATAGATTCAATTGTTAAGTGTGGACAAGGAATCACCCAATGAACACACATAAACTAAACCAAGGCAATAGTGCTTGAAAGCAAATAAACAGGTAGACAAACAAATAAACAAGCAGAAACAAACAAAAAAATAATGCAATAAAAATCCTATGAACATTACCCCTAAAAAATAGGTGATAACTTAACAAATGAACTAAATGGGGGAATAGAATAAAAAGAAGGGGGTGGCCGAGCTGTCTCCATATTCACTAGGCAAGTGGACACTACCTACATAGTTTCATGGATGTAATATCTAATAAAAAACCTCAGGCCAAATGTAGTTCTCTCAAGGAATGAGAAGAATATGATAACTGAGTAAAACAAACAAAATGGATGTGATAGAAGAATAGGAATGGTCTTGCAAAATGGCAAGTGTATGAGATAAAAAGGCCAAAAAGGATGGAGAAACTAAATGATAAGTGACTTTCTTGTAACTTAGTAAGGGTTCCCAGAATCCTTAAGGCAAAGAAGTGGTCAATATTTTTATTCTTTTCTAATGATTTTTTTGAAATATTTTTGGAAGTGTTTTGAAGTGTCACAACTCAATCGAGAATGATAAGACACTAAATGGTTCAAGCTCATAAAATGGTAAGAGCATTCATACTTAGGTTGCTCATAAAATGGTGATAGTGTGGCTTAGGTTGTTCATAAAATGGTGAGAGAATGGGGAAAAGGGTGACTAAGTTAACCTCAATAAGTATTGAGTGTTGCCTACATAGTCCCAGAATAAGACCTCAATTCATTGTAGTTCTACCCTTATAGCGAAGGAATTTGACTAGTGTGCCAGCCAATTCAAACAAAATAGGCATAGTTGGTAAAAAGACACAGTGTGGCATAGGAAGTGGTAGGTTGGTACGTCAAGGTTTAGTATTTCCCCTAGTTTGCCCATAGGTGGTTATAACTAGGACACAATGACATAGATCAAAGGTACTAATTTTCCAAAAGGTGGTTATAATTAGTAACAAGACTGGTGGTAATAAATGGCTAACAAGTGAAGGATGTAACTACCAAAACTTCTATCAAACTATCCCAAAATATGATATCTATCTAAAGTTCTTCAACAAACTAAGGAACTAATCAAATACCTTGATGCTGAAACTGTGTAATGAATGATAAAAACCAAGGTCAATGGGATAGGCTTTAGAACATGTTGGGTTGATAGGTTAGAAGTGGAAAGTGGATATGGCAAAGAGGATGGATAAAAATGGTATGTGTTTAAATAAGAATAGTGATAAAATGGCATAACTAAAATGGTCCTTATAGAAAAAACACCTTAGCATTCAAGCATAGTACCGCTTGAGATGAATAATATTTATTGGCTCTAAAAGTTCATCACTATCTGGTATGGCAAGCCTATATGCTCCTAATCCATAATCTATAGTGATGATGAAAGGCCCTATCTAGTTTGGTTTAAATTTTCCTTTATGTTTCTTCTTGGCCATGGTATTTTTTTGGTTTTATTTGAGAACAAGATCACCAAGTTTAAATATTTGATACTTCACACATCGATTATAGTGGCCTTTGAGTCAATTCTAATATGTTTAAAGATTATTGAGTGTAACTATGTGTTTTCCATCAAGTAGATCTAGATCTTGCAAGTCAGCTAATCGATAGTCATGATCATCCAAGATATGCTTGAAAGAGATGCATAGTGAAGGTAATTCAACCACAATGAGAAGGATGGATTCAATACCATAAACAAGTGAGTATGGAGTGGATCTTTTGGGGGTATGATGATTAGTAAAATATGCCCAAAGGCAAAGGAATATTTGGAGGTGCCAATCATGACCGGCATCATTGACAATCTTTTTGAGAATGTTGACAATGGTTTTATTGGATGCCTCGGCCTAGCCATTACCTTAAGGGTAATATGTTGTATAAAAGTGTTGTGTGATGTTGTATTTAGTAAATAATTGGTCTACATCTTTGTTTTTGAATGATCCTCCATTATCAAATATAATGTTTGATGGGATACCATAGTGGTAGATGTGATGGTTGAAGATGAATTTGGAAATTTGCTTTCTAGTCACATAAGTGAGGGGTATAGCTTCAACCCACTTAGTGAAATATTCAGTGGTGGTAAGGATATGTTTATGGCCATCACATGAAGTGGGTTTAATCTTTCCAATGAGGTCAAGTCCCCATATATAAAATGGTCATGGTGTCAACATTAGTTTCAAAGTTTTTTCTGGGGCATGAATCAAATTAGTATGATGTTGACATTTGTCACATTTCTTTACATATGCAATGGCATCTACATCTATTGTGGGCCAAAAATAACTAGTATGTAAGATATTTTTGGGTAGGAGTGCCCCACTAGAATGGGATCCACATACTCCTTCATGAACTTCTCTTAACACTAATGTAGACTTTGTCGAAGTTAAATAATGAAGTAGAGTTCCATCAAAACTACGATGATAAATAGTGGATCCAAGTAAAGTATAATGATCAGAATGATGAATGAAGGCTTTGGTTTATTTTCTAGATAGGTTAGGTGGTAGAACTTGGTCATGAAGGTGGTTGTAAAGGTCTGAGTACCAGATAGAATTAGGACCAACAATATCACAAATCATGACAATGATTAAAGGTTCATGAGCTAGAGATAACAAATTTTTGACAAGGAACTGATACTCTCTAGCTTTATCTATTTGTCAAATTAGTGAGCCAATAGTAACCATGCCATTTATAGTTCTATTACTAGCCCTTGGTATGCACTCAAACTGAATGTTGGCAATTTGTTGCTTAAGAGTGTCGACCATGGTTTTATATGAAACCAACTTGTCATCTTTGGTCTAAAAATGATTTGTAACCTGATTGATGATTAACTAAAAATCACCATAAAATTGGAGATGAGATATATTCCACTACACTACTTGTCAAATTCTTTTAACAAGTGCTTCATACTCAGCCATGTTATTTATACAAGAAAAGCTAATTCTGAAGGATTTAGGGATTAGATCCCCCTATGGTGTAATAAACAATAAGTTGGCCCTCAATCCATATGCAATGAATGAACCATCAAATTCCAACTTCTAGGGCTACACCTTGATGGGTGTGTCCATGATGATCATGATGGATTCATTAGGAAATGAAACTTGAGTGGTTGTGTCCATGAGAGGTGCTTCAGCAAATTCAACTATAAGAACTTGTCGCTTGATTGCTTTCTAATTGACATACTCTATGTCAAACTCACTAATAAGCATGATCCATTTAGCCATTCTACCTTGCAAAGTTGTTTTAGATAGTAGATACTTGAGCAAATCTACTTTTGAAATGACTATGGTTTTGTTATTCAACATGTAATGACATTATTTTTGAGCTACAAGAACCATAGCTAAACAAGCTTTTTTAATAGGTGCATAGTTATGTTCCTATGTAACCAAGGTAAAACTTAAGTAGTACACAACATGCTCCTTTCCATTGTCATCATGTTGAGCCAAGAGTGCCCCCAAGACATGATCGGTAGCTGATAGGTTTAACAAAAATGGCTTTCCTGGTATAGGAGCTAATAAAACAAGTGGATTGACAAGATAATCTTTGAGCTATTGAAAAGTTAATTGGTAGTGATCATCCCAGTGAAATGTAACTCCTTTCTTCAAAAGGTGCATAAATGGATGGCACACTTGAGATATGAAATGCCGGATTGACTTGATCTTACCCTACAAACTATGGAGTTACTTCAACTTGATTGGTGGTGGTATCTCAATGATAGCATGGACTTTATTCAGATCAAATTTAATACCTCCATGAGACATGATGAAGCCAAGTAGTTTTCCTGAAGTTACACCAAACACACGTTTCTTTAGATTTAATCTAACTTTATACTCTCATAGTCTTTCAAATATCTTACATAGCACTGTTGGATGGTCAGCCCTAGTCTTGGATTTTCCCAATATGTCACAGACATAGTCTTTACTAATATCATGCATCATATAATGGAATATGATAGTCATGGCTCATTGATATGTAGCTCCCACATTCTTAAAGCTAAATGGCATCACCTGATAGCAAAATTTGCCCCATGGAGTGGGGAACATTATTTTATGTTGATCTTCTAGTGATATTGTGATCTGATTATATCCTAAAAAGCCATCCATGAGTGAAATCATTCCATAACCTACCATGGAGTTGATGATCATGTCAATATTAGGCAATGAAAATCATATTTAGGACAAGCTTTGTTGATGTCTTGAAAATTAGTATAAATTTTGATTCCTTCAAGCTTTTTGCTAATAGGTACTACATTAGAGATCCATTTTGAGTAGTCAATGGATCAGATACATCCTGCTTCTAAGAGTTTTTTCAACTCTTTCTTTACTAATACAGTAATGTGAGGATGCATCTTGTGTAGATTTTGTTTTACTAGTTTAGCATCAGGATTAACCATAAGGTGGTGCAGAACCAAGGCAAGGTCTAATCCTGACATGTCAGAATAGGCCCATGCAAATATATCCACAAACTCTCTCAACAAAGATATAAAAATGTCACATTCCTCATTAATGAGGTATGTACCTAATTTTATCCATTTTAGGTCTAATAGAGTCCTAATGTGTACCTCTATTTTATCTTTGACTAGGAGGGTCAAACTATCTTTTAAGATAGTAGGCAGTGACTTGAACTGTTGGACTATATCAAGTCCTCTATTAGGACTTACTCTTCAACTTCTCCTAGGCATGATGAATATAAGTCTCCTATTGGGAGATTTGGCCATGTAACAAAAATAGTCAAAAATTCTTGGAAACTTTGATCAAATACTTATTATTTCTCAAAATTGAACTCAGATCTATATGCAAGTTCATCGTTGGTGGTCTCCTGGTCTAAATTTAAAGAAGAATGAACACCCCCATCTAATGGCACCTGAAACAGGTTTTCACCACTAGACTAGCCTTTATCTTTAATTTTTCCCTAGTCAAAAAGCACCTCAAAGAGGTTTTCACTTGGGAACCTCAATGTTTTGCTTATTTATTTCTGGCTAAGGGTGTTCACTCACTCTCCAAAATAGACTGCAGGATCTAATGTGATTGAGAATCCTAATTTGTGATCTCCAAAAAGAACATTATCTCTAAGGCCTAAGAAATCACAAAATGCCTCATCATTTTAGAACTCATCAAATAGTAGACTGGATTCTTATTGGTCCCAATCTATCAGTTGGGGATAATACAATGGCAATGAATTGTGATGAATGGCTTGGGTAAGGGTACAAATGGTATTATTATCAAATAGGTTGGTTTTAGCTAGGTCACCAAAAGTGAGGCTATGATCAAACTCTATTTCATTATCGACATCATCATCACTACTTGTTGGTGATGGAGTTTGAATAAAATGTGTGGGGTCACCCCTAGGCAGTTTAAATGCAATTCCATAAGGTATTTCATACTTAGTCATGGAAATTGGCTCGATGCTTCCTTGTTGATTTAGTTTGAGGCCTCTTCCTTCATAATTGTGACACTCTATGATCCTATTAGGAATAGGATACTTAGCACTTTTATAAGAGTCAACTTGGTTGTCATTGTATAACTATGATTTATCCCCTACAAGGTTAGGTCCTAGGCTGGATGTTGGTAAAAATGTGACAATCTCCTTATCTTTGTTCTTTCTTTGCCAATACATATGTGGAATGACTTTAGGTAACCTAAAGGTTTTCAGATTTTGAGAAAGATTGGTGATATGAAACATATCATGAGTCACATATTCTCCCAGTCCATTATCTAAAATGGTGAAATGATTGGAAGCTTCAGGAGGTGGCATGTGGGAAAGGGAATCCAATTTATTAGGATCTATGCAATTATCTGGTGAAGGATTAATAAGTATAGCTTTTCCTTTATCCAACTTGGAACTTGGATTCATACCGTACCAATAATTATAGCTTTGAAACTTGGCCTCAAAATTTTTGCAGTGTTCATATGGGTGTAAATCTCCTAAAATATTCACCTCCATCCCATAGTGGGAAAACTTGATACATTGGTGCAGTGTTTATAGGACTACATGAATCTCATGTAACCAAGACCTGCCTAGAAGCATGTTGTTTTATAACTCAAGATCCAACACATGGAAAAGTGTATCATGGGTCAAAGGCCCAATGATAACTGAAAAACTAATGGTGCCCTATGATTCTCTTTCTTGATTATCATAAGCTTTGATAGTTATTGTTTCTGGCTAGAGATCTATCATTGTATACCCAATAAGCTTGATGAGCTTGAGAGACACTATGTTGATGTTTGATCCATTGTCTATAAGGACACATTTCACTTTATGCCATCTGATACAAACTTCTATGTATAATGGGTTATTATGGAGCAGGCCAAGGGAAGACATATCGCTTTGGTTGAATGTGACTTATTGAGTTAGAGCTAGGTGTCCAACCAAAGCTTGAAATTTATCAGGGGATATGTCACTAGCAATAGTGTATTGGGTCAAGAACTCATTCAAAATTTTATTATGGATTATTGACATCTATAGAAAATCTAAAATATAAATTTGTGTTGGCATCTTCGGCAATTGCTCCATAATATCAAGCTTCTTATCTTGGTTAGTAATGAATGGTTTATTTTGAGGCTAAACAATTGGTTGGATGATAGGCAAAGTGGTAGATGGTTGTGGGCCTAGAATGGTAATCTTTGACCTCTAAGTTATGACTTCATAATCAAAATTAAATAATAGACCATTATTACTAACTGTTGTTGGAAAAGGTGTGAGACAAGATAGAATAAGTCTTGATTGTCGATGTACTTGCATGTGGTCAAGTGGCAAGAAAAAGTTATTACTATAAGATCCAAAAGGGGAAGTCCTGGTTTTTTGGTTTGCTTGTATGCACTCCCAGGTCAAAGAAGGATTATCCATGTGATTTGGCTAAATATTTTTGTTTAGCAATGGTCTTGGTTGATTAGTACTTATTCTAGGATTAATGGAGATGGTATTAAGGCTACCCCTTATAATGTGACCTACAACCCTATTGTAGTCATTTGCAACTGCATGGTAGGTTTGTTGGTTGTTACCGTTCTAACTTTGGTTTTGTCCATTGTTTTGTCATTGTGTATTTTACTACTAATTTTGTTGAATCTACTAGTTTGGCCTTTGATTTTGATACTGTTGATTTTGATGTTGCATTGGCCATTGTTATTGTTGTTGATTGCTTTGTTGTTGTTGATTATTATGTTAGGGAAAGGGGTTTTGATAGATCCAAAGAGTTTGATTGGAATTGGAAGCATCATTATCCAATTTTATCTTCTCATTCTCCAACATATTTTTAATTAAATGTTTGATTTAGACACTTCTTCATAGATTATGCTTGTTGACCCAATGATAGTCACAAAATTCATTTTCATGATACTAATTAGGATAAGGAATGTTTTTTGGATAATGCTTTGTCATGAGCCAACTAATCATATTAGTGATAGAAAGCTTGTAAAATATAGACTCAATAGGTTCTCCTAGGTCACTAAAGAAATAACGTGCAGGGATGGTTCTTTTAGGAGGAGGGGTTTGCAATGATAAAGACTATTGTATTTGTTATGCAGGTCTTAATTTTTACACTTGCAACATTAGTTGGAGATGTTTTTGGGTAAGAGTAAGCTAAAAAGGTGGTATAGATGATGTCTACATAGTTTGGACATGATGAGATTTAGTTACTCCATTTCCCACAACATTCTTATTTTGGTTAAATTACTTTGGTCTTTCATGATTATTGGCTTGTGCTGGTTGTGTTGCTTGCATTTGATTTGGGTATTGGTCATTTCCTTAATTGGTACCTTTATTTTGATTATTTTAATTTAGCTTGATGACTCCCTTATTGATGAGCACCCTCTCGATCAACATACCTTTATTAATGATCACTTTGAATGTATGTGCACATTATAGTTCCAGATGATAGGCTATCTCACTATGCAATTTTTTAGTAAACACAATGGCTAATTATTTATCTAGTAAAATGTGGGTGAAAATGCTTTTAAGGGCTCTCCATCACTATAAATAACTTACAAAACTCTCCCCAGCTTTTTGCTTTGCTTGTGTCAAGTTCACTAATGAAATCTCATGCTCAAGATTATAAGAAAACTGCTACACAAATTTATCAAAAATATCATCAAAGTTTGTTATTAAATTCTTGGGTAACTTTAAAAACCACTCCAAGGCTTATCCAGCCAAGCTCCTTAGAAATAATAGTAAAAGGTATATGTTGTTATATGCCATTGGTTGACATGCGACAAAAAATTTGGTCAAATGGGCCTTAGGGTCACCTTTCCCTTTTTATTTATCAAATTTGGATGGTTCATATCCAAGAGGAAATGGTATTTGTAAATACTCCATGTTGAATGGATAGGAACATACGTCATCTAATTTAAACTTCTTATTCTACTTCCCCGTCTGAATGGTAGTAATTGCATCCTTCATCTGTTATAATTCTTGAGATAGAAAACTAGAAGGGACATTGGTTTGAGGGAGAATTTGGGTTTGGATAGATGGTTGAGAGGTCACAAGTGGAACACTTTGACTAGGGTATGATGGAGACACCTATTGGGGTATATTGGCTTGGTTGGGGAATGGTCCAGGAATATGCATACATGGATTGGGATGTACTTGAAATTGCACATTTGGCTACATGATATTCTGGTTTGGGTTGATGATAAAGGTTTTACTTTGAGGATTTTATGGTTGGGATGGTAGGATATAATTATACTATGCCTATTGTGGTTGAAAAGGGACATGCTATCAACTAATCAAACCTTGTTATTGAGTGGGAAATTGTGAACCAAGACCCTATCTCTAGATTTGTGGCACATTTTAAACCAATGGTTGTTTAGTAGGTACTTGAGAAACATGGGGACCTCCTTATTGCACTAATATTTATGGGGAAGTGAAAGTAGGTTGCAGATTTAGCATCTATTATTGACTAATATTTACACATTGTTGATTAATCATTGCTTGGTTTTAGACTGGCATATTATTCTATGGTTGAAGAGGTATGTTTATCATTACATGGTGAGGAGGAACATTAGTTGCCCCTGATTGATGTGGTAATGTATTTGTCTTCTATTACGTTGATACACTAGATTGTGTATGCTATTGTGGAATAATACTTGCTACTTATTGAGGGGGGGTAGGATTCATCAAATTCTATCATTAAGGCATAACATTAGCTATTGTTTGATTATTGACTCCTATAGGTTGTACACTTGAAGAAGCAACTAATTGAAGCTGGGGTATAGAAACTCTTATTCCTTGGTATGATGATCAGTGCATGGGATTAACTATAGGCACATGTTGTTGGTTAGTTGTTTGTGCATTAGTACCACTTTGATCAAGATTAGATGTTGTTTGCACATTGTCTACTAGATTTGGATCACTATTTAGTGTAGAAGCCAAAGACACTTCTTTAATAATTGGCATATGTATCAAGTTATCTATCATAGTAGTTTGTACAAATGGGTCAAAACTTGGATTTTCTTTTCTAATTAATTCCATCAACATTCCTATCGAAGGTACTAGGTCAATAAGAGGCTTACTTACCATGTTCATCTGATTTAAATCATGTGCTAAATTCAAGTAGGTTTGGTATGCTATTTTCATTTGGTTAAAGTGATCTTCTATGATTATTTTGCCTCGATTGGATATAATGGGGTCTTGGTATATTGTTTGGACTATAGCCATAGGATTGTTAGAAGAAGCCTGTTGATCATAAATGATATTGTGGGGCACTATTACTAGACTTGGTAAATTTTCATGGGGGAAGTCTATTGAAAACTTAGCCCCTACCTCTATGACCCTAACCAAAATCTTGTCTTTGTTCTCTAAAAAATATTGCTCAAACAAACATGGATCATATGTGGAAGCCAAATTAATAGACTATGGTTGTTGAAGTATTGGCTCATCCACCATGGGTATTGTAGCTAAGTATTGTGTGGTTTTTTATTGGTCCTATTCTGCGTAAGGTAGTGTGTTAACCAAATAGTTAGAAAATGGATCTTGGATTTGTGCCCCTAATTGAGTATTATAAGAGGGATAAGAATCCATCTCATAAGAAATGTTATCCTCATAGGGGTCTTACACCATTTCTTCCTATGCAACTACATTACTAATACATGTATTGTGCATGAGTCCACTATGAGTGTAGGAATACATGTTGGGATCCATAGTCAATGCTTGGTGATAAAAGGTTAAAGAGTTTTACAAACTCTAAAAGGATAGAATTTAAAACAAATCATACCTTCAACTTGGTCTAGATTTGTCAAAAGTATCAAAAGGTTTATGCAAAAATTTATGAGGAAACAAGATGGAGTGAAGTATCTAACATTTCACTATTCACACAAAGATGAGCAAGTAATGGATCAAAAAATCAAAATGTCAAACTCTAAAGTTGAAGTGTTTCAAATCAGTCTAATCTAATAAATTAAAAGTTGCTAGGTCTTTTGGCCAAATGCAGCGTCAAAAGCAAGCCTCAAACAAGGCATGTGCTTGGACTCTTAGCCAAATAGTGTTAAAATCTAGACTTTGAAAATAGATGAAAGTTTTAATCTAATAGATTTGAAACACTTCTGACAATCACTAGGCATTTGATTCTTGGACATGAACTTGGTCGACTAGGTATAAGGTATGAAACAAAAGGCACTTTAGCAATAGTTTATTTTCTCATAAATAATGGTATAAAACTTGATTCTTTTTGACAAACAATATAGACAAAGGTGAACAATATAACTATGCTTTATACAAAGGATCAAAAGTACACTTTGATCAGTCTAAACATGCATGAACCAATTTGAAACTCTATGCAAGAAGATCTATGAATCAAAGTTTGAATGATTTGGGCAATGTAATAATGTTATACTACCTAAAAGGTATGATAAAAAAAGTTTGTTTCAAAGACTTTCTAAGGTAAAGACATTTTTCCATAATTTTGATAGCATAACACTACCTTTCTTGACTCAAAATGTTATGGTGTATAGACTTAAAGTGCAAGTGTTTAGCACAGAATGGCTTAAGTCTATCAAGTGATGATAATGATTATGATTCTTAAATGGCCTTCAACCTAAATTGGAAATTAAACCTAAGTTCCCTCAAGTTTAGTGTAAATGGCGAACCCACTTAACACATCAACCATATGAACTTGTAAAGGTGTAATTTCGAATTTAAATTATAAGTGGACTTAAACAACTTTGGTAAAGGTCTAGACTCAATTGGGTAGCATAAATGCACCAAAGTGGATGATATGACTCTCAAGCTTTTGATGAAATTTGAACAAATCAAATGGATGATTTTACATGGATAACATAACACCTCTTTATTCAAAGGAAAATTTGGACTATGTGTTTGGTTTAGATTGTTTGTTTACACCAAGTTTTGACTCTAAACAAGACTTTAATATAGGACAAGACCAACTAATTAATCACCTTTAAATCCTAAACTGACAAGGTTACTTGGTACTATTGGAATCCATCAATATACATCATTTGAGAGGATTTTAAGTGTTCATCCAAAAGTAAATGTGCATTATATAGTAGGGTTTTTACACACCCCCTTCTCTCAAATGATAGTACTAAAACATGGACCTTGAGGCACACCTTGCACCAACAATACTTCCACAACAAGTGGGGATTTGTCTAAATTCCAAAAAAAATTGAACAATCTAGAGGAATCAATTGCACAATGGCTTTCACCCCAAATAATGCAAAATAAAAGCATGGATTTTGGGTTCGTATCACTCAGCTTGTTGTAAAAAGATCTAGTCCTTTTTATAACCACTACATCCTATTATTCGCTTAGTAGAGTGTGATGTCCAAAGTGCCACTACATCCCATGTGCAACTCTAAAAGAGTCAAATAAAGTCAATGTTGGGAGATGAAACTTCAACTCAAAGCTTCCCTAAAGAACTTGTGGGAGGTGATGAAGTCCCCCTCACAAGCCAAGATGCATAAATTAATAAAGCATGAAAGTAGAAAGACTTTAGGGTAATTTTAAAGATCACCCAAACTTTGATGAGTTTTTTTAGAGTGTTTTAGATGACTTTCTTTCTAAGCCTTGGATTAGGCTACTTGCAATAAGAATGGCACTTTTGATTCCAAGGGTTCCCTATAGGGTAAAAATGGAAGAGCATACATGCAACATACCATTTTTTGCCAAACAAGATTAATCTAATCAACTATTGCAAGCAAAAATTGACAAGTGTGTTCAATTTTAAACCCAAATGAAATGTTTGGTGGTGTTCATTTCACCCCTTGGTCTTAGTTGTAAACTTTGAAAAACATTCACCAAAAACACCTAAATTCCTTGTTAAACATTCAAAACAAAGTTCCTAATAAATTGTAAGCATCAAAAATGATTTAAACATGTTTTGAGCAAAAATCCCACTTGGTCCTGTAGCAAAAATTGTTAGCATGTCCCTTAGCTTTGAATCCCTTTTGAGTTTGAAACAATAAACTTTGGAAAAAGAGGTCTCAGGACTATGTTTTTTGAAAAACACAGTGACTGATGTCGGTCAATACCATTGATGTCAGTTACGGCCAACCAAGATCTGAATGATGTTAGTTATGTTGATCAACATCGGTTAAGCCAGGTAACTGATGTCAGTATTTCTATTTACATCGGTTACTGTGCAAAAATGATGGCAACCAAAAATGGCAAAATAAAGTTAGAAAACTAATTTCTAAGAGTTTTAAAAGCTCAAATAATTTTTTTAAAGTTGCAAAAAGATCTCCTTCATGTGTAGGATGTGTCTGGTCCCATTGGGCTTTCCATATGTGATCTAGGAATTTTACTCAAGAGAGGATGGTTAATATGGCGTTAGTTCCAAAATGAAAACAAAGTGAAATAAACACAATAATAGCATAACATCTCTAAGCCTAGACACTAGGGAGAGCTTAGTTAACAAAATCAAATAACAAGCACAACTAAAAAGCAAGGATTGAAAACACAAGAATTCCTTTCACCTTCCTTGGATGCTCTAAATTCCTTTGTAATGGTGGCTTGCTTAGCTTGTGCTTCAACAGGTCTTCTTCAATGGAGTGTGGCTACCTTCATCTCCTCTTGGCACTTAGGCTTGTGGCTTGGCTTGGCTTGGCTTGGAATCAATTTGGCATTATAACACTAGTTGCTTGAATATTTTTGGAACCAATCCTGCATTATAACTTTTCACAAATTAAGCTTAGAAATGATGTTGTGAGGCCTCTTATTTATAGATTTTTAGATTTGATCAGAATCAACCTCAACCATCCATCTCAAGATTGAGATGTGTGGTTGAGGATTAATAAAAATTTTGAAATTAATTTTGTAATTATCCTTGTCATGGCATTAGAAGAAGGGGAAATTAAGAGGTATGGAGGGCATCATGAAAGGCATTGATGAGGCATGGAGGGCATGAATCATGATATTTATGGCATTTATGGCCTAGGGATGTCTTCCCAAGAAATGAGGTCACTTGATGATGTAGATATTCAATATTTATTTCTAAAAATAAGTATTCAACAAGTTTCTATGGAATTTTTTATTAGGCCTTAATTTGGGTTAATTAGCTCTTAAGCATGATTAAGCACATTATACACAAATTGTCCAAATTAATCAAAATGCCTTGTTATTGGTCATAAATTTGACTAGATTAGAATTAGAAGTCCACATCAGATGTGTTGGATGTGTATTCCCATTTAGGATGTTGCCAATAACAAAGGCATGAGTCTTGTGTAGAAGATTTGATAGGAAAGAACAATCCAAAAGACGTGGGTGCAAATTTGGCATTTTGACTCGAAATAAAATGATCAAAGTTAGCTAGCCCCTAAATTTTATTACCCCATTTAGGGATACCCTGGCTAAAATTGACACTTGAATATGTTATTTTCACATCATTTTTCATATTTAGTGTTTTTAGGCCAAATTATGCATTTTAGGTAGAAACTACCAAAAGCATGGTTGGAAGTTATCAGTGGCCAGTTTTAGGTGTCTACACTTACTTTTATCTTGAGTGTAGGTTGTCCATTTGGGTTTTCAAATGGCTAATTATATCTTGTTTCATGTCCTGTAATAGGTTACTAACCTCAATTTTTGATAGGCCATTTGTAGTTGCCAATGGAAGCTTGTTGCCCCTGACTTTATTTATGGTAGATCTAAAATAATTCTTACTCAACTCTTTGATTAATAATAATGGTAGGTGAGAAATATCCCATCCACTCATTAGGTCCAAGGCTTCCAGACAATCTTCTCTGACTCCTTTCAGGAAGATGAGTTTCAAAGGTTCTTCTCTAAGTGCAGTTTACTTGAATTTTTATACACTGAACATGAACCGTTCAACATAGTCCTCCAAGGATTCATCCCCCTCTTGAGTCATCCTAAAGATGCCATTTATTCTATAACTTCTTCCTCTTCCATATTCCTGATACTTAGCCAAAATTTTCTTTTTCATGTCCTCCCAAGTGTGGAATGAATTTCTACCCAGTCCCATAAATAGGAGAGTGCTGAGTCTTTGAGATTAGCTAGAAAAAGTTTCAATTTTTGTGCATCCTTCCTGTAGTCATAGCTTCTATAGAGGATATCAAATTTGAACAAGATTGTGTCTAGGTCTTTTGATAATGTACCTCTAAAATTAGGCAAGGTTGATGGTGGAATGTTTTTCATTTGTGTTACGCCTGTTACATCTGGAATAGGAAATTCAAAAGTAACTATGTCTAGAGTCTCATTGTCATCCAAAAAGTCTCCTTCTCTTCTTATGATGGCTTTTCTTGTGATATGGATACCAAAGGTACTCAGGATCTCATCCTCAAACTTTATGTCAATCCTTTGGTTAGCACAATAATAAACTTTTATCTATTGATCCTTAGTCTTTTTATTATATTAAGGGTTTAAAGATTCTCCTGAGCTTCCTTTGATTTGATCAAGAAAGCCTTGTTGAAATTTTGTTACTCTCTAGAGTGTTTGGTTCATGTAGTTCCTCTCCTTCATTTATTCTTACCAGCTCAGCTAATGTTTTTTATACTTTTATTTCATTTCTTAGATCCAATAATTCTTCTTCTATAAACTACCTCCTTTAGTTTGTAGTGTTCTCTTCTTTAAGAGCCTTTTAGCTTATGGTATATTCTACAATAGGATTCTTAGTTGTTGTAGGTATTTGTGATTCTTTCCTATCATCAACTTGTGGCTTATTTGGTAAGAATCCCCCTTTAGAATCTCTTTCTCTCTGAATAAACATTATGCCACTCCTTTAGCTATCATATCCCTTCCTGCACATAGTTTTTTTTATTTTTGTGTGTTTAAGGGGGTTGTTTCAGACCCATTTTTAAAAATAATGCAAAAATCAAAAAATGCTAAAATCAAAATAATATGAATTGAAATTCTACTTCTATAAAGCAGTAAATATTATCAAGAAACATGAAATGAAAGTAGGAAAATTTATTCTAGAAAGCAGGAAATGAAAGTAGGAAAATTAAAAGCACACTTTGTCAAAAATAAATCACTTTTGTAGGAAATAAATTCTAGAAACATGAATTAATTAATTTATGCACTTTTTACTTCCAAAAACTTAGACATCTAGCATAAGACACCATAGTGCCCTCACTCAACTTGCTCAACTAGAACTATATGTCTAAGAACTTATACATCTAGCATAAGACACCGTAGTGTCCCAACTTGACTTGCCTGGCTGGGTAGAACAGTGCATTAACCAAAAAAAATTAATGATTGATTTTTAAGAAAATAATTGACACCCTCCCTAGAAATGGCACCAAAATGTTGTGCAGACTAATTACCAAGGGATTACCAAATTCACCAGTCTAATTAAACATTAATTATCAACCTAAGTGCGTAAGCTTTTCAAGAGTGTCAGCACTATATATGCATTATTGATTCAGAAAACAACTTGCTTTTTCAGTTTTAGTATAATGAATTTATGTTGAATTTACCAAATAGATATATTATGAATTTGCTATGATAGAATTACATAACTATTCCACACTTATGTACCATACATGCATCACACTTATATAATCAAACTTAATAATAAAATCAACTTGCATAATACACTAATAATTAAAGAGGGTCAGTATCTTCACAATAACTCATTTTGAGGGGGGCCTTCCTCATTCAAAATTGATCTCTAATCCCTTTATGAGAGAACTCACAAAAATCTTACAAATTCAACTTTATTATTACTCAATTCTGAATACAAATGCTATAGTTCAAAAAAAATTGCTATTACCTTCTCAGAATTAGTTAACTCCTAATCTGATCTAGGTTTTGCCTTTAAATATAGAAGGTAGTTTATTGACTCTTAACCAAAAACATAAAACTAGAAAAAAATACAAATGCTTAGAAACTACCCTATTCATCCTTTTAGTGGTTAGTAACTGAAGTTACTTTTTTTAGGTTTGATTAGGTTAGAGACAAGGCATATTATTTTGTTGTTTTATTTCCTTTTGTCTTTTCTCATTATCCTTGTCTTTCCCATCTTTGGCAGCACATCCAATGTCTCCTTGCATGTAGGGAATCTATACAACAACTATGATTCTTCCCAATCATCCATTTGGTTCCCTAAGACAACTAGATGTGCCTACAATATCTCCTCAATAATGACTCTATTTTGCATAGTGGCTACAGGCACTCTGCAGTACCTATAGGCAACCTGTAGGTGAAACCTTCAATTACTACGGGCACTTTATAGTGGCTATAGGAAACCCATAGGTGAAGCCTATAGTTGCTACAGGCATTCTGTAATGGTTTTAGGCAACCTATAGATGAAGCCTAAAGTTATTGTAGGTATTTTGCAGTCACTGTAGGAAACTTGTAGGTAAAGCCTATAATTGCTACAGGCATCTTGTAGTAGCTATGGCTTAGTAAGATCCTACAGCCTGTTCTGACCCTTCAAATATTTGTTAGATAAAGTCACACCAATATAATTCAATCAAGGAAAAGCATCAATAATTCATAACATAACACACACACACACACACACACACACACACACACACACACACACACACACACACACACACATCAATGTACATACAAAATCATAACTTCAGTCATTCATTTACATAAGTGACGGATAGTTATGGAATTTACATGTAAAAATAAATATACTAAGCATGGATGAGGCTATAAAAGTAAGCAATTGGTATCCTCATCAGTCACCAACCTATAGCCTCACCTGTGAAGCCATTAGATGATGTGGGTACCGGGTTACACACCCTTGAGTTTACTAATCATAGGTTGTGGATTAATTTCTTAGGTGTTTGTTGTCCTAAACTCATATTGTTTATGAGTAGAGCTAGCCTTTACCTATCCATATCTATTTAGGTCCTTTGCATGTACCATCTTTTCTATCCTTGCCACATCATTATATCCTATCATCTTTTGTATATATCCTAGTCATCATCCTTGTCATCTTATCATTGTACATATTATTTTTATCCCATCTCATCTCCTACATTAACCACATTTGTGTCACCCACATATTATTTTATACATACTTGTCATCTTATAGCCTTATCCCATTCCTCAACTTGTTTGTCCTCCATCATATCCTAATCATATCCCCACATTATATGTCATACCCATAACTTACCGTCTACACCCTTGTCATCTTATCTTTGTCATTATCCCTCAACTACCATATTGTCACTATCCCATCCTAGTCTAACTACACCCACTCATCATTATTTATCACCCCATCACTCACATGTCCTAATCATCATCTTATATATCCTAGTCTTAACCTCTTGTACATATCTTGCTTCTCTTATACATCTTGATAGTTATATCTTATCCTAGTCCCACTTACCATTCATCATCCCCCTACCATCCCCTAATCACATCTTGTCTTATCATCCATATCCTATCCTAGGTCCACTTTATCCCTCATCATTTATCTTGACATTGTCTTCATCACCCATCTAGTCTAACCACATCCTACCTTATCCTAATTGGCCCTTCAAGTCACATATGGATCTATACCATTACCATCCCATTTACATCATCCTTTATCATCATTATCTTATCCTAATTACCTTCATCACATAATCACCTACCATTCTACCTTGAGAAAATTATTCCAAGGTTTGAGGTAGTCTTATTGCCCTATCCGCATCATCCTATCATCCTAATCTACTTGGTCAAATATCTAGTCAATATCTTACTAGCATCTTATCACTTTGTCGATTTCAGTCTAGCAACCCATCATCATCAATCTAGTCTTCATCATTCACCAATAATATCATCTTCTTATTAGTTTGAATATAGGCACCCATCATAATCTTCAATCCTTTTTCTAGCTTGACAACTAGACACTATTGATAGGTCATTAGCACCTATTGTACTATTAGTCAAAAACCTAGTCCTAATCTTTAATCCATTCATCCATCATCACTTAATCATACTATCTCAATCCTATTAACCTATTTTATTCAAGAACCCCATCCAATCCTTATTCTAGCTCCATCATCCATCACCATCCATCATCCATGGAGCTAGACCCCACTTTCATACACCAATACATAGCTGCCCACAAGGATGAGATCCTCTTGAAGTTCCTTATGATGGGTGTACCACTTCTCAAAGGTGTTGATCCCTTTCAACTCGTTATACCTCCCATCCAAGCCCCTTCATGTGAGTCATGTACTAATCCTCTATCTGCTAGTCATAAACCACCATCTACCCATTCCCATACTAGCAGAGGGATTCCGATCTGGGCCACAAATAGTCCATTCACCTAGTCACATCAACAACCATATTATCCAAAGTCCAATGCTTCTACATCTAAATCTTAAAGTGAAGTGGGTCATTATACTCCCCTTCCTATCTCTTTGTAATCCCTTTTTAAATAATTAATCATCTTCAACATGATGGTCTATCCACCTATCTGACATCTTGATCCCATTAATCCTAAGCCCTCCTGGTATAAAGATAATCAATACTGCATATATCACTGAACCCAAGGGCATACCATTAAGCAATGTTGACATTTTCAAGACTATGTCCAAGACCTCATCGACTGTGGTGATATAATGATTGAGGATGAACTAGATGCATCCACATCCCTAGGTGAATAAGAAAATGAATGCAAATATTATATTCCTGATCAAGCCCTTCCCTCTCTAAGTCAAGGTCAATATATCCTATCCCTCTTCCCTAATTCCCTCATTGTTGATAAATCCTCCATAACAACCAAGTTTATTCCCCATGTTCCTAGCCCTCCCATCTCTCATGAACCCTTTCACCCATCACACCAAACACCCCATATTGAGAGGTCAATTATAGATAATAAATTTTCTATTAGCAGTATTACATTAGATTCTACATCATAGTTAGCATCAAAAGTCTCATCTTCAGTAGGATCATGTTCAACACCAAGATCCAAATCATATTACTTACCAAAAATGTCATCCCTTATTGATGTTGATAATGCCTATCTTTTCAAGGGTACCTCTAATCTAAATGCCTCTGCTCCATTACTGGGCATATCTTTTGATCCTAATTAGGATGATGATGTCATAAAAGACTTCTTACAAGCTTTATCTATCGAAGATTTTCATAGTGAATATGATACTCCTTTAGATGCATCTACTACAGATAGTCCTCATGATCCTCTTACTGATCTTGAGGAGATTTTCTTTTATGTTAAAATTGGGTTTCCTAAGAACCCCTATAAAGACCATGTTACCCTATCACCACTCATTGACCTTATCACACAAACTCCCTCACCTTCATCCATCATAAATCCCTTTTTCCCATTGATGATTATTTAATAACCTCCTTCCATAAGGACAAATAGGAATGTATATCATTCAACCCTTCTTCAAGTAACATAATGTATGCCACCAATATAAAGGTCCAAGACCATATTCTAGAAAACAATCATAATAATAAATATGTCTTAGATCCCCTCAATCAAAATCAAGAAGAATCAAATCATCAACTTAATCCCAAAGCATCTCTCCCTAGTGAAGCCCATAAACTAGCACTAGAGACCCATCAAAGTCAAAATAATCAATCAATCTCCCTAGGTGAAGCACAAAATCAGGCACCAAGGGGCAATAAAAATCAAAATAATGTCCAAAGTAGAATCCAAAGGGTTGATAATCCATCAAATAATCAAATCAAAGATGAACCACAAATTTAAAGTGTCTTGTATCTCCTACAGTCTTTTGTCAATTGACACTAATCAAATTAAGCATGTCCCACATTTCCAACAATGTATGCAACTAATATTCCTCATCCTCCATCACTCATCACATCATCATCCATCATACCATTATATCATAATCCTATCATCCATCGAAGTCCCATACCTCCCCATCAAGATCTAATTGAATCTATACCTCACATAACCTCCTTGAGCAACATTATCTCTCCTAAGGGCAATGAAGACACCCGGTATAGATATTTAGAGGTGTATCCATCAAGCATCATCTAAGGTCACACATACCCCCATACATCTAGTAATACCAACATGATCCAAACATCACATATCCCCAGAATAGGTTTTGGCTAAATATCATAAAATGTCAACATTTCTACATCTTGCCTTTCCTTAATAAATTGAGATGCCCATAAAAAAAAAATCAAATAAAAAAATCATTCATCGAATGGTGAAAACCAATCTTTTGGTGCCTTTGGAAAGTACCATGATGAAAACCAATTTCCAACATCATGTTAAAATAATCTATTATCCACATTTTACCTCAACATTTGGGGGCATAATCCATCCATTTCATCCATCCCATCATTATCCATCATATCACACACCCTATTGTGTTAATCATCCCCTTAAAGTCTTAGCCTTCATAAGGGAATGGAAGATGTCTTGAGCAATGTTCCCACAACCATCTTGGCATATCTTCCAATGGACACTCAGGCAAATAAGCATCTAGTTCCTTCATGATGTGGTCATTGACAATCCTTGGTTCATTCCTCCTTGGTCCACATCACCCTCATCCCTTTTTTCATCTCATTTACCATCCCATTCATCACTCCATTTATCTTTATCCTAGTTTCTAAGCTTGGTATTCCCTTTTCTAGTAACCTTGTTTGTATAGTGTACATACATATCCCAAAAAGCACTAAATTTTTAAATATGTCAAAAACCCTAAAAATCATAAAAAATTGAAAAGGCCAAAAAGTGTCTATGATTTCTTGTTTATATGTTTAATCCCCTAGTCCCATACATCTTCATCCATCTCATGTTTTCTCATATTTCGATACCATATTCCATCTTGAACCCATTTATCGTAGTGGTCTCCCATCTATGTCTTCATCATCATCCTTTTGGATAAGTATTATTAGTACACATCACTTTGTCAAGAATTTAGTCTAGGATCCATTACTTATTTATCATTGCCTCTTCATATCTAGCACCCATCCATTCCCTATTTGCTAGTATGAAATGTATATGATCATATGACCTCTTTATCAATGCCTCTTCATACCTAGAACCTACCCAATCACTCTTTGTTAGTATAAAAATCCTTTGATCCCATCATCTCCTAATCTTTTTCTAGATTGGACTCTTGTAAGGTTTTATCTTCCAGTAACCCTTGGTCATCTTCACATCCATATACTCATCCACATCCTTATCCTAATCCTAGTCTGTCATCCAAGTCCACACCTTTGTCCATATCACTATTCAATCCTCATCATTATCACTAGTATATCCCTAATCTATGTCTATTCTTAGTCCATAATCAAATACTAATCCCACCCATCACCCAATCATTCATCCCATCCTTAGATAAGGCATTGTGTCATTACATGTAGATATTTGTGTGTGTTACTTGTTTGTTTTGTTTATCTTGTTTGACTATCATGTATATATCTTGTTTATATTATGTTTTTTTTTTCTCTATATCTCTTTTGGTATATTAGGAAAAAAATGAGGATGCTATGAGGACACCAAACATGCCCTTTAAGATGCAGAGTTTGTTATTTGCCTATGCACTTTGACATCATGTCTTCTTATTCATACTTATATCATGGGGCATACTATCAAGTAAAATATTTAATGAATTTCTTAGACTATGATAAGCCTTATGATATTTATGATGGCTTGATCATTTACCCCCACATCATTCATCTGATTATCTTGATTTCCCATCACTAATCAAATCCTATCAACTCATCTGACTAACATCCAATACTTTATCCTCATCTAATCATATGATTCATATCCTCTAATCACTAATATCATCCTTTAATCCCTAATCATCATCATCATCATTATCCTCTATCCTCTAGTCAGAACTATTTCATCCTATTGTCTTTTCAGAATATGTAGTTAGCACTTGGTCACTTTTTTGTGCCCAAGGATATCTCAGCCACTATTCCTATCATCCATCCTCATCCCCTAGTATTTTTGTCACTCAACCACATAATTTACTCTCTTATCCTCATCATAATATTGATTAACCTAAATTTAAGCTACCCCCATCATTAAAATTATCAAATTAGTCTTATCCTGGCCAACAACTCTCCCTTACATGCATCCTTCCTTAGGATACATCCAAAGCTTACGACCCTTTAATCTTATAATCATCATATTACGGTTGATTCCCTCTTGGGATGTGTTGATAACCATGACACCCATAATCTCTCTTCCCTGTGCATGTGTCCTTACCAAGGGCATCATCAATCTGTAGGTCTTTTCTCAAGTTGAATCCATTTTCTTCATCCTCTATCCCATATCTAACATCCCATCCCCTCGTCTATCCATTGCATCCCACCCCTCACTTCTTCTTTTGAGTGTCCATCTAGCTTATTCTTCCCCGCATGTCCCCTCGAGGGGGCATCATATCCACTAACATCATAATCTACTAGCATTCATCTATGACATGGTTTTTCTTTGAAAGACCATTACTCCTTCCACTTCAATCTACTCACAATGCCCTTTCAAATAGGGGTAAAATGCATGCACCTAAAATTTATTGCTTTATTATTATTGACTTATATTCATATTAGTTGACACTAATTCCACTTAACCTATTTTATTCTACTAATATATCCCCCTTCCTAGCCATTCATATAATATCCCCTTATATTATCTTGCATTCACTAACCTTATTCATCCTACCTCATTCATTAATTCTATCTTAATCCCTATTATCCTAATCTAATCCTAGTCATCCATTATATGGGAATTTTTAATTCCCATAATCCCACCTACCCACCTACTAACCTACACCATAGCCTTTCCTACATTCCTAGTCCCTAATCACCTACCTCTCTATAAGTCTCTAAACTAGAGACTTCTAAGGAATTTAATATTCCTTGAATAATTAATAGTCATTGATCTCATCCCTCTAACTTCAAATTTCAACCCTTGATCTTCCCTCTCAAATCTATATAAGCAAGGCCACTCCTCCATTAGAGTCAACTTGAATTTTAATACCCAATCCATATCAAATTATCCATTGAATCTCTCATCAATAATCCTTTATCATGCCATCATTATGCAAAATATCTGAGTCTACATGCAATCAAAATTCCATTTGCAAATCCTGGAAGGAGGTTATATGAAGAAAAGAATTTGATAAGTCTCATATCATTTTGATTTATTTCATGAATCCTTCATAATAAGTAATTTGAGTTTGAGTTTTGAATTAGGTATCTTAATTCATATAGATCTCAAAATATTACTATAGACACCTTTATTTTATTCACCTCCATGTCTTACTCACCACATGAATTTCTCCTCATTAATCAATAGAGTAATGACTAAAACTATGCATGTCATGAACAACTCAACTGAACAAGCAGTCCACCACCATTTTCTCATGCAAACTCCTTCCAACTCCCATAATAGTTTTGTTAAAATTATTATTAAATTGATTTAAAACATATTATAAACCCTAATAATCTTGAACCTTCTCAATAATAACTAAATAATCATTATATAATCCTTCATAATAGGCATCTTTTTTGACCTTAATAAATATCTATGGATGTTAACTTTATAAAAGTCTTCAAAGATTATAAGTCCATACAATTTCAACTAAATAACAAGTCCACATAACATAATTAACATATTATAAGTTAAATATATCTTATGACTATTAAAAGACCATCAACAATAATAACAAGTCATCCAAGAATCAAACATAATGATGTCCATATAATCATTAAACAATGTTTTTATTTTTATTACTTTGCATAGCATTATATTTTTTGCCTAAGCACTAAGGCTTTATAGAATTCATAGGTCAATAACATTAATTTCATTTTATCATGCCAACTTAAGGTCATTCATTAATGCTTGATAAATGATAATAGTAACCTTATAAACATAAGTAATCTCTTAATCAACCAAATCAAGTACAATATTAGAATCCATATAATACCTATAATTATGAATCCAAACAAAGTGGTATTTATACAAACATTCAGTTGTGTTCAATACAATAATAAGTCACAACAATATAGGTAAAGATTCATCCAAACAACTAAGCAATAATATCAACAATTATTAATTTAGTATACAACTAGATTAGCGAAATCACATAATCAAAATAACATGATCATTGAATAACAAAAATATCACATCAAACATATATAATAAAAATCAAAACATACTATAGCTATTTAACTCAAACAATAATCATAAAACATGTTAATCTACTATGGTGTGTGCATGGGTTTCTAGTTTTCATCTCTATCATCCCCCAATGCCTCCATTTATACCATCATCTTTGATGATGCCCTCCCTCCATCACACTATAAGGGATGGATTTGTCCTATATCCACCTCACAACAATGATGGTAGTTAGCCTAAAACATAAATATATCCATAAATTATTGTTATATAAACTAACAAACATGATCATCAAATACAAAATATGAAAATATAGCTATCTCATAGCAAATAAATCATGTAAATTAAGTAACAAATAACTATCCCATAAAAACATATGGCATAAAGCTTAATCAAATAACAAGCATAACAATCTATTGATGAAAAGGTTATTCAACTTAGAGAGAAATCAAGATGTGACAAAAATAGTAAAGAAAGTGAGTGTGTGCCTTCTTTCCAAAGTAATGATAATGTGGAAAATATTATTCCTTCTCTAGATCACTCAAATGCATCTAATGAAAGTACTTATCCCTTACTAGATCTCAATGATACAAATGCATGTATTACTTCTTTTCCTATTCTTTTATTTTTAAAAGATGAAAATGATAATACTAACCAAAGTATTGTAGACAATGTTCTTCTACTCTTATTCCAATTTAGGAAAAAAAATGCATCTTTGCCAAAGTTTTCCTAAAGAAAAAAATTCTAAAGTCAAGAATCAATCAGGCAACTTAAGATTCAAATGTTATTTATTCTAATGTGCCTTTCTCATATAGAAATGATGTACCTAAAGTAGAAAGTGATATTGCATCTTTTATTCCTCTTGTATATAATAATAATCCAGGTACTCGAGCCCTTTCAAATAATGATTGCATTAATCTTCATGGTATCCAAAGTGATATAATGATATCTTTTGAAACATCATGCAAAGTGGTTACACCTTTACCTAATGTTTACAAACCACATGATGATCTTATCCTAAAATATAATGACGGTGGTAAGGATGCTATTATTCCTATGTTCCATATGGATGGAAAATTAAAACCTCTAAGCAATTATTCAACATATGGAACAAAGTGATATAATGATATCTTTTGAAACATCATGCAAAGTGGTTACACCTTTACCTAATGTTTACAAACCACATGATGATCTTATCCTAAAATATAATGACGGTGGTAAGGATGCTATTATTCCTATGTTCCATATGGATGGAAAATTAAAACCTCTAAGCAATTATTCAACATATGGAACATTTAAAAAACTTGAGGATGTATTCTTATCTAATTTCCATAAGTACACATTACCCAAGCTACCAGTGGAACATTTGTAGGCCTTAACTCACAATGAGGATGAATCCCTTCAAGGCTATGCTATCAGACTCTAGTATCATTATTCAACATATGGTATCCAAAGTGATATAATGATATCTTTTGAAACATCATGCAAAGTGGTTACACCTTTACCTAATGTTTACAAACCACATGATGATCTTATCCTAAAATATAATGACAGTGGTAAGGATGCTATTATTCCTATGTTCCATATGGATGGAAAATTAAAACCTCTAAGCAATTATTCATTTAAAAAACTTGAGGATGTATTCTTATCTAATTTCCATAAGTACACATTACCCAAGCTACCAGTGGAACATTTGTAGGCCTTAACTCACAATGAGGATGAATCCCTTCAAGGCTATGCTATCAGACTCTAGTATATCTTATACTCCTTAAACTATACACCCTCAAATTTGGAAGTGTAAATTATATTTAGTAGGGGTCTTATTTATCCACTCAAAGAAAAAGCATTGCACAAGCCTTGTGATTCATTCAAAACTTTATAATGGGATGTGCATAAATATGTATGAGCTTTAATGAATACTAAAACTAAGTTACCTATGTCCCAAAATAAATACAAACATGGTATAAACATTGATTTCAAAGAAAGAAAGAAAACTAAGAAGGGTCATGAACCACTTCCAAAACTTTATTCAGAACTACCAATGCATATCAAATAACAAACAATAAAGGTATTAAACAAAGGAAAGGAACATACTATAGAATACCTCCTAAAGTTAAATCATATGCCTTTAAAAAAAGGTAGCCATTTCAATTTGATTGGTACTGAGATATACTACATACACTATTAGATAAATAGATGATAAAACTTCTTCCTAATTCTCATTATCAACCACATCGATTCAAAAAGGTAAAAGGACCTCTTTTACACTTACCATGGTATAAACATGCACTGATATTATGATTGTTTTGCTCTTGAAGAAAAGCTTACATTGTTGTAAAATTTATAAATTATTGCATTTCAAAAATTATATCTAGACCTCTTTCTTATACTTCTCCTAAGAGGGTCAAGACATCCAAAGTTACTCCTTATAAGGAACATGCAGACCATCGACCTTTGTAGAAGATGACCATTAGTAGAAGTCCTTCTCCTAGTGTACCCCTATCAAGACTGATCTTTCCCACACTAATCCTAACAAGAAACCATTGGTTTATCAATCTCTCAATTAAGGGACATATGGATAAGATAGGGACACACATTTGACATAGCTTACTCAAAAATTCACACAATAGATTTAGCTACCAAAATTGACATGTACAGATACATATTAAATAGGTACATTTGATATTTCTATTGATTCACATAATATTTATATAGATACATCAGCTACAGTGATATAAGAAAAACTATAAGTTCCATTACCATGTGATCATTACAATCTAGCTTTCTTATTTCCATCCAGATTTCATAGTGTATAGTGATTGACTCATTACACCAGAACACACGTGGATTCCCTTAAAATTGCATCCATGCCTACACAACATACTCATTTACCTATAGCAACAAAACATGTTCTTATTTATGTTGTTTCAAAGAAAAATAAATCATTCAATGATGGGTTGTGCGAACCCCCATTCCTTTTATTGTTACCTCATGACCATAAAGTCTTATTATACATACATAGAGCATTATAGATCCTACAGTGACATATATTACATCTATGCATGATACTTAGTCGTACCACCAGTTTCTTGCACTAGGTTCACAATGGGGTGATACCTATGAGCATCTCTTGGATGAGATCATAGGATAGTCTTTTCTTTTCTAAATATTCCAAAAATACCAAAAAAAAAGTTCAAAAAAATCCAAAAACACTTTTAACATTTTACATGTTCTATTAACTCCTTGGCATCTATGTTGTTAGTTCCATGTTGGTACCTAGCATCTCATTTTTGTCTATATACACATGTATTTTACACATCTTTTGAGTGTTATGTAGGCATACACAGATACATGATCTATTCACTTTTGGATGTTAGACCTTCCCTCTACTCATATCACATGGATGTTGGGGGAATCCACCTATTTTTATCATGATACACCTAGGTTATATCATTCTATGATCATTTTTCATTATCATGTTTGAGCTTATGTACTTACACATGCATTTATCCATGCTTATATATTTCTTAGTGTACTTAACATGTTATGTATGTAACACTTTTTGCTAACACATATCCAACGACTGGTATGATATGCTTGTGTTGATTGATTATGTTCTATGCCTCCACTTTTATACTTCCCTAAGTGTCTTATCTTGTTTTCTATTGTCTTTCTTGTTCAAGCATTTGAATATGTTCCATTGTTTGTGACCCTCATGCCTTTATTTGCTTGTCTTTGAAATTTGAACATGTCATGGCTTGTTTTATGTAAATTTGAATATGTCATCATATGTTATTTGGATATTTGACCACATCATGTCCTTTTGATTGTGTGGTATTTGAACATGTCCCTTATTTGAGGTCTCCTTTGACCATTATCTATTGATTTTCTCTTTATTGCACTTGTGTGTGTGCTTGTTGAGATTATACCGTTACTATCTAGATGTTACCATGATTCACATCATGAATATTAAGATTTAGTGTGATCACATACTATGTACCTCATTATCTACCTAGACATGTTACTCTTATATGTTACATGATACATTCACAAATCATATAGTTACCTTATCCTAACGTGATTGTTAGTTTCTACTTCTCCTCACCTCAAAGGGGGTAAGGGGAGGGTGGGCAAGATCAGTGGGGGCATGTCATAGAGGCATGGATTTTACACTTTCATAGTTTTATATTTTAGTGGGGGGCATGCAAAAAAGGCATGGCTTCTACACCTATACTAGTTATTAGTTTTAGATATACATTGGGGGCATGTTTTTAGAAACATGTTCTCCACACTCATACCAATTCTCAATTTAAGATTATAGTGGGGGCATGTTATGGAAACATGTTCTCCACACTTAAATAGTTTGAAAATTGGCCAAATTACACAGTTATATGATTTAAATACACATTTATGGAATAATTTTATACATTGGTATCATGTTATACTTTGGTTTCAACACGAGACATACATAAGGTGCATATGTTGTGCAAAGAACACCTAAATTGGAAAATCAAATCAACTTTCATATTTCAAAGACTTCTATGGAATTTAGCTCA
Source organism: Torreya grandis (assembly GCA_037957365.1). Lineage (NCBI taxonomy): Eukaryota > Viridiplantae > Streptophyta > Pinopsida > Cupressales > Taxaceae > Torreya > Torreya grandis. Next base: position 1,411,130 of record JARHVA010000761.1, on the reverse strand, counting down.
TCAAATTGGACTATTATAGACTATTATTGAGCCAATCTATTACAATAGTTGGTTCACTTTTGGTATGGTTGAGGTAATTAAATCACTTAATCTTTCCAAGTTTATATATTGGACTTGATTACATCATCCAACCTCACTAGATTTATAGTATGGGTTGACTTGGATCAACTCACACTCACTAGATTATAAGTATGATTGTGTTGCATGGTTGAGCTAATTTTAAATACCACGTGGTAACTCATCTTTTTATCCAAGTTTGGTGGCATGCATCCTCAAATAATTTATATATTTATTCACTTTTCATATTTATATATGTCTTAATCTCATCTTTAATGGTTCATAATGATATATATTTTCAAATTAAATTGCCAAAAGGTAAGGCAGTTGCATTGATACAAAAGTGTACTCCTAAACCTTGCTCTATTTCTATTTCAATCATTTCAATGCTTTCAATTTCAGATTATATGCAATGATTATATTTTGTAACATGATTTTGGTTATAGGTCAGTCACCAACAAAGCACTCAAGTTGCATTCACACAAAGTTAAGGTGTGTTATACACACCTAGGCACACTTTTCTTTTCCATTAAACTAGCAATTTCATTACTAGATTAAAGGGGGGTAAATGTAGGCACTATTTCTGAATTATATATCACCTAATTCTTGTACACTTAGAAAGTATGGACCTTGGTTATCCCTCTCAGTTATAAACCCTTCTTATTGTTGAAAGGCTTACATCCACTATCTCTTGTGCTTATCACTTATCTCTTAGTCTGACCATATGTTATTTTGATTTCTAGGCCTTCTATACTTATCAAAATGATATAAACCTGCTTATTAGCTTCTTAGACACTTATGTCCCAACTGGATGCCTACATAGATACTAGTGTCTTATACCAAACTAAGTGTCTAGTGCCCTAAATTCATCAAATTTGAAATTGAAATGTATCTTAAAGGTCATTCTAAGTTTTTTAATGCAAAATATTTCCAAAAGGGATTGGTATATATACAATATCAATCCTCATTCATTCTTCACCTAACACAGACCTAACAACTCATAAGGCAACTTACCAAAAACACTCAATCAAGAATTCAAGTGAGAAAATCTTCCATATTCTTTCATATTCAATATAAGTCATAAGTACAGCCCATCTATAAGTTTGAAGTACTAAAGGATCATGCCATGAGTCCTATTTTCCAAGCTACAAGATAGGTCACTATAATACTTATTTTCCACATATTACAACCTTATGCGCACACAAGCCAACACATTAGGGGATAACTACATCAATATGAGGCCCTCTTCAAAGTAGTGGTTATGTAGGCAACACCCACCAATTACCATGAGCCCACTAACCCATTTTTCCCATTGTCACTATGAAGATGAAGAACTAGGGTTTTTTTTAATTTAACAAGGAATAACAATGCATGATCCAAAATTGAGCACACAAAAATGAAGGTGACATAGAATCCAAAATATCTCAAGTGGTTGCATCTATATTCAATAGGTATTTATTAAAGGAAACCTACATTTAGGTTAGACAAAATCATTGATGCAATCGTTCAAGGTCGAAGTAAGTATCTAAGGCCACAAAGATCAAATTTTCAAAATTTGATGAGTGATCCAGAATCTAGATCTAGTATATTTCCATCCTGTTCCATATCAAATCTAAATGCACACAATAATCCCATTAAGTTCCACTATTTTATATTTATTACAATATAAATCATTGGTTATACTTATTATTTTTAACATATATCAATATTTAAATTCATAATATTATTTATTTGAGTTTGTAATTAATTAGCTTGTTATAGAGACAGTGTTGTTCTCTCCAATCTTCTGATTCTCATGAAATGCCCATGAGATTGGGCATCCCTTAAAAAGGGGAAGTTGCAGATAAATAAGGACTTTTGTCTTCCATTTAAGACTAATATAGGATCAACCCAGGGCATGACTATAGGTATTTGACTTCAAAAATAGAGTCTATGTGAATAGTCTCCAAGAGATACATTATCACCACTAAAATTTCATTCTAATGTCCTATATATAGGTCAAAGATTGTCATGATAATTTTAGTATTGGGATTATTATTTATAAATAGAATGGGAAAGATTATTTCAATTCCAAAGATTAAACACAAAAGAGAGGAACGGTAAGGAAGTAAAGGGGGTCCTCTAGGTCTAAAATGAGCTCAATGCATTTGTCATTAAACCAAGTGACTATGCCATAGTTATACCACTGTAGACCAAGTTTCACTAAATTTATACCTCTAAGAACATATAGTGGGGAGAGTCTAAGGGAACTAGGAGTATGCTTTCAATATGATCTCTTAATAATGATGAGTACTAGGGGTTTATTGTTCAAAACACATAAATACCATATAAGAATTTGTATATTGACATAAAGTATCAACACTACCAAAGGGGAAATGAAAGAAATCACACAGTGATTACAATAGCTAAGCACATCATAACTATGTCATACATAAAGCAACAAAGTGTTAATCCAATTAACCTAGTATTGATAATCATTCAAACATGAAGATGAAAAAAATTGAAACATAGAATAGTCCCTCTTACAAAAAAAAAGATTGTATTCATTAAAAAGAGTAAATGATATTAAAATAATCGATCTGGGCCAATTTACAGTCTAGAGTGATGGAAGAAAAGCAAGTGAATTCCTGGCTATAATCTGATAGTGCTTTCAAATAATTTTAGTCAGCCCTATAATATAATATGGCTCTTCATTATATATAAGGATGGGGATTACCTCTAAATAGTATGGGGATCCCACCTAGAGACATGATAACCACTCATTATAGTTACAACCATATTTTAAAATTTAAACAAAACAATCCCTACAAACCTACAATAGATCTATGAGGAACCACTAGTTGACATGAGGAAGTAAATGAGGAGCACTGACTCCTACTACTTTGACTGAGTACTCTTAGCTTTCAATGTGACTACCATAAGGTCAAACTCCTTATCCAACATGCCCAGGTTCATTGGGGGCTCCTTGAAAATTACTTTAGCTTGAGCTACCAACCTTTGGGAGACTTATAAGGGTGCTTACATTAATTCTTAGATCCTAGAGATTTGTTGATGCTCATCACAGACTAAGTTAATAGATTGAGCACTTCCCTTACCCTTTCTTGTTTTTCCTTTACCACTTTATCCCTTTTAACCTAGTCAAATTGGCCTAGGTAGACTCTAAATTCCCCTTGGTCGAGTAAGGTGTCATCCAGGTGTAATAGCATAGAGATGTTCACCTCTTTAAATTAGTTTATTATATTCTTCTTTCAGTGTTTTAAGGGTCTTATTGTAGTGTGATCTAAGGCCAAGCACTCATCCATTGGATATCTCATGTTACCAACATATGTTTGGTACAACCCCAAGTCTGAGGTCAACATAATTTTGAGCTCCAAGAATATCCCTTTATCAACCACCATTTGCAAGTTCTAACATTTCTCATATATCTCTATAATCCCCTCCATGTAGGTCTGATTTCATTAAATAAACACACTAGTCTTAGCTAAAGTCTTGACTACTTTCCTAAGGATTGATAAAAGTAGTAGGATGGAATCCTTGAACTACCCAATTAATTCGATTGGAAAAGTACTCTTCACTTGGGATTTTAAATTTAGGACTTGGCTCTGCATGTCCTCAAGGAGATTCTTGGACATATTATGGGTATCCTAGAGAATTGACAATGAGTCTTCGATCATATTTTCTTCCCTAGTGGTAATATTCATCTTGGTGAGGAAGAATATATCTTGATGGGTCTACCACACCATTGGGTTTCCCTCCTAGATGAACCTCTATGTGAGTCTTATTTTCATGATTTCAAAGGATCAATCAAAACTCCATTACAAATTTAGGTCACCCTAGATAATCATCTACAATTCTTATGACATTGGGACCATCCCTTAGGTTGAGGGGGGTGTAGGAGGGGTGGTTGAATTGGTAATAAAGGGTGGAGGATGAGGTGGAGGGGAGATGGAAGAAATGGAAGGAGTTAACAAGGAAAGTAGTGGAGGTAGATGGGGCATGGGAATGAAAGGAAGGAAAACAAAGGAGGAAGCCCATGGGAATATTTGCATTCATAATTATTCCTAAGTTAGGTTCACTTGAGGTAAAATTACCCCTAAGAATTGGTCATTGAATAATATGAAAGCTATGGGCTGGTTGAAGGCCAATCTCATGTTGCCCTGGGTAAATGAAAGAGGGGGTTTAAGAAGATAGGCATCAAAATGTTACAACTAGGGCTAGAGGAATATTGAGGCCTACAAATGGGGATGAATCAGAGTAGGATGCCTCTAGGTTGGGGCCAAAGTGTGAGTTATCTTCTACTTCTTCTTTAACCTCTTACCTGGGTTGGCTCTAGGTGTTATAGTAGATGGTCCAATCAAGATGACAGGAGATGTAGGGGTTGATGGTGGAGGACTTGGAGCTATCGAGAGAGGAACCAAACTAACTAAAGTAGGCACTAGGAGGGTCCTTAATGTGACTGGTATGTTCCCAAAAGTCATAACCATGCTCGCTGTTAAAGGCATACCTAATGGAGGCACTGGGAGCATTCTAGTTGTGAGATGGAGGGATCAGAAGGAAATGAAGAGGCAAAGATGCTCAAAAGTATTGAGGCCAAAGTTACTTGGGTAAAGGAAAGAAGGGGAGTAATGGGAAATAGAGGAGTCACCACTTGGGGAATTTATAGGGGTAGATCAAAACTGGTGGGCACTAGAACTAGGAGTAAGAAATTAGTAGGAGTGAGGGGTGGAAGTGAAATGGGAGGAGATGGAGGTGTGAGATGGGGAACCTAGATGGGTGCCTGTTGAGAGCCTTACTTCAAGATCACTCTTGAGATATTGACCACATCAAACCTTAAGTTTTATGTAACCCTGAGCTGAGGTACCAGTGGTTGAGTGGGCTATACCTAGGCTACCTAGCATCAAGTACACTAAGACTAGCTCTGTCATGACATGGTTACTAGAGTTGTAGGAGGTGGTAAAGTTGGAGCTGAGGCATAAGGAATAGGATCCACTGGTGAAATTAGAGGAGGAAAAGGTGGAAGAATGCCTTGAAGGATAATTTAAGAGATGGCTAGAGCTATCAAAGTTGGGTCTTTCATGGATCGAGTGGGATCAAGAGGAGGCATGAAAGGGCCTGATTAAGTCTTCTTGCCCTTCTTCTTCTTGTCTATGAACTAAGATAGCACCTCCTAATCATCAATGGCATTTAGATATATCTCATCATCATCTTTAACCTAATTAAGGTAGTTAATGTTGAGGTGAGTTGAGTATTATGCTAAATGAGATTGGATTACCCCTTTAGGGTCTCATTATTAGACATTGCACTTTACAAAGGGGAAGGCGTCATGCCCATCTACCATCTTATAAATTAAAGGGAATGTCTTGTAGACATAGTGCCTTATGGTAATTAAGAGCTGAAGGCATGCCTTTTGTTGACATTATATATAGAATCCAAATATGCCTAACACTAGTTGATAAGCAATCTCCTATTCTACTAGGCATTCTAGAATGTAATACAGTAGGTAAAGTGGGTCCTTAAAGAAACACATGATCTATATCATAGTGTTATCTTTGTATATCCAGTAGTCTCTGATGGTTGTGATGGAATCCTTGATCACCTTCAAGAATTAGGGCATTATAATCTCATTGATGGCTTGGTATACCATCAAGTAGAAATGCTCGAATATGTCCTAGATGTGATGTTGGAATTGGTGGTCATATAATTTGTAAAATACCACATAGATCATTAATCCCCCAAGAACCCACATAAGAATGGCTAAAGGAATGAAAGAGATTGTTAACCCCTAAATTTTGTACAAGTATTATTCCATTTTTAGCATGCAGTGTGGAGGGACCATTCTCTATTTTAATCAAGTACCAGCACAGCACAAGAAGACCATGGCATGAGAGGACTATGGTTCATAGTTGATAGGCACAGAAGTGTTGTGGTTCAGAAGGTGATGGGTGTAGAAGGACAATAGTGTAGGAGACTTGGAATGAGAGGACCCAATCAAGAGAGAACATGTCACAAGGGACCCAAAAATAGAGGACTCAAAACAAGAAGTAGAAGACTAGGGGAGCATGAGGGAAGTAGAGTGCAAGGGATGAAGGAGCAGTTAGAAGAACAACTCAAGTAATAAACTTTGACCCCATTGATCAAAGGTCTTGTACTAGCCTATGAAGAATGGAATACTTGGCTACTAGAATATAGCATAAAGCAAGTATCTAGGGATGTAGAGGCCCGAGTCTATAGGAACAACTAGTTGTAAGAGCCATAACTCTCAACTTGTTGGGAGTTTGTGTGTTATTTGTACATGATAGTTAGAATCTTGACACTTGGTCAGGGTAAAACAAGTATAAAAATCCCTATTGTAATCATTTGCAAGGATGTCTTTGTGAGAATAGATATAAAACCTTTATCTTGTAATTCAATAAGATATTAATGAAAAACCAGTGTTTAGCCATATTGCATTACGAATAATTCTAAGTGTTGAAATATGGATATGTTTTTATTCAAATTCATGCGTATATTTTTTTTATTGTTATTTTTAAATAGTAATGGTGATCTTAGTTATTATGATAATCAAATTTAGAACATTGAGGATAATAGTAGTGTATTTATGGTGTTGAATGACCTTTTAAAACTTGTGATTATGAAAGATGAAAAAACATAAATTATGCTATAAAGCCTTCAAGAACTAGTCTTTTGTTGCATGCTTTGGGTGAGCATGCTTGACTAATCTCTCATGTGATAGGGCCATCACACTAGCCTATTGGGAAAAAGCTCCAGTGCTGACATAGGGTTAACTAAAGGGACCCAACATTTTGGTTCCATTATCGGGACCCAAAGTAATTAGAGTATAATCATGAGAAATGTTTGAGTGCATTATGCTAAAGAATATTGAAGAATGGGTTATTAGTGTCGAAGACAACTTTTTGGTTCCGTATCTTGAACCAAGAGTTTACACATGATAGTGGGTAGATCAAAATCTCTACAGCTCTCTGTATGAGACTTTATTTTCTAAGGTCCCAATTCTCTTGCATTCTTGGATTCTAGCATATACTCAAGGATGATCCTAAAATATTGGATGAAGACAGCCTTGGATTCTATAAAGGTAGATGAGTTTAGCATAACTTGGAGTTCCTTGGATGCATGTGGTTAATTATTGGTAGAGAGGCATCTAGAATAGCTAAATTTTAGAATACATAGTGTAGACACCAGAAATGTGTCTGCACCTTGGTCATCCCCCCTTGTCCCCTATCCTAACCCTTACCTTAGTCCTCTCCATTTATTAAATTTAAATAACTTAAATATTTTAATTAGTGGCCCCCTTTCCACCTCACCCTTGCCACCTTGGATCCCCTCCTTAGATCCCCCTACCTCCCTCTTAGCTTTTATTACTCCAAATCTCCATTTTATCCTCCTCCCGTGCCCATTTACCCTCCTCATGACCGTTTCTCCACAACCCTGCGACCCGGCGGCGTGCAAGAACAGACAGAGGCTATTTTTAGTCTCTGTCCCCATTCTGCCACTGCCGACGTCGGCTACCCTGCGGTCGACGTCGGTGATTATGCCGGCGTCGGCAGCCTTCAAGACCATTTTTTGCATTCCTTGCAGACCCCCGGCCTCCTGAACTCGCAAACGGAATTCTCTTCGCACTTCGGCATTCAAATCTCTTCTCTCTGGACCTTGTGCAATAGCAGCAACAGGTGTAGGGACTCTTGATCAGAGATTTCCTCTTGCAACAAGTCTTCTGTGGCTCCAACAGCAGCTCCTCCATTCTTCATTCAGAAAGCCCAAAAGGTAAGCAAGTTCATTAGTTTACTTCATTCTTTCATTTAGTTTCAGTTATCTAGCATATCCACTGTCTCCTTCTTCCTCTGTCTTTCCCCCTGAGAGGCTGAAAAGCCTTCTCAGAACCTGTCCTCTGTCCATCTTCCTCTCACCCTGTCACCCTTTCAGTGTAGTCCCGAACAACTTCCTCACCCCTCCTGCCAACAAAGACCCTGCACAGGGCATCTAATCAGACCCAGACCATTCCCCAAACCATTCAAGCATGTCCATAAACTCTGTCTCAGACCCATTCATGAATCAGACCCGTCCACAGAGCCAGAAACCCGACCAGACCCGACTACAGGCCATTACCCCAAATGACGCTTATCATTACCCCAACCAACGTCGGCAATCTAACTGACGTTGACAGACCAGATAGCCGACGCTGGCAACATCCCCGACCTCGGCAACTGTCATCAGCCCAATAGCTCCTTTCAGGTAAACATTTGTCTCCCATTTTTCTTTTCTAAGTTTGTCATCATTTCAATATTTTGGCATTCTATATTTTCTCAGTCTTTTATCTATATTTTACCAGTGGGTTGACCTCCCTTAAGGAAGTTTTCATACTTCTGGGAACAAGCTTTCGCTTGGCAACCCACCACCTATCCATCTAATACCTTTTTGTCTAAGTCTCTTTGTTCCCAGGTGTCATTCCTCCACAGCCAAAGAGGAGTACTCAAAAGCATCTGGATTACGGTGTGCAAACTATATCCAGGTACATACAGGCCTTGACAATTTCCTTAAGTTTCTTCATTTCCTATCTTTTGAATGTAGAAAGTGAAATTTGCATAGAAACATTCTAGCACGCCCGGTGGGACCTTAGGTTCTTCCTCGGGTTCCTTTTCTTGTCATTCATTTAGGTGCATTAGGCTCCTCCCTTCTCGTCTCTTTCTTCTATTCCAAATGACATCATAAGCAGGACTAAAATGAATCTTTCTTTTCTTTCTTGCACTTTTAGACTAGTCTAAGCATCATACTCTCGAACCCTTTCTCAAACTTGTTTTTCATCCGAATCTCACATTTTGACTTGGGGCATTAAAACACTTTGCATTGCATTTCTGCTTGTGCTTGCATTAGTCCACACCTAGTAATTAGTAAAATGCATATTGAATAAATCATAGATCACTTGATGTTACACTACCAAACCACATGCACTAAAACAAACATAAAACTTACTTGAGACAAGGCCCGACTGGGATTTCATCCCCCAGCAGATACCTTACCCCTACCTGGCAATCTCACTTGGATTTCATCACCAAGGGGAGAGCCCACTCCGTTCTCTAGCGGAGGATAATCTCTAGGTGAGGTATATCTTGGCTAAGCGGGTCCATCTTATCACTGGGCTCGTGAAGTGAGGGGAGCTTGCTCCTTAGCACCAGGCCACGTACCGAACCTAACACAGACTTTTGAGCACCTAAACAAGACCCGAAACCAGCTCTAGACTGCCTCTCTTAGGACCCTTCTAACAGCCAATCTCCCCAAAAATTCATCTAAGGCATAAGCCACAAGATTCTAAAGTTAATTCTTAGGATTTATCGCTTAGGGCCTATCTGTCTCTCTTTGTTTTTCTCTTCTCATCTGCTTGTTTGAGTGTGTGAGGACGCTTTCTTCATTGTTTTTCCAAGAATCTCCAAATCTTTTGGGTCTCTAGAAAACACAATCACCGGCATCAGTTTTATCACCGACGTCGGTTTCATCTTCTTGCCGGCATCGGTTATCTGACCGACGTCGGCCATCTTTCTTACCGACATCGATTTTTCAACAACCAACGTCGGTCTCTGTCACTGTCCTTTTTCTTCAAAACAGCAGCCTTGAAACCCATCCTTTCTCTACCGAAAACTTCATCCTAGTTCTCTGAAACTAAAAAACATAGTTTTTGAAACCCGAACCTTCTTTGTCTTGAATGGTTATGACTCGTAGTCAAGCCAAGGCTTTAGTCAACCACGCTAGCCGTCAACCACTTCCGTCCACCCCGTCCTTAACCAGTCCTATCATGGAGTTTAACTCGGAGACCGAAAGAACTCCTACTCATCCAACCCCACCCCAGACTCCTATTGTCCCAAAAGGGGACCAAGATTTTGCATGATTCTTGGACCTCAACGTCAAGGCCTTGCAGCACTACCTCGCGCATAGCCGAACGCGAGATTCCTTGGGCAATCCGATTTACAGAATGCTGACCTCTCTTGTCATGACTACGGCCGTATCGACAGCGTCCGTAGTCCAACCTTTAGACACTCAAACTATCACCTTGACCAATGACCAGACCTTGACCAACCCTCCAGGTGAGGCCTCTCCCTCCATCTTGGGGCCCACTTCCACCGGGGTTTTGGCCCCCTATCAACCTCAACCTACTCAACCGCTATCCACTCCTTTTCAAAACTTGGTCGTCTCTATTCTGCCTACTCTGGCCCCTATCAACACAAGGGTGGCTTCCCATCCATTAGCCCCTGTTACCACAATCCAACCTCTCGTGGCAACATCAGGCCTAGCTATGCCTCTTACCCAACCACCCTTAGCCTTCTCTTCTATCCCTATGACTAGTTATCCCTATGTTGCGCCCTTATAGGCACAGCAAACTACGTCATGGGCCTCATCTAGCCTCTTCCAAGTGCCCTACAACCTAGGGGGCGCTCCACCTGTCAATCCGTCGGCAGATATCATCAAAATGCTGATGGACAAGATGTCCAGCTTAGAGACCTCCGTTTTTGGCTCACGCAATGCTCTCTCATACGAGCAAATTTGTAACGAGCCCATTCATCCTTCTGTCCCAATCAGGCCATATCCTAGCCAGTGGGAGCTTCCAAAATTTTCTCGCTTTCAAAGCAAGGAAGACCCACAACAACACTTACGGGCATTCAGACATGCCTGTTACCTTATTGCCCATGACGATGCGTTGCTTTTATGCACGTTTCCCATGTCTCTTTTGGGTGCTACGCTTGACTGGTACAGCTCCCTTCCCAGCCATTCCCTCTTCACATTCACACAGTTGGCCCAGCTCTTTCTTGATCACTTCTCCATCAACATCTCCAAGAAGGTCTCGATCACAGACCTCTATTCTATCCGTCAATTCGAGGACGAATCCATAGCCGACTTCGTTGCTCGATGGAGAGGCCTCATCAATCAACTCTCCTTTTCTTTACCCCAACCCAAACTTATTGAACTCTTCTCCCAAGCCTGCGCTAGACATATTTCTTCCACCTTGAGGGTTCAAACCTTCCACACCTTCGACGAAGCCTTCACGATGGCCCCAAAACTTGAGTTGTGTGCCATCGAGGAGAATAAAGTCAAGTTGCAGAGCAAGAATCCCAACTCTAAGACCAACGACTCCTCTTCTTCTAAACCATCATCATCCAATCCTAAGTCTAACGCTTCAGCTAACGCTGTGGTCGTTAGACCTTCATCCTCTTCACCTTCAAACAATCAGCCTAAGCCATCCACATCTCAGAGCGCCACCCGTCAATTCTAGCAGAGATATGTACAACGACGGTATACTCCTCTTGGAGAATCATACACGTCTGTGCTAGAAAAACTTTTTAGACAGGGGGTTCTCAATCTCCCTCAGGCCCGACCTCCTCCATAATTTGATCCCTCACACACCATTCCCGCGTGGTATAGGGAACATGACTTCTGCAACTTCCACCGTGTCAAAGGACATGACATGAAAAATTGTAAAACTTTTAAAAACATAATCCAGGACATGCTTGAAAGGGGTGACCTCATGCTAGACAATCCCAATGCACCCCCTAATCAGGCCATTGACATCTTCAAGCAACCTTTCCCCAATCATCCGCCGACCTAAAACAATGTCCAGACCTTAATTGATGACACTCATGAACACAACATTCGAACAGTCAATACGGTCTCGCCCTTCATCCCCGACCAACTTCAAGAGGTTAGTCCATCAATCAGTCCATCACATGTGGACGAGCCTCCTTCCCCGGTTAGTTCTCCGTCAACCCCTCTCATCTTGGAGGACGCCTCGACTTTACCGGCACCACCGGTCTCACCATCCTCCTTCCTATTGCCTATGGAGGACCCGACCCTTCCTACTCCTCGACCGCAAGTGGAGGGCACCATCATCCCTGCCCTTGACCCACTTGAGGAGCCTCATTCTTCGGTTTCTTCTCCACCCAGGGAAGAACCTGCCTCTCCTTCATCTCCAACCCAAGATGCATCTGTCACAGCTTCATCATGCCATGCATCCAAGGCTGCTACACCCATCTTGTCTTCGGCACTGCAACCGTCAACATCTTCTCAAGGACCCAAATCTCATCCATCATCTTCTCAGCCATTTTCCCGATTAGTGGAGAAAGTTGAACTTCTCCCTTCAAGGAAAGTGATGCAACAGGTATTGTGGGAGCATCTTAAAGCCCTTCAACATGCCCGTGCCCTCTCATCACATGCTGCTAATCCTCCTAAGGCAAAATCTCCCAAAACTCTCAACAAAAACCAGACTCTCAAACCTCAACCAATCCCATCAATACCAAAACCCACATTTGCCCCATCTAAACCCATCAAGTCACTTGGCGTTCGCCCTGTCTCTACCCTCACTCACCCGCAAGTGAAGGTGGACTTAGACCAGACCTCGACCAGTAGTAGTCTTCCAAACGAGTCGAAGAAGACTACCAGACCACAGAAGCGAATGCCTCTTCCCCCGTCACCATTGCCTTCCCTGTTGGGCCCCCATCCTTCGACCCTAACCAGAGTCCATTCCATGCCAACCTCTAATCAAAACTAGTTGCCTCCTTTGCTTCCTCTGCCTACCTCCAGCCTACCCTCTCCTAAAAAGGTGGTACCTCTCACAAAGAAAGTGTCGTCTCCACCTGTCCCCTCACCATCAACCCATAAAGTGGTACAGAAGCCTCCTCCAACTCTGCCTAAGCAAAAGTCACCAACCTTGCACATATCAACTAGCACAGACCCTTTAGCGGGCTCATACTCATTGATATTGCATCAAATTCTGCAAACTTCCAACATAACCCTTCCACCCATCAGGCCTTTTCAACCTCTCAGGTCTAAGCCCTCCTGGTTCGACGACATGAAGATTTGCTTGTATCATCGTACACCAGGACACGATACCGAGACTTGTTGTGCCCTTAAGACCATCATTCGCCATTATATGGAGAAGGACACTCTTCTCCTTGAGGACACTCTTGACCAGACCTCGACTCCTTCCCATCCAACCTCTTCGACCACATCAACATCTCACCAGCAGGCCATGACCCCTTCTTCACCTCCTATCTTTGAGATCAATGCTATCCATATAACCACTAGGTCGCAAAAGGACAAGGCAAAAGAAAAAGCCACCATTCCTTGGACCTACCCTTTCATCAAGCCACCTCTTGCGCCCAAGCCTAAAATTTCTATCCTTGGTGCACCTCAGCCTTCTTCATCTTCCTCTTCCGGGCCGATTCATGACTCCATGGTGAAACAGCTTCACCAGACACCTGTGAAGATGTCCCTTTATGACCTCATTCAAACCTCGCCCCAGCATCATCAAGCCCTCATCCAAGCCCTCCAGGCAGCAGAGGTCCGACCCGAGGACCCCCAACCACTCACTACCCTCATCCATTCTTTATCTCCTATTGCCTCCATCACATTCAGCGATTCTGAGATTCCCACATCTAACACAGAAGATCAGGACGCCACCCTCTTCATCACTGCCTATGTTGATCAGACACGCATAAAACACGTTATGATCGACGGAGGCACTAGCATCAACATTATCTCCACCCATGCCTTTGATCAGTTGGCTCTTCCCAAGAATTGTGTCTCCAAAACTGACGTGATCTTGCGCTCTTTTAATGACACCACTGCCACGACCATTGGCACAGTTGTCCTTCACATTCGCGTTGGTCCACGCACAGTCCCAAAGCTCTTCTATATCATCAAAGGAGAGTTTCAATACAACATGTTACTGGGCTGACCTTGGATCCATGCCATGGCCTGTGTCCCCTCCACCCTACACCGTTGTGTGAAATTTGAGCATGACGGGCAAGTCCACACCATTCCCGCTGACCCTTCACCCTTCAAAACTTGCAACACAACCTACCGTCCCAATGACGTCCTCATCCTTATCAAGCCATCAACCCCGGCACCGCCTCCATCCGCAGAAGCTTCGACTAGTTCGCAACCGGCGGTCACCCTTACCCCTCCTCTTTAAGCGATGACCAAATACCCCATGGAAGACATCTTCCAACGACTATCACTTGGGGAATATTGCTTGTTGACCCTAGACATGTTCCAAACTCCACAAGAGTATGGACGCCTTCATCTCAGTCCCAGTTACGACCATCGGATCGGGATGGTCGTGCCTTATGGTCCTCCTCACCTCTGAACCAACCTTGTCTATGGGGGACTCAATCAAGCTCCTACCAACGGCAATCCTCTCTCTTCACCCCAACCATTCACATCAGACTTCTCGTTTCTTGGCAACCCCGCCTTTGCACACACTTACCTTTATAGGTGTGCATGGAAGGGTTTTGGTTTCGGACGCTATGAGCAGGGCTCCCATCAGCCCATCGAGTCGCTCAACGATGATGATGCCAAGAAACGGTATGGCCTGGGATATCATGACCCCACTCAGGCTCCTTTAGACCTTTGTCCCGAGCCGACTATTGACCAATCTCCTCCAAATTCACCCATTTCTCCTTCTTCACCTACGGAGTCGGTGGTTTCCATCCCTCCTAGTTTTTTTTTCATAAACACCATCCACCTGGAACCCCTGACCTATCAGCTCAATGGGGTGTCCAGGTCTCTCACTCTCATTTTTCCCAGCATGGTAGAGGATGAGTCGGCAACCATTCACACCGTCCACTGCGTTGACGATGACGCCATCCTACATGGGTGCTGATGACACTTCCATCCAGTGTTCCCTCCCTTCTGAGACCCAGGTTATGTTAAATGAATCAACCATTGACATCAACCTCCCTTCTTCCGATGTTCCTCACGTCTTAAAGATTGGCCAATCTTTAGACGCCCAGGAGCAGCTTGACTACACCCAGTTCCTCTCAGACCATAGCAAGGCCTTTGCCTGGACTTACAGTGACATGCCTGGCATTGACCCCACCATTGCTACCCATAACATTGTCACCTAACTAGAGGCTAAGCCTGTTAGGCAAAAGCTTTGAAAGATGCATCCCCGCATTGCGCTCCTTGTCAAAGAGGAGCTTCAGTGCCTTCTTTCTGTCTCCTTCATCCAGCCCATTGATTATCCGCAGTGGGTCTCTAACATCATCCCAGTCACCAAAGCGACTGGGGGGATTCAGATATGCACAGACTATCACGACCTTAACCTAGCCTGTCCCAAAGATGACTTCCCTCTTCCTAACATTGACCAGCTTGTTGATCTCATGGCCGTCCATGAGATGCTATCTCTCATGGACGGGTTTTCAAGATACAACCAAATCCTGATCGCACTGGAAGATCAGCACAAGACTACCTTTATCACCCCATGGGGGACTTTCTGCTATCGAGTCATGCCTTTTGGCTTGAAGAATGCCGGCACCACCTATCAGCGTGCCATGACTTACATTTTCCACGATCTCCTCCACAAAATCATGGAGGACTATGTGGACGACCTTCTCAGCAAGTCCAAGCTTCATCGTGACCACCTGACCATTCTCAAGATCATCTTCTCTCACCTTCTTCAATATAATGTCTGCCTTAACCCCAAGAAATGTGTCTTTGGGGTCCTCTCAGGCAAGCTCCTCGGCTTCATCATTTCCTTCTGTGGCATCGAGATAGATCCCACCAAGATCTGCGCTATCCTCGAGATGCCACCCCCAACCAATCTCAAGTAGCTTCGTAGTCTACAAGGGAAGCTCCAGTCCATTTGCCGTTTCATCTCGCAGCTTTCTGACCGTTGCCAACCTTTTCATCATCTCCTTAAGAAGGACGTCTCCTTTAAATGGGATGAGGACTGTCAAGAGGCATTTGAAGCCCTCAAAAGCTATCTGGTCTCTCCACCAGTCCTCATTCCACGTAAAGACGACCAACCCTTCTACCTTTATATCTCTGCCACAAACCATTCATTAGGTGCCATGATCGCGCACCGAGATGAGCATCATCGTGAGCAAGCAGTTTACTATATCAGCCGAACACTGGTCGACTATGAAACTCAGTATACTCATACCGAGAAACTCTGTTTGGCATTAGTCTTTGCTGCTACCAAGCTCCGCCACTATCTTCTCAACCACAAAACTTTTGTCATCACTCACACTGACCCTCTTCGATACATGCACTCCAAGCCATATCAGAATCAACGTATGGCTCGGTGGCTCATGCTGCTTGCTGAGTTCGACCTCGAATTCATCTAGTAGAAATCTATCAAGGGGCAATCCATCGCTGATCAATTAGCAGATGCCCCTCTTTCTGACAATCAACCTTCGCAGTATGAGTTTCCTGACGAGTCTATCGCCACACTTTCTGTCGATGACACCGTCTACCAAATGACCATGTTCTTTGACAGCTCCAAATGTCAACTCGGTGGGGGTGCGGGGGTCATCCTCATCCCACTCAAAGGGGAGCCCATGCCTTTGTCTTTCAAGCTTGATTTTGATTGTACCAATAATATGGCCAAATATGAGGCCTTAATTTTGGGACTTCAAACCGCCCTTTCTCTCCACATCAAGTCTATCAACATCTTCGGTGACTCGCAGCTCGTCGTCAATCAAGTCAATGGTTCATACCTCTGTAAAAACAAAATTTTGCAAAGGTATAAAAACTGTGTCAACCTTCTTCTGGCGTCTTTTGACCATTACCTCTTGCAGACTGTTCCTCGATCCACGAACAAGTTTGCTGACACTATGGCTTCTCTTGCCTCACATATCTCATCTTCATCATCATCATCATCTCAACTTTTTGTCATGGTGCATCGTGTACCGTTGCCTTCATACATCTCTCCTCACATCAATCATATCGACACTGTCAATTCTAGTCCATGAGATGATTGGTATAAGCAACTTGTGGACTACTTGTCTCTTTCTGTCATTCCTCCCAACCTCTCTAGCAATGTGCAGAGAGCTTTCATCAAGCGCACAGCTTGCTACACCATGCTAGGAGGTCTTCTCTATAAGCGAGGCTTCGATGGCCTCCTCCTTCGCTGTCTAACCTCCACTGAAGCCTCTCATGCCATAAAACAAGTCCACAACGGGATTTGTGGCAGACACTTCAGTGGAAACTCGGTTGCCAAGCGCATCCTTTGCCTAGGTTATTATTGGCCCACCCTTCATCAAGACTGTAGCGACTATGTTAGGCATTGCATCAAGTGTCAACAGCACTCTAACTTGCTTCATCTCCCTAGCCATGCCTTACAAGTCGCTCAGGGTTTCTGGCCTTTTTCTCAGTGGGGTTTAGATCTCATCGGTGAGATTAACCCTCACTCGTCCCTTCGTCATCAATCCATCATCACTGCCACTAAATATTTCACCAAGTGGGTGGAAGCCATTCCTCTCATCTCCACAAAAGCCGACAAAATTGTTGACTTCATCAGCAGCCACATCATCTGTCATTTCGGTGTTCCTCACAAAATCATCACCGACAACGGCAAGTCCTTCAAAAACAAGATTGTCCAAAAACTATGCGACTCATTTGGCATCCAACTCAGCTTTTCTTCGCCTTACTACCCATAAGCAAATGGGCAGGCCGAGGCATCTAACAAAATTCTGACTAAGATTCTCATGAAGGTGGTCAACGACACTGGAAGGGATTGGCACATTCATATTCCCTTCGCTTTGTGGGCCTACCGCACTAGCATCCGAACCTCTACGGGTGCTACCCCTTTCTCTCTCGTGTACGGAATAGAGGCTGTCCTACCTCTCGAAGTACAGATCCCATCTCTCTGCATCTCTTTGCATGACGTTCTCTCCAACAATGACTTTCATCAAGATCACTTAGCTCAACTAGAGTTACTTGACGAACGTCATCTTGTTGCCCTCAATCATCTCCATGTCTATCAAAATCGCATCAAGCGAGCCTACGACAAAAATCTACGAGAACAAGATTTCAACATCGGAGACCTCGTCCTCAAAGAGAATCAACACGTGACCAATATGGAGCGAAGTAAGCGAGGCAAATTTGCCCCTAATTGGCTTGGACCTTTCATCATCATGCACAAGTATGGGTTAGGGACTTATCGTCTGTCTTCTCTTGATGGACGGCCAGACCCTGAGCCTCTCAATGCGTTGCATCTTCGACCATTCTTCTGTTAGTCGAGTACTCGTCCACTTGACATGTAACTTGAGCTCATCCCTTGAGCAATCCTCATCCTCCTTATCCTTATTCCTTCAACCCTATTCCCCTTAACAAGTCCTCTACAACCCTTTTATGACGCATGGGTGCCTTGTCCTAATAAAAGGGAGCCCTTGACCTTCTATAGTCTTGTCCATGACTCCACATTCTGTTAAAAAAAAAAAAAAAAACTCATGATGTCAAAACATATCCAAGGTCATAAAATCAAATTAAAAAGTAGACTACTCCCTCGAAGGATAGCTGTATTATCATTGTTGTAGCTAATAGACTGCTCCCTCGAAGGACAGCTATTCAAACTTATATAAAGCAAAAATATAGACCACTCCCTCGAAGGATGGCTATGACTAAATCTTGCTACAAACAGCACTTTTTTTAGAAGCTTCCTGCATTGATCAGCTTCACAACATGACCACAAAGCAAAATGACATCTCTATGTAGACTTCCCGCATCGATCAGTCTGCACCCAAAAAAAAATGGGTCATGGACTTGGCTTCTAGTTGTCTCAGGGTCTCCTATAAAAAAGGGGCAAGGTTATTCCTGCTCTTAAACCGGGTTACCCTATCATCTTCCTATCCCAACACCTACTCAAGGGACTTTGAGCTCACTTTAATGTTGAAGTGATTCGATTACCGTTCTAACACAACCCTGGGCACTGACACAACGCATGAATGGGGCTTTTGTTCTAACAACCCCTATTTATGCTCTCTTTTCAGTCCTTGTCAATAAAAGAGCAATTTGCCTTTCACTTCTCCTCTACACTTTGGTCACATTCAACTTCATCACTTGTCAAATCCAATCGACTCAACTCCAACCTTGACATTTTCATCATTTTCATCATGACATCAGACATCGCCTCCGTCCTTTTCACATAGTTTCTATGGACAACAATACACATGGAAACTATCGACTAGACCCAATTTATGTTAAGCATAAACCAATACTTGCTGAAGCATAAATAGACCCCAATTCATTTTTAGTATACGTCCATCATGACTATGGACAATTGCTAGGAATGAAAGACCTCTCGACCAATGTTGCAGAATACACCATGTGGAAAAGGCTGTAGCATCATTTTTTTTATTTTTTATTTTTTTTTTCTCCTCATCATTCCGACCTTGACCAAAACCAATCATTCAAATCTTTTGACCACCTGTCTGCCACTTAGACTCTCAGTCTAAACTACATTGGTCTGAGGCCCTAAGATCGGGGCTATGTAGGCAGCACTCAGACGACATGACGTCTTCTGGGGTTAGCTCGACCACCCTCGTTTGTTCATCTCTCTGATGGGCAAACCGTTCCTCTTCATGACCTTGACCTTGACCTCATCCAAAACCAATCTAGTCCATCGACCACTTTGACCACGACCAATCAATCTCTTTGACCCTTCCTCCCCTTTAGGGAGAACTACATTGGCCTGAGGCCCTTCACACAAGGGCTATGTAGGCAGCACTCGGACGACGTGACGTTTCCTGAGGTTAGCTCGGCCGCCCCCTTTCGTCCATCCATCCGCCTTGACCCATGACCATTGGAGATCATGCCTATCTCCTTCGACTTTGACTACTTCCAAGACCATGTTGCCTTGGTTGTTTTTGCCTGTATGCTACCTCATGACTGGTTAGCAGAATTGTCCGCAGACTTATTTTTGACCTTCACAAGTATAGGATCGCGAGCCGGTTGATCCCTACTACTTGTGGCTTTTTCATGTTTTTGGGAGCACTTCCTGAGCCTGGGATACCTAGAACACAAACGACCATTTAGAGCTTTAGCTTAGATTGAGTAACCCGATCAGCAGACGACTAAATGCTGGGGCCCAATTACTTTAATTTTGGCACTCCTCGACCCTCGACATGCGATAATTTGACCCAACCATCCTGTGCAGTGGTATACACGCAATCATGACTATTGCAGTGTTTTTGCTCACCCTCTCTCTATCTATCTCTTTGTCAAATCGACACTCGATCTCCAGTTCCCTTCTCTCGACTCTCGCTTTGAGGGGGGAACACCTCATCCTCATCCTGGGGCAACCAACTCCTATTTTTGTCTTGCAGTTCGTCAAGAACATCCAACAAGACAAAAAGGGGCAAATGTAGACACCAAAAATGTGTCTGCACCTTGGTCATCCCCCCTTGTCCCCTATCCTAACCCTTACCTTAGTCCTCTCCATTCATTAAATTTAAATAACTTAAATATTTTAATTAGTGGCCCCCTTTCCACCTCACCCTTGCCACCTTGGATCCCCTCCTTGGATCCCCCTACCTCCCTCTTAGCTTTTATTACTCCAAATCTCCATTTTATCATCCTCCCGCACCCATTTACCCTCCTCATGACCGTTTCTCCACAACCCCGCGACCCGGCGGCGTGTAAGAACGGACAGAGGCTATTTTTAGTCTCTATCCCCATTCTGCCGCTGCCGACGTTGGCTACCCTGTGGCCGACGTCAGTGATTATGCCAGTGTCGGCAGCCTTCAAGACCATTTTTTGCATTCCTTGTAGACCCCCAGCCTCCTGAACTCGCAAATGGAATTCTCTTCGCACTTCGGCATTTAACTCTCTTCTCTCTGGACCTCGCGCAACAACAGCAACAGGTGCAGGGACTCTTGATCAGAGATTTCCTCTTGCAACAAGTCTTCTGTGGCTCCAACAGCAGCTCCTCCGTTCTTCATTTAGCAAGCCCAAAAGGTAAGCAAGTTCATTATTTTACTTCATTCTTTCATTTAGTTTCAGTTATTTGGCATATCCACTGTCTCCTTCTTCCTCTGTCTTTCCCCCTGAGAGGCTGAAAAGCCTTCTCAAAACCTGTCCTCTGTCCATCTTCCTCTCACCCTGTCACCCTTTCAGTGTAGTCCCAAACAACTTCCTCACCCCTCCTGCCAACAAAGACCCTGCACAGGGCATCTAATCAGACCCAGACCATTCCCCAAACCATTCAAGCATGTCCATAAACTCTGTCTCAGACCCATTCACGAATCAGACCCGTCCACAGAGCCAGAAACCCGACCAGACCTGACTACAGGCCACTGCCCCGATCGACGCCGGTCATTACCCCGACCGACATCGACAGTCTAACTGACGTCGACAGACCAAACAGCCGATGCCGGCAACATCCCTGACCTCGACAACTGTCATCAGCCCGACAGCTCCTTTTAGGTAAACATTTGTCTCCCATTTTTCTTTTCTAAGTTTGTCATCATTTCAGTATTCTGGCATTCTATATTTTCTCAGTCTTTTATCTGTCTTTTACCAGTGGGTTGACCTCCCTTAAGGAAGTTTTCATACTTCTGGGAACAAGCTTTCACTTGGCAACCCACCACCTATCCATCTAATACCTTTTTGTCCAAGTCTCTTTGTTCGCAGGTGTCATTCCTCCACAGCCAAAGAGGAGTACTCACAAGCGTCTGGATTACAGTGCGCAGACTATATCCAGGTACATACAGACCTTGACCATTTCCTTAAGTTTCTTCATTTCCTATCTTTTGAATGTAGAAAGCGAAATTTGCATAGAAACACATAGTGACCACTTATTCATGCCCTAAGGAAGTGAAGTTCTAGTTTCTATGAGATCCAAGGGGATGTTATCTTTCATTATTTGCTTTTGGGATTAAGAATTTAATTGTTAACCTTGGATTAGAGACTCTATCTATCATTATTTCAACATGGTAGTAAGTTAGTGAGCATTATGAAAATGGAAGTATGATGAAGCTCAGTAGAGGATCGTGGGAGTTAGCAACATGAGAAGAGATTGGGAAACCTCAAGGAATGTTGTGAAGAGCCAAAGGGAGGTGGGCATGCATGAGGAACCCATCACTTTCAAGCCATGTCCTTTTCCACTTTTATCCTTCAAAAGAGAAACGAGCTGGACTTCAAGAAATAAGGAACCAAGTATGAATCAAATAGGCTCCCCCACCATAGTGTTTATTCATGCCTTTGAGTTGAACATAATACATATAAAAAATTGGGATACAGATAGTATAGAATCAAAAATTAAATAAGTATAGGAGACTAAAACTAAGCCATTATGTGATCATTTAGAATCTACATTATCCTTACCTCAAGGGAATTCTATGGCACAACTTGGGATACCTAGTAGATCTAACCCTCAAGGCCAAAATACAGAGCTAAACTTAAGTAACCAACCCTCCACCACACCTCTTCCCATGGGCACTAATACTAGAGGCAATGGAGGAGGATCTAGAGGAGGCACTGGATGATTTAGACTTCCTCCTCATGGGATAGGAGCTAGATATTCTTAGTAACCACCCACTCAACCATAACCCACTATGGTCTACTATGAGATGACATTGCATTTACCTGATATAGAGGGGTAGAGAATGCAACTGAGCATGTCCACAAGTGTGAATTAATTTGGAGAGCATGAGGCATCACATCTTCTAAACAAAAGGCTACACAATTTATCACCATATTTTTAAAGTAGCACACAAATTATATCGTAAGTTTAACCCTCAACAAGTAGTGGTCGACTATAACTAGCTCAAAGCAGCCTTCTTACAAGAATTTGACATTCTTGAGTATTAGTAGCAAAGTATAGCAGTGCTAAAAGACATAAATCAAGGACTTACAGAGAGTGTACATGAATATGATGCATGATTAAAAACCTTGATTTCTAAGTTGTTATTTGAAATCAATCCTACTCAACATGCATGATGGTTTATGAGATGACTATTATTTCCTTTTTGATGGACCCTATCATGAAGAACCTTCACAAGCATGCATGAGGCTCTAGAAGCTGCCCTCCATGCTGAAGCGATTGGAAGAATAGATCTCAAGATTAGGCCCTTTATGGAGGCACAAATATCATCCATGACATCTTAGCTTGAAAATTTGATGGTAAACAATGCCCATGAGACACACACTGGTGTCTGGTGTATTGAATGTGAGACTGAAAGGCATACAAGGAATAACTACCCATGTAAGAACATTTGTGCAGTATTGAAACAAATTTATGAAATCTATCATGAGGAGCATGGTGTCCATTCTTGTCCTCTTTTTTATCAAGTTAATAACACTAAAGTGTTTAAGTATTTTAATATTTGTGATGCCTATAATCATGACACTAATGATTGTTGATTGTTCGGTGATATTCATGAAGGTCAAGCATGTGGAATATGTCAAACCTTAGTCGCTAATACCCAAGATAATTATGGCTACCATGGTCAAGGGTGAGCATGAGGATGAGGCAATAGTCAATTTCCACCAAGGACTTACTATAAATGTGGGTTACTAGACCACTATTAGAGGGATTGCCTAGAGTACCCAACTTACACATTTTACAAAAAGCACCATCAACTGGAAGAGTGTCCTGATCTATATACATCCATCACCAAGAACCACAATGAGAAATTCACTGACATGATTTGAATAGATAAACCATAATGACATGCATGACCAACCATCCCCATAGTGCAACAAGTTAATATCACTACTCAGAGTGGGGTTCAAACTCAATCCATAGCCAACCCGATCGAGAAGATACATCAAGAGAACCATGGGCAAGCAAGTACCTTGATGCACAATAATAAAAGGATATCCTTCAAAATACAATGGTGCTTGTACAAGAGCTCCAATTCAAGACTCAATACCTCAAGGATAAGTATGTCACATAGTGAACCATAGTATAAAGGGAAACCAAACCTCTAGTGGTGTAGGATAGTTTCTAGGAACTATGCAAATAAATGCTAGATGAAGACATTATTCCCTAGCTTAGTACTTGGCTTAAAGGTCAAGATCACTTACCAAACAAAGTCCACCCTCACCAAAATAATCAAAGTGGATATCACTATTTAAATCATGCTCAACATTAGGAAATCCCTAGTTCCTCTTCCCCAAAAGATGGATAGATATTAGTTAATGTTGCTATCAACGGATGGGTGATCTAGGATATTCTAGTAGATACTGGTGCAAAAGTTAATATTCTCACTAAATATGTTTGTTGAAAAATGTCTAGTCCAACCCTACAGCCCTCTCCTCATGTCTTGTTTATGTCAAATAAGACTTGAGTGCATCCTATTATAAACCTTAAAAATGCCACCATTGACATACTTAGGGTTCCCTTCAAAGTAGATTTTGAGGTCTTGGAGTTAGTTGAATTTGATGACTATCCAACCCTACTAAGAAGGCCTTGGTGCTATGAGAATCATGCAGACTTGAGCTTTAAAAACCAATACATGAGATTTGAGAATACTAACCAATGCATAGTAATACCCTTAGACCAAGTACAAGGACCTCCATATATTGAGCCCATGAGCATTGATGAAAACATCAACAACTTGTATAATGTGACTACTTAAAATGATGAACAACATGATCTAACACCAAATGGTATTCTCTGGTAGATAGACAACCAGTCTATCTCAAATACTACAATTAATGCTTGTAATTTTTGGTTCCATGGTGACTATGATCTCACCAAAATGTTGTGTAGCACCATAAACAGAGGAAAAAACATCCCATACCAACTTCTTAAATGTCACAAGTTTGTGCACCTCATGGGTTTAGTAAAGAGAGGACCATTGGTAGGACCACCACTAGAAAGACTTAATGAAGCTCCATTGTTATAAGGACAAATGGAGGTATGATACTTTGTCTAATCCCTCAAAGAGTTCTATGATATCGATAATGATCAGATGAGGTCATTAGATCACATTTTTTATGGTACTGTTACCAAATGGTGGCGTAATCATAAAGAGTGCCTTTCATATTAGGACCAAGTGTGAGCTACTCTACATCATAGATTTCATCATGATAATAAGCTTAGAGGTACACTTAGTCATAGTGGTGAGCAAGCACATGAACCTCACATTGAGGCTTGCAAGATGATATGGTGAGCTGAAGAAATGTTTTTACCTGAGTACCTCTGGGTCCATGCATTTTATAGAACTTTGCACACTTGGGTATGGGATTGGTATATTCATGAAGAAAGGCACATGAAAACAAGGTTCTAACAACTAATAAAGGAAAACATGAATTTAGTGTTATCTTATTCCTCACTAAGTATGTACTTCTATCTAACTCTTTAGGCCATATAAGCATTTGTTGGGGATCCTAGTTCCGTCGAAGATCGCCTATGACATATTCATCAGGAACCTAAGGAATACTTTCACTTACTAAGCCTCCAACTCAATTAGTTTATATTCCTACTCTGGTTCCTAATGAAGAATGATGAGAAGATATTTGCATGGGCAAGCAAAAACTCATCTTCCAGGGAAAAATGAAGGTGAAGGATCACTTCACTCAACCTCTTGATAAACCACCTAGATGTCCCTACAAGTATTGGTTCATGAAATTTTAAGGACATAATTTCTCGAACATAGCATTGGCATTCAAACCATTCAACATAGCATTGGCACAGAGCAAGAGCCTAAGATGGCTACAATTGGAAATTATTAGACCGAGATAGAAATCTCATAGATTTTTGAGTTGAAAAAAAACTATCAAGATGTATTTCTAATGAATTATAGTAAAATAAAATGATTTTACCCTTCTCTAAAGAAGATGAACATAAATTTGATCGATGATGCTCACCCCATGAAGAAACATCTGTATAGCATGAACCCCAACATCTAGGCATGAGTGAAAGAGGAGATCGATAGCATGCTTCATGCCAGAGTAATTACACCTATTACCTAATATGACTGGGTCAATCCCATGGTAATCAATATCAAAAAGGATGGGCATATCCATATCTATGTGGATTACCATGTTTTAAATGCATTTTATGTCATAGATCCTTTCCTAATGCCCTTTATGGAGGAAATATTAGAAGGTATTATGGGTTGTGAAGTATACTCTTTTATCGATGGTTCTTAAGGTACCACCAGGTCCAGATAGCTTAGGAAGACCAATCCAAGACTATTTTCACTATTGAATGGGAATCTCTTACCTATACCATCATTCCTTTCAGATTGAAAAATACCCTGGTAGTGTTTTCACAGATAGCGGTTGAGCCTTTCAAAGATTTTATTCATAAATTCCTCCAAGTCTACTTGGATGACTAGATGGTATATGGGTTATTCAAGGACCATTATGCCTATCTGAGACTCATGCTTGAGTGTTATTGAGTGTTGTAAATATATTTTAATTTATAAAAGTGCCTATTCATGACACCATTTGGTGGATCCAGCCAAGGTCTTTATTATTCTCCATATACCAGTGCCCAACACTTAGTGCAAGGTGCATGCCTTCCTAAGACACATGGGTTATTACAAAAATTTCATTTAAGGCTATGTTAAGATTAAAGCACCCCTAGAAGATCTTCTAAAGCATAATGAATAGTTTACATGGACTAATTCTTGCAAGGCAACTTTTAAAGCACTTAAAGAAAGGTTAGTTACCATACTTATCTTGCAATTCCTTAATTGGAAAAAGAATTTTCATGTCCATGTTGATGCATCTGGGATGGTATTCAATGTGATACTTGCATAACCAAGTAAGGGAAACTTAGATCACCCAATTTAATTTGTTATTAGGAAGCTAACATCGGTTCAAAGGAATTATACCACAACTGAGCATGAAGCATTATCTATGGTTTACGCTCTACAAAAGTTTAAGAAATACCTTTTGGCCACTCCATTTATCTTCTACACATATCATGAGGCCTTGAAATACCTTTTTAACAAGCCAGTATTACATGGAAATATTTGTCGATGGATTGTTCTCTTCTAATAATTCTAGTTTTTCATAGTAGTAAAGCCTAGGAAGACCAACTATAGACTTGATCATTTTCCCAAATTGAAAATGGAGAACCCCCACATGTCATAGAAGATGATCTTCTTGACATAAAGCTCTTTTGAATTGTTTGAGTACTTGAAGAGCTAGAAGATATTGCAGCCTTTTTAAACACTAGCTGCGCACTTGACTTCCTCACTCCACAAGAGAAAAAGCAACTTGTAGTCTACACCATACCTTATCAACTCATAGTACAAGATCTATAGAAAATGAATCATGATGAGGTGCTTTGTCATTATGTGATGCAACATGAGCACCTTAAGGTGTTAAAAGAATTCCATAAAGTTATTACCAGAGGACATTATGCTAGATAGGCTACCATATGTAAGGTATTTCTCACTAGATTTTGGTGGCCAACTTTATTCAAAGATACAAAGGCTTATGTGAGGTAATGTGATGTATGCCATTGAATAGGAAAACTAAACAAAAGAGATGTTATATAGTTATGCCCTATTCCTTCTCAAGAACCATTTGAAAAATGGGTTATTAACTTTGTGGGGCTTATCACTCTAGTAGGGTGATGAATAAGCTCTCGGTACATCATTGCAGTAACTGACTACATCACGTGTTGGGCTAAAGTAGTGCTAATAAAAGACTATTTTATATCAACTACCACATGATTCATTTGGGAGAACATTATAACATGGTTCAAATGTCCCCTAAGTTTCACCAATGATCATGAAACCCACTTCTTGAATGAGATGATTCACATCTTGTTGGTCAAATTCATGATTACGCACCATAAGACAACACCATAACACCCACAGGCTAATACAATAGTTAAATCCTTCAATAATATCCTTAGTACCACTTTGATAAAAAATTTCAATGTTGGCCAGACTGACTAGGATGATAGAGTATTTATAGTACTTTGGGCATACTAAACTACATACAAGCACCTCAACAAAATTACACCTTTCAACCTAGTATATAGAAAGGAAGTGGTCATGCTAGTGGATTTTATGGTTCCATCTCTCTGAATAGCACATGTGAGAAACTTGGATGATGAAACCTCTTTGAAAGCTCATCTCAATGATTTGATGAAAGTAGATGAGGCTCGATTCCTCACCCACTATAGTCAGGATGTTAAGAAATAGAAATAGAAAATACGGCATGATCACCATCTAAAGAAAAGGGTCCTTTCTCCAAGAATGAAAGTTATGTTATGTGACTCTATGTTCATGCACCACCCTGGGAAGCTCCAAGTCCATTGGGATGGTCCATTCATAATACATAGAATTCAACCTATCGAAGCTTATTAGTTAAAGTGAATGGATGGTTAGTTCCTCTTGGGGCATTATAATGGTAGTCAGCTTTGGCCATATTATGATTCTATTTAGCTTAACTTTTATAATCAATAAATTTTAAGGCCTTTAGATTAGGATTTACTATTTTCAATAAAAATCACCGCCCTTGAGGCACATGACTCTTTCATGTAATTGTGAGTTCCTATACTTAGATTATTTTTATGGAGGACCACGAACCTTTTTAGTGTGGGGTAAGGCATCATGCATATGAATACAAGACATAAGACATGTGGGAGTGTAAGGATCATAAGGCACGAAAGTCATCTATGGCATGAAAGTAATTAAGGGTGTGTGAGTCACTCAATGCACTTCAAAAAGCATTTTGAAAGGTTCCCATCATCTAGGTGATAGCTATCTACCACTACATCGAAAAGGTGGGACACAGTTATCATTTACTCCTAAAAAAGGCATGGGAAGGGATGAACCAATAATGCAATAAGGCTAATTATGACAAAAAGCATGTGAGTGGAATGATGGGATAAATTTATTAAGGCTAAATGCTCGATACAAGATTTGAAGTACAAAGGCCATTAAAAGATATGCATTTATGGTTAGAGGTGACAAGGGGAGGGAAGGAATTAATGGAGGTAACCCCCTCCCAAAGGGCCTATAAATAAGCTTGTTGAAGTTATTTTACACCTTACCTTGCAATAATCTTAGAGTGCTAAGTGCAAATGGTGAACCAGCAAACCAACGACCATGATACAACTGAATTCCTTCAAAGTTGAGTAGAATAAAGTGATTGAAAAGTTGTCAAAGACATGATGGTTGTTTCCAAGGAAAGAAGAGAGGTTGTTAGTTAGAATTGAGGTATAGGAGTGGAAATCTTTGAAGATGCAGATTGTAGATCTACCATTATTAAAGCATGAAGCTTGAGAGCTGAAGCAAGTTAGACCACCACCACGTACTCATTTGGAAATGTGGGATGGTCATGGGTTAACCTTCAAGTGCCACAAAGGTTAATGCAATGGAATAAAAAGTCCAAAAGACTAGAAAAGCTTCTAACCATACCAGAAGAAGAAGAAGAGGTGAGCAGAGGAGCTTGGTTCCCTATAAGAGAAGATCCTTCAAGATACCAAGAAGAGAAACCATAACAAGTGTAGTGTACGAGAGTTTTGATAGAAAACATGGAGGGAGAAGTAAGAGAAAGCATGAAATAAATAAATATGGTAAAGAAAAGAAAGCAAGCATAGGCCTCTTCATCACAGAATGCCCCAATATTTCCCCCTCCATCTTTCTTAATATAAAATATGCAATACCCAGAGGCACATGACTCTTTCATGTAATTATGAGTTCTTGTACTTAGATTATTTTTGTGGAGGACCACAAACCCTTTTAGTGTGGGGTAAGGTATCATCCATATAAATACAAGACATAAGACATGTGGGCATGCAAGGACCATAAGGCACAAAATTCATCTATGGCATGAAAGTAAGGGTATGTGAGTCACTCAATGCACTAAAAAAAGCATTTTGAAAGGTTCTCACCATTTGGGTGACAGTTGTCTTCCACTAAATTAGAAAGGTGGGACACAGTTGTCATCCACCCTAAGAAAGGCATGAGAAGGGATGAACCATTAATGTGATGAAGCTAGTTATGATAAGAAGCATGTGAGTGGAATGATGGGATAAATTCGTTAAGGCACTAAATGATCGATACAAGATTTGAAGTATGAAGGTTGTTAAAAGATGTGCATTTATGGATAGAAGTGATAAGGGGAGGGAAGGAATTAATGGAGGTAAATCCCCTGAAGAGCTTATAAATAAGCTTTCTGAAGTCATTTTACACTTTACCTTGATATAATCTCTGAGTGTTAAGTGTGAATGATAAACCAACCAACTAGTGACCACAATACGATTGAATTCCTTCAAAGTTGAGTAGAGTAGAGTTATTACAAAGTTGGCAAAGAAATGATGGTTGTTTCCAAGGCAAGAAGAGAGGTTGTTAGTTAGAATTGAGGTATAAGAGTGGAAATATTTGAAGTTGTAGGTTACAGATCCACCATTGTTAGAGTGTGAAGATCGAGAGTCGAAGCAAGTTGGACTGCCACCACGTACTCATTTAGAAATGTGGGACAACTGTGGGTTAACCTTCAAGCACCATAAAGGGTAATGTGGTTGAATAAAAGGGCCAATATACTTTAAAATATTCCAACCATACCAGAGGAGGAAGAGGTGAGTAGATGAGCTTGGTTCCCTATAAGAGAAGAGCCTTTGGGATACCAAGAAGAGGATCCAGAATAAGTACAGTGCACAGGAGTTTTGAGAGAAAGTATGAAAGGAGATTCAAGAGAGAGCATGAAAGAACCAAAGATGGTAAATAAATGAAAGTAGATGTAGGCCTCTTCATCATAAAACACCCCAGCATTTCCCCTTCCATCTTTGTTAATAGAAGAGATGCAATACCCAGAGTTGGTCTTATGCATGAAGAACTAGGTCTCCAAGGTGTCGATCATAAAAAAAATTTACTACAACCACCATCAACTAGGAAATGAAGTAGAGTTGCAAAATGAATATCAAGTCTAGACCACCAATACAAGGAACCAAGTGGTCTATGACTTGTCCATCAAGAACCAACTAGACAAGGTTGGCCTCTTTTAGCTCTTTAAACTATCATACTTTAGCAAGCCTAGTGAGGTAGTTCAGTTCCTCTTGTTAGGATTGTGGAGCTAAAAGCTTCACTGATGCAGACATGGAGGAGGTTGCAGAATGAGTTGCTGAGTGTCAGAAGTGTTTGGCGTTGGTCTGGCCAACCGGCGTCGGTAGGGTAAGACAGGAAGGCAACCGACGTCGGTCATATATCGGCCGGCGTCGGCGACCCCAGGCGGACAGGGACCGACGTCGGTCACTTGTGTAGTTCGACTGCGAGTTAATTACGGGCAGTGAGCTAACGAACGAAGAGTTTGCATGATGAGCGCTAATTTTAGACTCATAGCTGCGGATCTAATTATTGTAATTAGATGTCTAATCATTGTTTGGATGAGATCTATATAATAGACTCATGGTTGTATTGTAAAAGTGTGCTAGGGAGTAAGAGAGCATAATTATAAGCTCCTTCTGTGTGTGAGGTAGAGCTATGGTGCGTTCCTCCTAGTGCCACAGTACCAGGTGTGTTGGTGCTGGATTGGAGAGCCAGCTGGGTTCTTCATGAGTGTAGGATCTTGGTCACAGTTGCATGGCCTATATAGGAGATCTACATGGTAAGTAAGATCGTTGATCTGCAGGTGTATGTGTGTGCAAGGTCGAGGTTCACAGGTGAATAGAACCATTGCTTGATTTGCAGGTGTGCAAGGTCATACAGACAACAACACAACAGGGAGCAGTATCAGGCAGGATCTACTTGGAGTACAGGTGTGTACTCGGATAGAGCAAGAGGAAGGCAAGGGAGTTCCTTCCATAAGTATGGTCTGTTGAATTGCAGGTTGTTGCAGATTCATGGGAGATCTACTTGAAGTACCTTGAGTACTTGTGGAGTGCGTGGAGCACTTGTGGTGTGCGTGAAGCACGGGAGGTGAACACCAACTCTGTATTTGAGTTGGGTGTTGGGACCTGTGAGAGGGAGAGCTTTGGGGAGAAGAATTACTGTTCACTTGAGGTGTGGGAAAACTCTGTAAGGTGGTGGAGAAGAAGTGGCATCTTCTTTATTGTATTCTTTTCTGTATAAAGTGTTAATACAATTTGGTATTGTCTCTCATATCATGTGTTATTCTGAATTCTAGTTACTTGGTGAATCTGGTTAATTTCCGCATATTAAGTTGCTTGGTTTGGTAATCAAATTGTGTGCTTCCGGTGTACATCCTCCCAACAAGTGGTATCAGAGCCTTGGTTGTAGGTTCTTGAGCTTGATACCAACAGGTGGTATCTGAGCTGAGGTTGGAGGAAGCAGGTTTTGTGTTTGGTTACAGGTCACTCTCAGGGGTTTCTGATCGAGTGGGAGTAGAGCAACAGCAGATCAAAGTAAGCTAAGAATGGAGGAGTTGAAAAGCACAGATGGTCACTCACGGTCCTATGGAAAGAAAGAGCAGGTAAAAGATTATTGCTGGTTGGTAGCAGATCAGCATGAAGAAACTGAAGATACAGATGTAGCAGGTGTTGTTGCACAGGATGTGTTTGCAGGTTTCTTGGATAAAGTTGAATCTTGGATAAAAGATTCGGTTGCCTCTTTCCATGCAGTTCCAGGTAGAGGAGCTGGTGAGCCTTGCCAAAGGATTGGCAAAGGGGAAGTGAAGCTGAAATTGCAGGCGGCCAACACACAGGTGTTGATGAAGGTCATGCAGGTCCCAGGTTTGGAGATATGGCTAATTTCTTCAGAAAGATTGGGTGATGAGAGATGCACAAGAACTCTCACAGCGGATGCACTTGAATTAGCTGGTGGTAAGAAAACAGGTATCCTTTATCTACTTGTTTATATTACTGATTCTTCTTTTATTGCGGAGACGTGGCTTCGTAGGCTTGGTCACATGAGCAGGAAGGAGATGCATGTTCTTAAGCGGAAGACAGATATATTTGACAGGCTTAAGAACTGGAAAGCCTTGGTGTTTATGGAGGAGATGGCGGACAGAACCCAGTGGATATGGCTGGATACTTCTGAGCAGGGCAGTTTGGACATGTGTTTTGATTCAAAGAAGCTCGTGGGTAAAAAGTCATCACTCACAGGCGAACACAGGTACCGATGTCGGTCAGGAGGAACCGACGTCGAACAGACAGGTGCCGATGTCGGTCATGTGCAGACTGAAGCCGGCGATGTCGGGCAGGGTAAGACCGATGTCGGTCATGGGACCGACGTCGGCAGTATTTAAGACCGATGTTGGTTAGGAAAACCGACGTCGGCAGCAGGGACACCAGCGCAGGCAGGTTGGTAGTCAGGTACAGACGCATGGAACCGACGTCGGTCGAATGCAGACTGTGGGGTGACCGAGGTCGGTCACTGTAAACGAATTTTGGGTGGACAGCAAGCTGTCAAGGAGTCTCAAACACCCATACGGAGGACTGAAGGTGTAAGTAGGCCCTCAAATTCATTGTTCCTCTTCTTCATACTTGTTGCTGATTGTATAGCAGGAAGGATCCAGGAAACAGGTGTGAGCTTGGCATGGATGAGGATGTGATTCCTTGGAGGAGAACCAGACATGTTTGTTTTGGTAGGGATGCCAGCAGGTATGAAAGCACAAAGACGAATGGATTCCTTAGTAGAAGAATGGAGAGAACGGATACATGAGACGGAAGACCAGGTATATGGTCTTGTGGAGCTGCAGGACAGTAGTACAGGTTTTGACAGGTGGAGGATGAAGCATGGCTTCAGTCAATGTCAGGGTAACTACTGTGGTTTTGTCTTACCAGGGGGATGATGAGTCGCGACATCATTCTATTGCTGTATGTGGATAGTATGCTAGCTAGCAGGGGTGTACATACAGGGTTTTGCTGAGCTAAGGGTAAGATTAGTTCAGTGGCATGTCAGGAGGAGTTTGGAGCAGCGGAATTCTTTGACATGGGAGGCATGGAGATCACAGGTTGATTTTGTCTCGAGTGGGAGCTGATGTGAATCAGGTGTTGGCGAGGTTCGGGATGCAGAGCTGGAGCACACTAAGGGCTGGACAGGTACAGTGTCTGAAATCACATGAGGTCTGGTATAGACCTGAGTATTCCCATGCAGTGGGAGCTGTCAGAGAGTTAGGAGCCAATTCGGGGAAGTGGATTCTCAGATTTTCTGAGAGGGACCGGCAGCAGGTGTTGCTATGCAGGGTCAGGACTTCACTACAGGTGTTGTAGGTTCGGATGTGGCAGGTTACTCGGATGACAGGTGGTACACCACGGGATGTGTGGTGGGTTGTCTTCAGGTGGGAGCTTGAAGAGGGATACAAACCAGGAAACAGATTAGACGGAGTACAGGTACAGGTACAGTGCAGCTGTTTATCTCCAAGTGGGAGATTGTTAGGATTGTGGAGCTAAAAGCTTCACTGATGCAGACATGGAGGAGGTTGCAGAATGAGTTGCTGAGTGTCAGAAGTGTTTGGCGTTGGTCTGGCCAACCGGCGTCGGTAGGGTAAGACAGGAAGGCAACCGACGTCGGTCATATATCGGCCGGCGTCGGCGACCCCAGGCGGACAGGGACCGACGTCGGTCGCCTGTGTAGTTTGACTGCGAGTTAATTACGGGCAGTGAGCTAACGAACGAAGAGTTTGCATGATGAGCGCTAATTTTAGACTCATAGCTGCGGATCTAATTATTGTAATTAGATGTCTAATCATTGTTTGGATGAGATCTATATAATAGACTCATGGTTGTATTGTAAAAGTGTGCTAGGGAGTAAGAGAGCATAATTATAAGCTCCTTCTGTGTGTGAGGTAGAGCTATGGTGCGTTCCTCCTAGTGCCACAGTACCAGGTGTGTTGGTGCTGGATTGGAGAGCCAGCTGGGTTCTTCATGAGTGTAGGATCTTGGTCACAGTTGCATGGCCTATATAGGAGATCTACATGGTAAGTAAGATCGTTGATCTGCAGGTGTATGTGTGTGCAAGGTCGAGGTTCACAGGTGAATAGAACCATTGCTTGATTTGTAGGTGTGCAAGGTCATACAGACAGCAACACAACAGGGAGCAGTATCAGGCAGGATCTACTTGGAGTACAGGTGTGTACTCGGATAGAGCAAGAGGAAGGCAAGGGAGTTCCTTCCATAAGTATGGTCTGTTGAATTGCAGGTTGTTGCAAATTCATGGGAGATCTACTTGAAGTACCTTGAGTACTTGTGGAGTGCGTGGAGCACTTGTGGTGTGCGTGGAGCACGGGAGGTGAACACCAACTCTATATTTGAGTTGGGTGTTGGGACCTGTGAGAGGGAGAGCTTTGGGGAGAAGAATTACTGTTCACTTGAGGTGTGGGAAACCTCTGTAAGGTGGTGGAGAAGAAGTGGCATCTTCTTTATTGTATTCTTTTCTGTATAAAGTGTTAATACAATTTGGTATTGTCTCTCATATCATGTGTTATTCTGAATTCTAGTTACTTGGTGAATCTGGTTAATTTCCGCATATTAAGTTGCTTGGTTTGGTAATCAAATTGTGTGCTTCCGGTGTACATCCTCCCAACACCTCTTCTCACACATCTATGAGGACTACATCCACTTTATAGGGTGGGACATGAATATCACTACAAAGAGGATAACTAAAGTCATGGGGCTTCATTGCTTAGGGTTGAATGTGTTAGATGACTCGACAGATATAAAAGAGATCCAGTAGATTGTAACCATGCTTATGTACCAAAAACAAGGTCATGCAATGCATATAAGGAACCTATAGGATACTGACCTCATATTCATGGTACGGATCATTTTTACCAAGGTTGGAGGAACCAATAGATGGAAGGAGGTAGACATGGCCCACTTACACATTGCTCACCAAGTTTTTCAGGGCACACAATACAACTAGGCATTATATTTTCCCCAGAGGATAGCTAAATTTATGGAGAAGGTGCACAAGATGCCTAAGTATAGGTTTCCTTAGGGAGTAATCCTCTTATTGATGGTTTTTCATGAGATCGAGGTGCCTAACTACAACTCAAGATCATTGAAGTGGGTGTACCCCCCACTTAGAAGTCCCCCACTGAGCACTTCAAAGCCTTCACTTGCCCTCAACACATTACCCCAACATACAATTTAAATATGAGGTACTGGTTTGATGAGATGAAGGTGTCTTTTGGGAATGAATGGTGCATTCTAAAGGATTTTCCCCCTTGACTGCAAACCAAGTATAATTTTCTATAAAGTAAGATTACTCCCTGGTATACATTTGCATGAACTTTTTAGGAGAGCTTTCAATATAGTTTAAACTACCATATGCCTTTTCT
This sequence comes from Torreya grandis, assembly GCA_037957365.1. NCBI lineage: Eukaryota > Viridiplantae > Streptophyta > Pinopsida > Cupressales > Taxaceae > Torreya > Torreya grandis. The sequence goes on along the minus strand of JARHVA010000761.1, from coordinate 1,375,127 downwards.
ATATGCCACTCAATTTATTCCATTAATAGGATTTATGATGCATAGCTAATCAGTCTAAAGGCAGAATGGATTGATGCAAATCCCCACACCCTCCAAAAAATGTTTGTGTATCTAGGCAAAAAGGCCTTTTTGGAGAGAGGGGAGATAAACTTAACCGAAATCAAGGTTAAGAATATCTTGGTTGGGGAATAAGTCTATAAATTTTTCTACATGTTATGCCCAACTAGTACCCCTAAGATGAAGACCCCAAGGAGAGGCTCTCATAAGCACTACAAGTACGAAGGAAGCGACCAGAATAAATTATAAATAGGCAATAGAACCCTCAAAAAATGATAGAGTATGGTATATTTTTAGCCCTCCAGACACACTACTTCTCACTTGTTTGTGTCACCTCCACCTCACCCTTCACCTTCTCCACCTCATCATTTACCTTCTCCATCTCTTCACACTTCATCACCATCTGCTTCATCTTCACCTTCTCATTCCACTCCTTCCCACTCACCTACCTTGAACCCTCCATCTCCTCATACAACTCCCCCACCTTCTCCACCTTCATGATCACCTTCACCTCCACCTTCTCCAAAGACTACCATAAGATCAGTGCCACAACAACCTCCAAGTCAAGTACCCCAAAGGGACCCCTCATAAGAAAAGATTCATAATTTAAGACTGGATTTTGAGAAGACTCCATCCCCAATATAGGAGGCCCCATTCAAAGATTAACTTGATATTGATGGAATGGGAGCAAGTGAAATGGCATTAGGAAGCCATCAAGGGGATGAGCTTGAATGAGACCCAAAAAGGGGAAACGGGCCAGCTGAGGGGGAATAGGAACAAAGAGGGATGTCCACTCTTTGTGAATGATACCAATTCAATGTAGAAGATAAGAACCTCTATCTTTAGAAGCACTTCCACCCCAAGGACGTAATCCCAAAAATGAGGAACCAATTGTCTTTATTTTTGGAAATGTATAGCAAAAAACCCTAGTTTGATATTCCTTTAGATTGCATTTTTTATGGCTCAGATGCCCCAGGTCTACCAGACCTTATGAATATTGATCCACCGTGGCTTTCTCCAATAATGATAAGTGCCACATTTTTTAAACTATCCATGAAAATGACATGCCAAAACATTTTTTCAAAATCAAACACACGCACAGTAGAAAAAAAATGGCAAAGTTATAGAGATGTACAATATAGTGGTGGTAAAAAACCAAGTGATCATCGAGGAAGTGGCCTCTTTAAAGCAACAAATTCAATAGGCCACCACTAAGGCAAAGGTAAGGATTTTGAACCTTTGTAAAAAAAACTAAAAGAAGATGTGGTGCTTGTGAATGGTGTGTCATTAAAAGGGGATGCCATCAAAAAATTGGAAACATTGGTTGAGCTATTACTCAAGAAAAATAAGAAGCACCCCACACCAAGAGATGAGGCTAAAGAAATAATTGAATAATTCACTACAATGCTAGACATTTTCAAAATCACTTTGGAGAGAGTCAGGGAAATTATCCCCATTTTGGATAGCATTTTTACACACCTAACATGCTCAAATAAAATAGTAAAGGCTCGACTTCATGATGAGGAGGTCCTAAGGCAACAAGCAATAGATGTTGCCCTTTTATAAAAGACCATGTCAAGCATGCAAAATAATTTAAGGATGTTTAAATGATGGAAGATGCCATTAATAACCATCATCAACAAATAAATGCAAGTTTTGCCATACTCTGAAGATAGGTTGACAAGGAGGTCTCCAAGTTAGAAAACATCTAGAAGGAAGCTAGCATAGCCCTAGATGAATAAGTAAAAAAGATCAAGAATCTAACTCAACTTGAGGAGCTAAAAGAAGCAAAGGAGGCCATTGAATAAATAACTTCAAAATTCCTTGATGTATTTTCACACTGGGATGTGTTAAAAAAGGAACTCGAGTAGAAAAGGCCAAAATGTTTGGAGGATGCTAGTGTGACTTAGTTCAAGATGGACTAAGGGCTTAGTGTGGGGTGATGTTGACCCCTAAATTTTATACAAGTATTATTCTATTTTTGTCACATGGTATGGAGGGACCATTGTCCATTTTGATGTAAGTAATAGTATGGCACAAGAAGACCATGGCATGAGAGGACCATGACACATATCTAACAGATGCATAAGTGATATGGCATGGAAGGTGATGGGCATGGAAGGATAATGGTGTAAGATACCTGGCACGAAAGGACCCAGTCAAGAGAGAATGTGTCATGAGGGACTCAAAAAAAGAGAACTTAGAATAAGAAGTGGAAGACTAGGGGAGTGCAAGGGAAGTGAAGTGCAAGGGATGTGGAAGCAATTAGAAGATCAACTCAAGTAGGACACTTTAACCCCACTGATTGGAGGTCTTGTACCAACCCATGAGGAATGGAATAATTGGCCACTAGAATATAGCATAGATTAATTATCTATGGATGTAGAGGCTTGAGTCTATAGGAAAAATTAGTTGTATGAGCTACGAATCTCAACCTGTTGGGATTCTATGTGCCATTTATCCATGATAGTTAGAATCTTGATAATTGGTCAAGGCAAAACAAGTATAAAAACCCCTATTGTAATCATTTGTGAGGATGTCTTTGGGAGAATAGATATAAAACCTTTATCTTGTAATTTAGTAAGTTATTATCATGCATATGAATACAAGACATAAGACATGTGGGTATGCAAGGACCATAAGGCATGAAAGTCATCTATGGCACAAAAGTAATTAAGGGTGTGTGAGTCACTTAATGTACTTCAAAAATAATTTTGAAAGGTTCTCACCATTTGGGCGATAGTTCTCTTCCACGACATCGAAAAGGTGGGAGACAGTTGTCATCCACCCTAAGAAAGGCATGGGAAGGGATGAACCATTAATGTGATAAGGCTAGTTATGACAAGAAGCATGTGAGTGGAATTATGGGACAAATTCATTAAGGCATTAAATGTTCGATACAAAATTTGAAGTACAAAGGTCATTAAAAGATATGCATTTATGGCTAGAGGTGACAAGGGGAGGGAAGGAATTAATGGAGGTAAACCCCGTAAAGGGACTATAAATAAGCTTGTTGAAGTCATTTTACACTTTACCTTACTATAATATCTGAGTGTTAAGTGTGAACGGCAAACCAGTGAACTAATGACTATGATATGATCAAATTCCTTCAAATTTGAGTAGAGTAGAGTGATTACAAAGTTGGAAAAGACATGATGGTTGTTTCCAATGCAAGAAGAGAGGTTGTTAGTTAAAATTGAGGTATAGGAGTGGAAATATTTGAAGTTGTATGTTGTAGATCCACCATTGTTGGAGTGTGAAGATTAAGAGCCAAAGCAAGTTGGACCACCACCACATACTCATTTAGTAATGTGGGATGACTGTGGTTTAACCTTCGAGCACCATAAAGGTTAATGTGGTCAAAAAAAAGGCCAAAAGACTTGAAAATCTTCCAACCATACCAGAGGAGGAAGAGGTGAGTAGAGAAGCTTAGTTCCCTATAATAAAAGAGCCTTCAAGATACCAAGATGAGAAACCAGAACAAGTGTAGTGCATGGGAGTTTTGAGAGAAAGCATGAAAGTAAAAGCAAGAGAGAGCATGAAAGAAGCAAAGATGGTAAAGAAAGGAAAGTAGGAATAGGCCTCTTCATCATAGAACACCCCAGCATCTCCCCTTTCATCTTTATTAATAGAAGAGATACAATACCCAGAGTCAGTCTTATGTATAAAGAACTAAGTCTCTAAGGTGTCGATCGTAACAATTTTTTACTATAACCACTGTTAGTTGGGCAATGAACTAGAGTTACAAAATGAATATCACGTCTAGACCACCAATAAAAGGAACCAAGTGGTCTATGACTTGTCTATCAAGAACCAGCTAGATAAGGTTGGCCTCTTTCAACTCTTTGAACTATCATACTTTGGCAAGCCTAATGAGGTAGTTTAGTTCCTCCTCTCGCACATCCATGAGGACTATATCCACTTTGTGTGGTAGAACATGAAGATCACTACAAAGAGGATAAGCAAAGTCATGGGGCTTTAGTGCTCAGGGGTGAATGTGTTGGATGACTTTGTAGATACAGAAGAGATCTAGTAGACTGTAATCATGCTTATGTACCAAAAATAATTTCATGCAATGCATATAAGGAACCTATAGGATCCTACCCTCATATTCATGGTGTAGATCATTTCTACCAAGGTTGGAGAAACCAATAGATGGAAGGAAGTGGACATGGACCACCTGCACATTTCTCACCAAGTTATTGAGGGCACACAGTACAATTGGGCACTATATTTTGCCTAGAGGATAGCTGAAGATGTATAAAAGGTGCAAAAGATGCCTAAGTACAAGTTTCATTAGGGAGCAATGCTCTTATTGTTGGTTTTTTATGAGATCAAGGTACCTAACTATAGCTCAAGATTATTAAAGTGGGTGTACCCCCCCCACTCACAAGTCCCCTATCGAGCATTTTAAAGCCTTCACTTGCCCTTAGCACATCACCCCAACATATAAGTTGAATATGAGGTACTGGTTTAATGAGACGAAGGTGGCTTTCGAGAATGAATGGTGCATTCTAAAGGATTTCCCCCCTGATCGTAGACCAATTAGAATTTATTATAAAGTAGCACTACTCCCTAACATGCATTCACATGAACCCTTTGAGAGAGCTTTTGGCATGGCTTAAATTGCCATATACCTTTTTTGTGTGGTACTTCATTGATTCTATCAACACGATGTATCATGCATAGCCAATCAATTTGTAGGTAAAATGGATCAATGTAGAGTGCCACACCCTCCAAAAAATGTTTGTGTATCTAGGCAAAAAGGCCTTTTTGGAGAGAGGGGAGACAGACTTAACTAACATCAAGTTTAACAATATCTTGGTTGGGGAGCAAGTCCATAAATTATTTTACATGTTGTGCCCCTGCCAGTACCCCCAAGATAGAGATCCCAAGGAGAGGCTCCCTTAGGCACCATAAGTATGAAGGAAGTGGCTAGAACCAAGTAAAAGTGGGTATCAAGCCCCTCAAAAATGATAGAGGATGGTGTAGGTACAACCCTCTAGACCCACTACTTCTTGCCTATCCATACCACATCCACCTCGCCCTTCACCTTCTCCACCTCAATATTCACCTTCTCCATCTCTTCACACTTTATCACCATCTACTTCATCTTCACCTTCTCACTCCACTCCTTCCCACTCACCTACCCTAAACCCTTCATTTCCTCATCCAACTCCCCCACCTTCTCCACCTCCATGATCACCTTCACCTCTACCTTCTCCAAAGACTGCCACAAGATCAAAACCATAACAACCTCCAAGTCAAGCACCCCAAAGGGACCCCTCTCAGGAACATATTCATAATTTGGGATCGATTTCTGAGAAGACTCCATCTCTAGTGCAGGAAGCCCCATTCAAAGATCAAATTGATATTAATATAATAGGAGGAAGTGAAATCTCATCATGAATCCATCAAGGGGATGAGATTGAATGAGACCCAAAAGGGGAAAGGGGCTAGATAAGGGGGAATAAGAACTAAGAGGGTTGTCCACTCTACATGAACAATACTAGTTTGACATAAAAGAGAAGAACCTATATCTTTGGAAGCACTTCCACCCCAAGGATACAACCCTAGAAATGAGGAAGTAGTTGTCCTTCATTTTTGAAATGTATAGTGAAGAAACCCAGTTTGATATTCCTTTAGATTACATTTTTCTAGCCTAGATGCCCCAGGTCTATCAGGCCTTATGAAGATTGATCCATAGTGGCTTTCTCCAATAATGACAAATGCCACATTTTTTAAACTATCCATGGAAATTACATGCCAAAACATTTTTTCAAAATCAAGCATGCACACAATATAAAAGAAACATGGCAAAGTTATATAAATGTATAATAAAGTGGTGGCAGAAAAGCAAGCACTCACTGAGGAAATGGCCTCCTTAAAGACATAAATCCAAGAGGCCACCAAGGCAAAATTAACGGTTTTGAACCTTTGCAAAAAAAAATTAAAGAAGATACGGTGCTTACGGATGGTGTGCCATTAGAAGGGGATGCCATTGATAAATTAGAAACATTGATTGAGCTATTGCTTAAGAAAAATAAGGAGCACCTCATGCCTAGAGATGAGGCCAAAGAAATAATTGAACAATTCACTATGGTGGTAGACATTTTAAAAATCACTTTGGAGAGAGTCAGGAAAGTTATCCCCATTTTAGATGGCATTTTTACTCACCTAGCACACTCAAATAAAATAGTAGAGTCCCAGCTCCATGATGAGGACTAAGGTAGCAAGTGGCAGATGTTGCCTTTTTAATAAAATACCATGCCATGTGTGTAAAAGCATTTAAGGATGTTAAAATGATAGAAGACACTATTAATAACCATCATCAACAAATAAATGTAAGTTTTTCCATACTCTAAGGATAGGTTGATAAGGAGGTCTCTGAGTTAGAGGGCATCCAGAAGGAAGCCAGTGTAACCCTAGATGAACAGGTGAAAAAGACTGAGACTCTAAATCAACTTGAGGAGCTAAAAGAAGAAAATGATTCCATTGAATTAATAACTACCAAAGTCCTTGATGCATTTCCCCATTAGGATGGGATAAATAAGGGACTCGAGCAGAAAGGGTCAAAAATTTTGGAAGACACTAGTGAGGCTTAGTCCAAGATGGACTAAGGGATTAGTGTGGGGTGATGTTGTCCCCTAAATTTTGTACAAGTATTGTTGACCCCTAAATTTTGATACAAGTACTGACACATCACATGAAGACCATGGTGTGAGAGGACCATTGTCTATTTTGATACAAGTACCGACATAGCACATGAAGACCATGGTGTGAGAGTACCATGGTGCATAGCTGATAAGAGCATAAGTGTTGTGGCATGGAAGGTGATGGGTGTGAAAGTGCAATGATGTAAGAGACATGGCATAAGAGGACCCAGTCAATAGATAACATGTAATGAGGGACCTAATAATAGAGTACACAGAACAAGAAGCAGAAGACTAGGGGAGTGTGAGGGAAGCAAAGCACAAGGGACATGGGAGTAGCTAGAAGAGTAACTCAAGTAGGACACTTTGACCCCACTGATCAGAGGTCCTATACTAGCCCATAAGGAATGAAATACTTGGCTATAAAAATATAGTATAGAGTAAGTATTTAAGGACGTAGAGGCCTGAGTCTATAAGAAGAACTAGTTGTAAGAGCCACAACTATCAACCTATTGGGAGTTTATGTGCCATTTATCCATGATAGTTATAATCTTGACACTTGGTCAGGGAAAAAAAAGTATAAAAACCCCTATTATAATCATTTGTGAGGATTTCTTTGGGAGAATAGATATAAAACCTTTGTCTTGTAATTCAGTAAGCTATTAATGAAAAACTAGTGTTTAGCCATATTGCATTATAAATAATTCTAAGTGTTGAAAGATGGATATGTTTTTATTCAAGGTCATGGGTATTTTTTTCTTTTATTTCTATTGTTAAATAGTAATGGTGATCTTAGTTATTGTGATAATCAAATTTGGAACATTAAGGATAATAGTAGTGTATTTATGGTGTTGAATAACCTTTTAAAACTTGTGATTATGAAAGATAAGCAAACACACATTATGTTTCAAAGCCTTTGGGAACTGATCTTTCACTACACACTTTGGGTAAGCACATGAGACTCATCTCTCTTGTGATAGGGCCAACATGCTAGCCTATTAGGAAAAAGCTTCAGCATCGACATAGGACTAACTAAAGGAGCCCAATAGAGAGTGTCCCATAGACCATGTCTAGCAGGTAGCTCATCATGTATAAATTACCCTCAGTTTGAGCATCTATGATGATGTGGACCAACTTGAAGTTGATCAATCCCCCCATGTCCTAGAATTATGAGCATGTAAGGATCATGTGCAGGAGAGGCACCCATAGCTTGTTGATTTGTTGCCAGTCCTAGGCCATGAATAACTAGTTTAGTAGGATCATGCCTATTTGAACCTCCTTTGAGAAGGTGTAGACTATGTAAGCATTGATATTCTCTTTGTTAACCCACTTAGAATATAGGTTCTCTACTTATTTATAGAGGAAATCATATATCTGGTAGGTCATTTATAGAGGAAATCATATATCTGGTAGGTCTTCATCTAGACAGTTACAATTATTACATTGTAGGAAAAAGTGAAGTTTGGAAGGGTGTAGTACACCTTAAAGGTATTTCTAGAGATATCAGTAATTTGGTGCCGAGAGTTGGGAGAGCATACCCAGTCATTAACCCTATTTTGTGCATGAATGGCATTGTAATAGATGTCATTAAATAGGTCAGCATAGGGGAATACCTCTATTTTATTCATAGCTCTATGGAGTTTACATTTCTTGTAGGATCTAAGGGTATCCTCATACTCTACCTACTAGTCATCATCTGAGCCTAAATCCCTAGGGACTTACTTAATTGATTTAAATATACTGTTGTAATGTTTGAACTTGATCAAGCTAGCTAGGAATGTGATGTCACGATATTTAGGTTCAACCTTTGGGTTTGAGGATGATGCAACCATTATAGAAGGAAAAAGGGGAAATTAGGAAGCTTTGAGTGTAGAAGGCATGGAATGTAGGGGCTTTGTGTAATTTTAAAAGCAAGGAGTTATATATTTATTTGAGGGTAAAAATGGTAATTGTTAGTGAGCTTCTCCTAGTTTTTTATAAATGTATGCATACAACCCCCTATGTTAATGGTGTTTGTAGGCTCACTTGATGTGAATTCAAATTTGAGTTGGTGGCTAGATTTTCTTTCTGTATTTCTAAATTTAGAATTAAATTTAGAGCCCATGATCCTCTGCCACCAATTAGATATAGCAATGATGATGGGATGTTTTAAAACTATTTAATCGAGCTCAGCTTCACATTCTGTTAATACCCAACGTGTAGTAAGCACGTAGTCACATCTTTTAGAGGCTACCTGATTAACTCACACTTTATAACATGTACCATCTACTTATTAGTCTTCCCAATAATGATGGACAGCTAGGCATGGCTCTGTACTCCACGTCATTCCTTTAGGCTAGGTGATATGTCACCTAGGGACATGTGGCACATCTTGATTGGTTATTTTTTTCATCTATACCTTATTCTAACCTTCATAGGGCTCAGGTGGCTGCTAATTCATATATATATTGGGTGATGTGTCACCTTTTGATTTAGATGGGATCTCTTAGGCTTTGACATCTCTAATAGGTTTGGGGTCTAGTTGTTCTAACACTCAGTAACATGGTGCATTCTCATTTAGCTGGGATATGACATGTTTAACAAGTTTGGGGGACTATCTACTCTGACAAATGGTGACATGGTTCCTTCTCATTATAAAGGCTCTCTTGGGCTTTGACATCTATGATAGGTTTAAGGGATTAGACATTATAACTCATGCCAATGTTGTACCTTCACATTTGGCTAGGCTCTATTGGGCTCTGACATCTCTGATAGGTCTAGGGGACTAGTCAATATGACACATGGTGACATGGTACTTTCTCATTTGACTAGGCTCTCCCAATCTCTAACATCTATAATAGGTTTGGGGGAGTGGCCATTCTGACTCATGGTGATGTGTTGCCTTACCATTTGGCTGGGCTCTCCCAAGCTCTAACATCTCTAATAGGTCTGGGGGACTAGTCACTCTAACACATGGTGGTGTGGAACCCTCTCATTTAGCTGGGATTTATTGAATTCAAAAAAATATATTTAGAAATAAAAAAGGAATGTGAAACATTAAAACTTACTTGTCAGTTATAGAGATCTCAATTTGCCATAAAGGGTAACAGGTCTGTTATTCTGGGAAGGGAATGAGACTCTGAGAGATTTTGGTAAAAGCTAACCTACAATGTTAATGCCCTGATTTCATAAAAAGAACAAACACTACTTAGTCCTAAAAATAAAATTCAATTCATCTTTTTTCATTATAATAGGTAAATTTATGACAATTTAGCTAAAACTTTTGATTTGAGTAACACCATAAGACAAGTTATTTCCACTAATTACTTTTGGTGTGAATAATACCATTATTACTTTTGGTGTGAGGAATATTTGGTATTAAAAAAAAATTGTCAATATGATTTTTTATTATTTACATTGATAGACATAAATTTTAATGGTACTAGAGGGTGGTGGTGGAGTGTAATAAAGTGAGATGTTAATAAAAATATTTGACCTTAAATTTGACAACCATTTTATTGTCATATGAGAATATTTATTCTTCCTTGGAAAGGTAATCAAAAAATCATAATATGTTGACAAATGCTCAATGGTAATTAAATCGATGACTCATTCCTTAATCTTGTTCAAGAAGAAGGATCTATGACCCATGTCATGGAGTGTCTAGAGAATTTTTATCTTCCCTTAGGTTCTTGTACTCAATGGAAGACAATTCAATGCTAGAGACAATCTAACACTCCCACAACTCAATAGTTTGAGGGTTTAAATTTTAAATGGATACATCTTGGTGAGAAATTCAAATTTATTGGCATTCCCTCTACCATATAGGCATCTCATTTAGACTTGTGGAACTATGTGGTTTAAAGGGTTGAGAAAATAATTTCTTTTTGGGTAACCAAACCTCTCTTCCTAGATCATAAGTTCAAGTTTTCTCTAAGTTCCCTGTAGCTAACCATATGTATTATTCCTCTTGTTGAGAACCTTCTGAGGTTTTTTATTGCAAGTTGGAATGCCTCTTAAGGGATTTCATCTTGGCCAATTCAAGAGGCTTTAAAGGATTTAACAGGGTTTATTGGGATATTTATTAAAAAAATACAGATGTAAGAGGACTTAAACTTCTCAATATCAAAATATAAGGCTTGACCCTCTATATCAAATGGATTATTTGAGATCTTGAAGGATATGAGGCATGGAAGATCATTTTGTGCCATTGTGTCACCCAAGGCACTCTTTATGGCAAAAAACTATGGAAAGGCCTAGATTTATATTCCCTCCTAATCACCCTTGTTGTAGTCAAAATTGTTGGCACCTTTGTTTTAAAATATAATGAAGACCTAAGAGTTGATTAAACCACATCTTTTTTGGGATGGAGATATTTTTATATATGGCGTCTCATTTAACTCTTATTCCCTATGGGGGCCTGTAGTGCTCTCTTAGTATTGTGATCCCTTTGTCATGGTCCCTAAGGTGAAAATGTAATTAAATTACTTAGATAGATCAAGTAAATTCATAATAATGGATATGAATATAAGCATGATCTAATATTGACAAGAATATAACATAATAATGTGAAAAAATAAGCATATATACATAAAAAAATTGGTATTAAAGCAAAATGATACATAATATTGAGCCACTTCCTAAGGGAAACCTCCCAAACCATGTAATGAGAACAAAATTCAAAACATGATGCTCAAGTATTGAACACTACCTCTTATATATACCATATTAAGGCTATGGTTACTTTATAGGTTGACCCTACTAATTATATGAGAACCAGGATAAATGTGATAATGTAATATAAAGGGTCATGTAAGCCACAAATCATCTACACACATCCATAAAACATGTTATAGGTTAGGGGTGTAATGTGCCCCTCCCCTTTAAAATAATATTTCCCTCAACTTCGAATAAATTTGGATGTTCTTGCATGAATTCTTCATCATCCCATGTTGCATCCTCACTAGTCATATTCTTTTACTTGATTAGATACTCTTTAATCTCCCTTGTTTACAATTTTTTAGCATGTCTAAAGAATCTCCTCAAGCTCCAAAATGACTCTACCTTCCTCGTCTAGATTTGATAACTCAATTTGAATGGATACTTATTATCCAATTACCTTATTTAAGTAATAGACGTGAAATAATGGATGTATGCATGTAGATTGAGATAGATCCAACTTGTATGTGACATTGCCAATTTTTCTATAGGATATGATAAGGGATGTAATACTTAGGATAAATTTTGTTATCGTATTTGTATTACTTCAAGTACATTTTCTTATATAGTTATAGGCACATAAAGACCTAATCTTCCACTTCAAAATGCCTCTAGCTATGATGTTGATCTACTTGTTGCTTTATTGAATTTTGTGCCATTTCCAAATTCTCTCTTAGACTATCTAGTACCTTTTATTGGTTTTTTAGGTGTTCCTCAATAACTCGAACGCTTGGTTATACCCTCAAGGACAAGGTGATGGATGGGGGTTAATACCAATATAATTCCATAAATGGAGACATTTGGATAATGTATGGAAGGAAGTGTTATACCACCATCCTACTAATGGTAGCTTATAAACCCATCTTTCTTGTTTATCTGATGTAAAACAATGGAGATAACCCTATCTGAATTTGTTTACCACCTCTATTTCCCATTAGATTGATGATGATATGATAATATATGAGCTAATTAAGCACCCAAATATTAGATTAAATAAATCAAAAAATTACTGGTAAAGATAGGATCACAATCACTTGTTATTATTTTGGGGATACCATATAGCTTTTGAACCATATCCCAAAAAGGATATGCTAGTTTATTATCTAAAAATGGTTGATACAAAGCATAAAAATGGATATACTTTGTGATCCTATCCATGGTTACCATGAAAACATGTTAACCATTCAACCTAAGCAAACCTTTTATGAAATCTATGGAAACCTCCTCACACCCCTAGATAAGAATAAATAAGGATTTTAAAAGAATGAGGTCTTGATTATCTCACCCTTATTTTTATGTAACACCATGCATTCTACCATAAATGTTTTATATATCCCCTTTGAGTCATTCCCAAAAGAAACATTACTTGATTCTATGATAGGTTTTCAAAAATATTGAATGCCCCCTCAAGGGGATGCATGGAGCTCTATAAGGGTATTGTGTTTGAGGGCATAATTATTACATAGCTACAATCTATCTTTATACCATAAGGCATTCCCTTTCCACTCAATTGTTTCTAAGACACTATAATCCTAACAAAATTATTGAATCAAAACTTGTGTATCAATTTTATTTTCTCATTTTGATCTTGCCTCAACCACCTAATTTGCCATCCATATAGATATAGTGCATAACATTGCCTATGTGGATTCATCATTTCTAGATAATGCATCGACTACATTATCCTTTCCTTTCTTATATATGATTTCAAAGTCATAACCCAACATTTTGGTCACCCATTTTTTATTGTTCTTTGAATGACACCCTTCAATTCTAAGAAGTATTTTAGACTATCATGATTAGTTTTCACCATAAAGTGTCTACCCATCATATAAGGTCTCTATTATTTGACTACATGAATAATATCTATCACCTCTTTACATAGATAAGCTTTAGCAAATTTTGACCCTTGAGTTGAAGACTCTCAAATGCAAGGGGTTACCCTTCTTACATGATTATTGCCCCCATACCATATCCCAATGCATCACATTTAATAATGCAGGTATTTGAAAAATATAGGGTAGACAAAATTAGAATTGAGCACATGGTCTCCTTTAGTCTCTCAAATGTCTTGGTGGCAGCTTCATTCTAATAAAAGGAGTCCTTCCACAAAGTTGTGAGTGGTGTTGATAGTGCTTCCATAAATTTTTAAAAACTAATGATGGTAACCTATAATCCTTAAAAAACCTTGGAGGTTCTTGAGGTTTTTTTAAACTTTCCATTCTATCATGGCCTTTATCTTATGATGGTCTACTTTGATGCCTTCTTGTGACACAATATGACCCAATTAATTTTTACATGTATTCCAAAAACACACTTAGAAGACTTGGCATAAAGTTGATGTTATTTTAGAATTATTGATACTTGATTCACTTGTTGCAAGTATTATTGACATGTCCTATTATATGTTAGTATGTCATTAAAAGGTACCAAGACAAATTTATGACAAAAGGCCCAAAGATAACACTCATCAAACTCTGAGCAGATGGTAAATTTGTGAGACCAAAAGGCATTACCAAAAAATCATAGTGGCCTTCATGAATTTTAAAAGATGTCTTATGTATATCCTCATCTTTGATATGATTTTTATGGTAACTGGAATGAAAATCCAATTTTCTAAAATAAACAACACTATGTAGTTAATCTAACAAATCATCAATCACCAAAATAAATAACTTATATTGATGTTGTACTTGTTGAGTTCTCTATAATTTGGGCACATTGTCTATCATCTAGGTATAATCCTTATTATGCACCATTACCATAGAGGATGAATTTATAATTTGGATATGCTAGATAATACTAGTCTCTAACATTTTTGATACCATATTTTCAATCACCCTCTTTTGGGCATATGGGTATCTATATCATCTAATGTTTGGTGGTTGACTCTTTGGTGGTAATAAAATGGCATAATCATGATCCCTTTGTGGTGGTATTACTTTTGGCATTGATCCAAAAATAACAGTGTGCATCAATAATATTTTATAGATCAAGTTGTATAGACATCTTTATTCATTGTGCTTATAAGGAATACATCTATGATATAAACCCATCTACCCCCTTTTTTTGAATCTTATGAATTTGATGAGAACTAACCAATTATGGATAATTAAATTCAATCTATGTAGTTCAATTTTTTTGCCTTTAGAATGAAAATGCATGAACAACTCCTAGAAATTCATCTCTATCATACTCAAGATTGGGAGTTATTGGACTCCCAAAACTATGTCAATCCCTCTTGTGGGATTAACAAACATATGAGAGTCTAGCATGTAATCTCCCATGGATTTTTTTATATTATGGCATTTCCCTAAACATTTGATTGTGCCACCATAGGCAATCATCAACTGAAATTCTAGGGTTGGATAAATAAGAAAATTCAAGCATGTTGCCAACTTATTGTTGATGAAGTTAGTGTACTCCCTGAGTCAATTAAAAATGACACCTTTTATTTCTTGAGGAAATTCACAACCTCTAGGGCTTATGGAGTTCTAATACCTAAAAGTGCATGGCATGAGATGGTTGGGAATCTTTAGATTCCTCCTATGGCTCCTTTTCACCCTTACCTAATACTTCATCATCCTCTTTCTATCCATTGGCCCTTTTAATGTAGAACATTTTCTTCTCAACATATTTATGTCATTTGTTATATTTGTGTAAATACTCAAATCTGGTCATAAATACTTGATAATGTCAGTTTTGATCCGCATTTATCTTAATTGACTTGAACACTTAATTAGTCTTATTTTACTACCTCACTTTATCCTAATTACTTGTATAGACCTATCCCTTTCTAATTTATTGTTTTATGCCTATATAGATGTTCTTCATCGATAAAAACCTCTTTAAGCATCTATGTGGACATTCAAAATTCTAAAATCAAGTTTCACCCTTCCCAAGTCAAGATCAACCCATATAAGATGAGATCGACAATTGATATTGTCCTTATGGATTGATCCTATCTTTTATCTCCTATAACAACTAGTTTTCAAAGTTAATCCCTCTCTTATAGGTTGGTCTATATTTTTTGGATAACTAGCATGATTTTTTACCCATTCGTATTGCTATAAATGCACATATAATTAACCTATTATATCACTTGGAAATTTTACTATTTGGGCACATTTGTACTATTGCACACTAAGTAAAGCTTCCATATTCCTCCCAAATTGAATTCTATTCACTTGAAGCATCGCTTAGCTAAGTCAAGAACCTATTTTACCTGAGTCAAGCAAAACATTATCAAGTATTCAGGCCATATCTATATCCATACATATTTTTAAAATAACACAATTTCACTAAGTACTTTAAGTGGGAGAACTATGTGGGCTTGATTTCCCTCTTTAGAGTATTAGACATGTTGGTAACAATCAATCATCACAGGGATAATTGGGGTCAGCTCAACCCATTACACTCCCCCCTTTTTTGTAGAGTTTTATCTATTGTAATATTATTAGGGTTTGGACTTTGAAGATGTCATTTACAGGTCATTAATGTGCAACCAAGGTCAACTTTCTACATACATGCATATTTCAAGTAAATACATACAAAAGTGTCCTCGATTTCTTTTTTTTCACATAGGTCAACATCAACCCACAAATGATAATAATGGTAGTTGATCATATTCCATTCTAATCAATCCTAACCCAAAACAATGATAATATATATTTCAATTACATGTGTATAATCAGATTTGTGTTGGTCATTCTAGCCATATTATAGTCATACATAGTCAACTTACAAGCATAAATCAATTAAGTCTTATTGTGTCTTCCACATTTAGTTTCTTTTATTTGTTTAAGATTTGTATATTTCAAATAAAATATAAAACTTTTGCTTGTTTGATGATAAATTATTGGCATCCTTTTCCTTGAGCCTTCTTGATTTGCATTGCATAAATCTACCTAAACCTCAACTCTCTCTTCTCGACTTGAATTTGTGTCTAATTTCCAAAATCATCTAGACACTCAACCTGATTCAGATAATAGTCAACCTTGGCCTTATGCTTCACAAGCCAGTTGACCCATAGGATCACATCATATGACCATAGTGGTTTTACATAAAGATTCACTACTATTATGAATTTGGGCAGCCTAATCTCTGCTTCAATTAAACACTTGACAACTTTTAATTTAATCTAGTTCCATATTGTACAAACCATGCATTTGCCATTACTCCAAATCTTATAGATAACTTATTAATAATTTTAGGAGCTATAAAACATTATGTAGCCCTTGTATCTATCAAAATAAAAACTAGATGTTCAAATAAAATACCTGACAATTCTATGGGTGAAGCTTAGAATTCGGCTTGCTGATTATCCACTATCGCATGAATACATTGTTGAAAAGTTCCTTGTCGAGGAGTAGAACTTTTATTCTTTGACTTATCTTAGGTGAACTCATGAGCATAATGGTCACCTCCATAAATGAAGCAACCTCTAATTGGTCCCTTCCTGTCAGACAGTTAGTTTCCCTTGAAACTGCCTTTAAAACCATTACCTAGTTTCTTGTTGCCTGAACCATTATTGAATATAACATTCTAATTTTTGAACTGAATCTTGGAGTCTCCACCCCTTTGCTTCCAATTTTTATTTTTGAAAGTTTGTTTAAAACTTCCAAAGTTTTTTTTAAAATTGTCCCTGGCCTAAGCAAGAAATTTCAATTTATGTTCCTACTTTACTACCTTCTCAAAGATCTGGTCCATGGTAGATGGTCCATGAACATCCAACTCTCCACTGATCTAGGGATTTAATCCTATGATTAACTTCCTAATTTTGAACCTCTCATTTATCTGATATTGAGGTACATACTTCAAAAGTTTGGTGAACTGTTCCTAGTACTAATTCATCGATAAATCTCCTTGCTTTAGATTCTAGAAATATGTAAGCTTCTAGTCAAAGTATAGCTTTGGAATCCATCATGATCTGAACAATGTCACAAACTACTCCCATGTAGTGGTGATTGAGGTAAGATTAATTTCCAACTTCTTTTTGGCCCACTACATAGTTGCTTTACCAGCTAATTGGTATGATCCCCAAACTACTTTAGTGACTTTTGAGTAGTTTCAAATCTTGAAATACTTCTCCATCTCAGTCAACCATGCTTCATCTCTATCACCCAAAATATTTCCATTGAAATTAGGTGGATTTACCTTCATCATATCTCTAGCCAATTTTATAGTTGCCTATGCTCTTGTGTCTTGAGGGTTTTCCTACTTAGTAAGATACTCTTTAGGTACATCCTGATGTACTTACTCTTCATGGCCATGAACTTCCCATTCCAAGGTTGAAATTTGGTCCCTAGTTTCATTCATGACTGTGAAAATCTGATCTAACTTTGTTGCTTGTAATGAGGTTGACTAGATTTTATGCACTATCAACTCATATTTGTAGAAAACAAAAATCACATCACAACATATATTTTATTCAAATTATTTATTCAACTAAAAATACTAAAATATATAGGAGAGTGGTATCCTTTATATAAGGAGTCAACATTGATCCTTATCCCTCATGTCTCTCAACCTCTCCCAGGAATCTCTCAACTTCTCCTTAAGACTCTCTCACAAGAGATATATTACAAGTTTTATTTACTCATTACATATATTAATATTATAAATAAAGTTAACACTAAAATTTCCTAATATTCACCCCTTAGTATGAACATGGGTAGAAACATCATCTTCTATCTAAGCAGTATACACATGTCTTGACATTCCTCTGTGTTACTTCCTTGCACTTTGATTGTAGGAACTAATCAACCAAGAAAAGGGAACACTATCAACCAATCATGGGAACCTCCTCCAAGGTGGGAACATATATCAACCACTTGAGAACATACCAACCATGCAAAGGGAACTACATCAACCAAATCTAAGAACATCAACCAAGCCAATCAAAAATTAGTGGGAACACCCCTACCAACTACTTTTATCAAGAGCATTTCCTGATTTAGTATTGATGATCTGGATCTCTTGTATTATCTTACTTTTAGGGGATTACATTTATAAATTATCACTTATTACATGAACATGAATACACTTCTATTCTTGTTTCACACTATAAAAAACAAGCTAAAAATAAAGTGTCACTACTACAAAATGGTACCCCATCATTAGTGGCTAATGAGAGGTACAATTATCCTCCATCTTCCTTTTTCCTCCAACCTCCATTAAGTGAAGCTGCTTACTAAGCACATGTGTCAATGATGCTCAATTGTATGAATATTTTGAGGAGAAACCCCCCCACAATCTAGATGTCGTGTACAAGTGAAAATGCATATGTGAGGCAAATATTTTTATATTTTACAATTTTTGACAATGAATCTATATTAAACCTAAGCCTAAACAACTTTGAATTTTTTTCCATATTATATTCACATTTTAAATGTATCTTAATAATAAAAATAATATTTGAAATAAGCATAAATATGTGAATATCCAAAAAAAAAACTCAACTCTTAGAAAACTTTAATGTTTTTACTTTTGATTATAGAATAATAAAAAAACATAAAGAATAATAAAACTTCAAACTTTATAAATTGCCCTATCGACTTGACAATTATTAATGACTACATAAAAGACTTTTATGGTTTGACTAAAATAACACAACACTTAATGAATTAAGCTATCAACCAAACAAAGATATTTTAAACTAATATTAAAAAATGACACCTAGTCACGCTTACAAGTTGACATCTCGCATGCCCAAATGATCCATGTGTATATGGTTTCACTGATATATATGTTTGGCAAGAAATGAATGTATAGAACATATCATATATGGTAGCACAAATTTATTTGGAGTAGTCTGAATGCCAATTTAATAATACATGTCCCCTCGAATAGCTATTGATCTGGTAATGATTTTTAGTTTATGTTGAATCACAAAGAATTGAATGTAGATTTGTTGGAGACATTGTAGCTTTATTGACTATGCATGAAGATTTGTGAAAATTTAAAACTAAAAGTATGGATTGGTTGTCGTATGCATGAAATCTTAGACTATTTCACTAGAATCATAACAATTTGATGATTTGAATATAGATGCCATGTATTAGATATTTGTATTTGACACTATGGGATAGGTTATATTATGAATAAATAGGCATTACCTTATAAAGAAAAAAACTTTAGTCTTGAGAACTATGCAGTATGTGTATATTCTAATCACCTTATCTACCTCTATTTACCAAAAAAAGACACTCCAACTATATAATATCAAAGCACAATTATGACTACAAGATAGTAGTGAACTCAATGGAATTGATAGTCAATAGAATCTCACTATAAACGATAGATATGATACACAAACTAATCATGTATTTATTTGTGAACCAATCAATCTAATAATGGCACATATAGGTCTGAAAATTAACACAAATTAACCATGTACTTACTTGTATTGATACTTGATCTATGGATTATGAGTAAAACTATTGGCGAGTGTGGAAAACTGCAATAGGATTATGGTGATCAATATGCATAAGGGAAGCTCCATTCAATCGAATACAATGAACCATGCATTTACCAATTAAAACTTTGAATTGTCTTTGATCCCATAGATCAGAATAAAGATCTCCTTTGCACTTATCCTATGTTTACAACAATGTAATTACCTAAACTACTGTGAACCAAAGTAAATACATATATAAATGAATTTCATTAATCAGAGTAAGTGCACATACTAGCTACCTCTAGCAATAATTAATAATGAAATTTTACCATGGAAGAGAGTTCCCACTCTGATACCAAATAATGAGGTTGATTAGAGTTTATGCACTATTAAATGATATTTACAAAAAATAAAAATCACATCACAACATATATTTTATTTAGATTATTTATTCCACTGACAAGACTAAAATATATAAGAGAGTGGTCTCCTTTATACAAGGAGTCAACACTTATCCTCATCCCTCATATCTCTCAACCTCTCCCAAAAATTCTCTCAACCTCTCCTTAAGACTCTCTCACAAGAGATATCTTACGAGTTTTATTTACTCATTACATATATTAATATTATAAATTGTAGACACTAGAAATCCACACAAGATGGTTCTGAATGTTATAATTGCCCTAGACCACCTCAAGCCCCCCTTGGGCCCAACCATTGGCCTTTAGACCAAACCTACCTAACCCTAGTTAGCTTTACCTACTGACTAAACCCATCCATTTAACCTAACATTTCCTCAGCCCTCGACCACTAATGGTCATCCTAACCATCGACGATCACCCTTACTACCGATGGTCAGGTTCTACCATCTAAACTAGTTTAATTGACCCTTCACCTCCAACTTGCTTTTCTAAAATTAGATTGTCTAATTCACATGCGCACCCATATATGTCAAAGTTAAAATTATACAACAAGTTGGAATCCTTGTTAATGTCATGTTACACCTCTCCTTCCTTGCCTATAAGAAGAGAGGAGCAAGAGGTGAAATCCATCCATAAATATCAAGAGTCTTCTTCATCTAGAGTTTCTCTTGCAGGTATTCTTCAAGAAATCTAGTGATCTAGCCATCATGATAGAGAGCCAAAGTGATACCATTCATTAGCCAAAAACAAAGTACTATTACTCTATCAAAATTGCTCCATGAGCCAACCACCTCAACCATTCATCCGATCAACCTCCAACAAGCTAAGTATTTACTTTAAATCTATCAATTACTTTGTTTGTATTTCAAAACCAACCCATTATATACCTATCTCCCAAAATTACCTTCTATGACCGCATCAATCTGACCTTTCATCACCTAGACCCAACACATAGTAAACACCAATGGTCATCCTAACCATTGATGATTTATCCAACTGCCTATGGTAACCTCGACCGTCGATAGTCACCTCAATTGTCAATGGTCACACCAGTTGTCGACAGTCACTATGGTAGGAAATAATAGCAAGCTATTTTCACCCACCTACCCTCAACCAAATCCAACTTTATTTTTGTCTGCTTGTTTACAAATTTTGAACCTATTTTCCGAACCACACTCAAACTATTTAGCATTAGTATTGACCCACTTATTTTTATATTAGTCATTTTAATCTATTTATTTATCAAGCATTTTTTATATTCAATTTTAATACCTTTTGATTATTGATGTAAGTACCTTATCTTCTATTTTATAAACTTAATTATTTAAAATGTGTGGATTGACATCCCCCGAAGAAGCTCTCACTTTCAAGATCTAGCTAGTGTTAGGCAATCCATCCAACTATCTATCAAACCAACCATTTTCTTTAGTATTGTTTTATTTGCATATCATCCTCCCAAGCCAAAGAGAAGCTCTCCACAATCATTTGATTCACATGCGCACAACCAAATAGGTTTTTTAACCATACCTATATCTATTTTCTTTCTTCTTTCTCTTGGAAAATAAGCTAAAATTACTTTGAAACATTTTGGCATGCCTGATGGGACCTTGAGTCTCTACTTAGGTTTTTGTTTGTTTGTTTGCATCTATATGCTCTTCTCCCTATTCTATGCTCATAAATGAAACTAAAATTTATTTTGGGCTTAAAATCAATTGCATACATTGATTCCTTACAAGTTTAGATCACAATGTTTAAATTAAAGCAAAGTAATTAAATCATAGCATCACTTTTGTTTCACACATTATACCAACCCACCTATATCAATCAAACATCAAACAACTTAAGATAAGCCTGATTAGGATTTCATCACCTAGAGGTCACCTTACCCTTTCCTAAAAATCCTACTTAGAGGTCATTACCAAGGGGAGAACCAACTTATCTCTTTGGTTGAGTATAAACTCTAAAAATTGGTATATATTGGCTAAGCACCCAATACCCTTATCGTTGCAATGTGTGAAGTGAGGGGGTAGGCCCTAATACCAAGCCTTGTATTGATTTCCAATATATATCCTTTTGAGATCCTGAATAACCTAAAACCATCCATAGATTTCTTTTCTAGTACTCATTCTATCAGCCCAAGCAGAGTCATATAATTTCTTGAAAGCTTAAGGCATAAGCCAAAATAGAGACTAAAAAGAAATTTAGGACTTAACGTACTTTCTAGTGTGTGATTGCTTTCCTTGATCATTTCTTGTCTTTTCTCTATTTTAGTGGTGAGATTTTTTGTGTATTATTTTTCCCTCATTTTGAATGGTTCTCACTCGCCAGCAGTGAAGGAACCTAGCAGAATAGAACCCATCACCAAGCCAATCAACCTCTTCTACCTCCTCATACATGGAGTAAATTTTTGAATTAGATAACTCTCCTCATCCTTCAAGAAACCATTCTTTCCCTCAAGAATTTCCCCAAGAAGATACAGACTTTTCCACCTTCTTAGATAACAATCCTATGGCTTTTCAGCATTATATTAACACCATGCCTCACCATAACCCTACTTCAGTTCTGCCTATAAACCTACCTTATGACATGCCTTCCCACCTTATGGGAAGCACTTTTATTACCACAGTCACCACCCAACCATTGACTACCCAAGATTTTTCATCTACCAATAATCCCTTTGATACTACTGTGAAAAAATAACCTTCCTAACCTACAAACACCCTTATACTTTATACCCCCACCAACAACTCATCTACCTTAGGAGCAACCCAACCACTAGCCACCTATACTACCCTCACCATGGGATTACCTACCACTATCATTACCAACCTTCCTTCAACTATCCCCAATCCACTAACTATTACCTCACTTCAAAATCTTATGGTGTCTATACCTTCTACCTTACAACTAATCAATACAAAGGTCACTACCCTTCCTTTTATTCATAACCCAACCAAAAATTTTACCCAATAGGTTCCCATTACACCAAAATTGGGTTACATCCCTAACCCATAAAGGCATGTACCTCTACCTACTACCCAACCACCCACATCCACCTACCCTTACATAACTTCCACTCAACCACCTGTGTCCACACACCAATATGTGGTAGTTTCCCAACCTCCTACCAATTATCAATATGTCACCCAACTATGACAACAATATGCACCTTACAAACTTTCCAGTGCCCAACCCCAAATAGAGCTAATGAAAATTTTAATGGATAAAATGACCACTCTAGAGTCACCCATTTTTGGGGCTCACAACATCTTATCATATGACCAGATTTGCAATGATCCCATCCACCCATATGTCCCTATCAAACCATATCCTCCTCAGTGAGAGATTCCCAAGTTTTCTAAGTTTAAAATTAAGGAGGACCTCCAATATCACCTCAGGTCATTTAGTCACTCATGTTATTTAATTGCCTATGATGATGCTTTCCTTCTCTACACTTTTCCTATGTATTTGTCTGGACTAATATTGGATTGGTATAGTGCCTTAACCAAACATTCCCTCTTCTTTTTCACCCAGCTAGCTAAAATTTTATTACATCACTTTTCAATAAACATCTCCAAGAAAGTTTCTATCACTGACCTCTACTCTATACAAAAATTTGATAATGAATATATTGCCAATTTTGTATCTCGCTAGAGAAGCTTAATCAATCAACTTTCCTTCTCCTTACCCCAACTCGAACTAGTAGAACTTTTTGCTCAAGCATATGCCAAGCACATCTCTTCTACATTATATGTCTATATATTTCAAACCTTTTATGAAGCTTTTACTATGGCACGTAAACTAAAAAATAGAGCCATCTATGAAGGAAACTTAAAATTGAAGAACAAAAACTTTACCTTCAAATTTAATGAGGCCTCTTACTCTAAAACTAAATAACCAAACCAACACCAATACCAATAACAAGGGAAATATGAATGTGAGTGTCCTTAAGACCACTTTTCCACCATCTGTCAAACAATCAAATTCTTCTAACTCCTAAAATCAAAACATGAGGAATAAAAGTGAAACAATCAAAAATAATTCACTTTGCTTGGGGAATCTTATGCTTTAGTCTTGGAGAAGTTGCTAAAATCCAATATCATACAACTTCCTCCCATCAAGCCCCCTCAACAATTTGAATCTTTTCATCCTGCACCTGGCTAGTAGAATGAGAATGACTTATGTGCTTTCCATCAAGTAGTTGGGCATGACATTAATAGGTGTAATACCTTCAAAAAGTGTTGTCCAACCCCTCATTGATAGGGGAAACTTTCATTGGATAATCATAATGCACATACAAACCAAGACATGATATTTTTAGATAACCTTTTCCTAATCATGCACCTATAAAAAATGAGAACAACAAAACTGAGTCTTCTCATGATGCCTATACCATCAACATGGTTCTTGACATGCTTATTCCTGAAGAACCTACCACCCAATCTACCTATTCTTCATCCCCTCCACTTATTGAGGTAGTGGAGTTGCCTTCTCTTCCTTTGGAGACCCAAACCATGAAAAATACCATCTTCCTCTCCTCCCCTCAACTGACATACTATAGTAAACAACCATTACCACTTTACCTTCTCTCATAACTATCGAACAATTCACCCCTCCTATGGAGATCATTTCCAAGGAAGAAGTTACCATGACTACACCTCCCATAGAGGAACCACCTATCCCAACCTTACATCCTTTGATTGAGGAAAAGGATGAGGATACCATCCCCCTTTCTCAACCTATGGGTCTATCTTTTGAACCCACTATATAGGGAACAAAATTAGTCTATAAACCATTCTCTAGACTAGTTCAAAGATTGGAATTTGTCTCCAAACTTGACTTAGATCAAGCTACTTTTTGGTAGTAACTGGGGCTTTCTTACATCACCAAACAAAGAACCTCCAAACCCACCTTTGACATATCAACCCATCACTTCCATTTTCTAACCCACCATCAAACCAATCAAAACCTCCACCAACCCAACTGCCCCTCAATGATCCAAAACAACCAAAAACCAAATAACCAAATCATATTCTATCACTTCAACTAAACCACCCAAAAACCTTGGCATCTTCCCTATAGAGAGCCTTATCCACCTATCTATTAAAGTGGAGCTAACCTCACCAAATCCACCAACCAAGCACTAAACCAAATCAATCAAGGAGGTAAAACCACCAAAAATCTAGAAGGCTAGAGTTATACCTCCCTCAACCTTACCCTCCATTTTGGTGCCTCATCCCTTTACTTTGATTAGGAAGCTAACTACCTCAACTATAACCCAAATATCACTTTTGGTTACACCTTCATAATTTATTTCTTATACACCCATCTTCATCAAGCCATTAATAACCAAGCTAGCTATCCCAAAATCTTCCACCTTTAACCTATCAACCTCCTTATCTAAACCAAAAATCATCAACCAAGTGCACCACCTTACCTAAGACCTCTACCAGAAAAATTGCTTCCAAACAAACTTCTATATCAACCACCAAGGCCAAAACTTCTAGACCTTTTCCATCTTTAACTGAGTCTTACTCAACTATTTTTTAAAGGTTATTGCAATATTCTTACTTGACCTTACCTCCTATCAAACTATTTAACCCTCTTGGTCCAAAACCGATCTATTATGATGACTGCCAAGTGTGATTCTATCACAGGACACCTAAACATGACATACAGAATTGCAAAACTCTCCAAACCATAATCCATCGACTCTATGATGGGGATGATCTATTGTCAAATGAACCTCCCATAAGCCTACTACCAAACCAACCAGCAATAACTAATACCCAATGTTAGTGCCCAAAATTGCGCTAGAGAAATTAGGCCCTTAACATTAAAACTCCCATGTCCAAACTAGATGAGTGTCAATGTTTTAGTCTCTTTCCCCAGTCCTTCAAAAGATCAAAATACATGTTTGTAATTAGTCATGTCCTTTGTCTTGCTTTTGCCAAATGGGAGTATTCCTCCACTTTTTGAAAAACTCTTGAGGGGCACTTTCTAAAGAGAGTAGACACTCTCAATAACTCTGAAGGAATTATGAGGTGTTGATTGAAGATCTCATGGTAGGAAAATTCATAGTGATAAGATAAAAGTATAGCCAAACCTTTCTCTATGCATGTATTTGTTGCTTTATGTTTGAAGAGGAGAGTTTTAGGGCCCTAGATGAAATAATTGAGTTACACTAAATGTGTTTTGATGATTGAGGTGAATAATTACCCAATGAACTAAATTAAGGACACATGTTTATCTTAAGAGACTTCTATGAATATTATCAAGGGTCGAAAGGATCTTGCACCCTTCCCTGAATAAAGAGAGCTAGTGCAAAAGGTAAAATATGGTCAAAAGTTTGAGCTTACATCTAATTTAGACATGTGGCAAGCTCTCAGGATTTTTTAGTTTTGGTCCCTTTTTAAAGATCACCCCACTTACCTTTTGGTGGGAAAAGTGCTTAAAGGCCCCATGGGCCTGAATACCCTAACTTATAAGAAAAGTGATGCCACATGGTACCTCCTTAGGGTTTTCTTCGTTTCAATCCCTTTTTGAAGATTTCTCCACTTAATTCATAGTAGACAAAGTCTAAAAGGTCCCCAAAGGCCTGAACACCTAAATTTTTAAAGCAAAATTATGACACATGGCATTCTTACATCCCATAAAGAGCTTGAGGCATATTTCACCACTGCACCAATGGAAAATAACAAGTGAAATAGTGCAGAAGTTCTCAAAGGCCCAAAAAGGTATCATGATGTATCCTCCACTCATATGAATCCACAAGTTATAAGGAGGATCATCTGGCATAAAAAAGGAAACATTTGTGTTTTCCCTCTTTTTTGAATTAGGCTCAAAGTAATTAATGAGAGTAGTTGGTGATTAGCCATTAGGATTTGAGTCATTAATGGTAACCTTAATCTTGAAAATCAAGGGATTATAAATAAGGTATTTGTCTTCATTTTTAATTTACCCTTTGTATTCAGAGCTTGTGTTTGTGTCTTTGAGTTATTTGTATGCCATAGCTAAGTGCAATACAAGAACGTTCTTCGCAGACTTTTAGATTCCAGTATGCACAACCCTCTGGATTAATAGTAAGTGTTATTTTAGCTCCTTGTGTTGTGTTATTTGAGAGGATTTGAGAGGTATTATGAGGGTTGTTTGAGTAAAGAGTTCATCAAAATTTGAAGTGTTACACTAGAAAGCTAAGGTAGAAATGGTGGCATCATTAGCCTCAATGAAGGGCAACATTATCTTAGTCATAAATACAATTAAGGACATAGATGTTAAGGGGTTAGACTTCATGGTCTTTTTGAATGTTTTACAACAACTAGACCCCGTTCCAGTAGTAGTTAATGTTGGTATGAGTTACATTGCCCCTGCAGTGGTATTTCCCCTAGTCACCCCATATCTAAAATTGATCATTGCTTGTGCTAGGGCATACCAACCAGACACTAAAATTATTGTCAATGGTATCCTTTCAGTTGTATGTTCTTTCACCCCTGTGTCCCTTAGTACCATGCTCAAAATTCCTCCCAACCAAAAAGCATTACACTCTCCTTAGAGGAGTGCCAGGATTACGTGGAGAAGAATGATAAGGCAATTTGGGATATTATCAACTCTTGTTGGTTGGCCAAAAAAAGGTATAAGGTCTCCAAGATGTCCAAGAGTCTTAAGCTAGCATAATTTAATGAATTACCCTAGTATGTTATTACCATGGCTGCCAAGATCTATGGGGTGCTAATCGTATAAAAATTTGAACCATGGATATTCCTAATCTTGATCTGTGTGTTGGAGGGGAAGAAGAAGTTAGACTGGGCTATCATACTTATTGATAATAGGCATAGGTAGATGATGCAGCTCTAAGCTACAATTCTTTCAAAAGAGGCATTCGTAGGTATATTCTACATGTCCTCTTATTTGATGTATAGTTTAGTGTACAATAGGACATTATAGGGGCTCACTAGGAACCCCAATGGAATGAGGATTTAAGAGATATACCTAGAAATTACTATGGATGGTTTCAAGAATAATTTCTACAGAGTATACAACTACATTTTCAACAACATGATGAGTGTCTTCTTTCCTTTGAAAAGCCTCAATAGAATGTCCAAGGCAACCAAGGAAATGATTGAAAAATATGGTGCCTCTTACATTCAATTCAAGACATTCACATATATCAAGGTGAGTGGTTACTCAAGGTGCCCACATAAAATGCTAAGGTACATGGATGATAAAATGGTAGTAATGGAGCTGAGTTGATAAATGGTACCCCCACATGAAATGATAGTGGCCAAGAAAATAAATAATCCCTTCAAATTTCTAGTTGTAATTAAATATTATTCATGTCCTTTTATTCCCAAAGCAAAGGGGTTAGAATAATAAATGGGCTAATATGCAATTGATAAGATGCCATCCAAGCCTAACTATGACATCAAGTGGTTAGTGAACATGAAAACAAATGTGGTCCTGCACCAGTCACATTATGAAGATATTTGGTCTGATAGCACCACTAAGGAAGATGTCAAAAAATTGGATTATATGAGGCTAATGGTACAGGAGGTTATTGCCTAAAATATCGCTCTTGTTTCCAAAGGCATGGTAGATGATAAAATGACATTGGCTTCAGTGTATAATATGAAAAATATTAAGGCCCAACCCATCTCAAAAATAGATTTTGATGCTCAAAAAATTGATTATATCCCATGGAGATCATTTCCAATTATGAGAAGAACCCACCTGAAGGAAAATGGGGTCAACCTTGGTGCATATGACACCCCTACCCTCTAGAAACTCAAGGAAATTAAGGAGCTAAAAGGTTTCCTCGAATACAATAGTGATCATGTGGCTCCACAACCAGTAGTGAAGGGTAAGGGCAAGTGCAAACTTAGTGATTTTAATTTCACTAAACCAGTTGATATAAAGTCAATAACAATGGCATAATCCAAGGTTGGATTATCTTTTTCAAAGATAACAAGATTAATAGAGAATTGGGATAAAATTCTCATGGGGGAGGTTATGCTAGCTAGTGCCACCCCTATATCCATTTCAAGAGAGGGAGCCCCAATAGTGTTAGCCATTCCAGTGGCTATCCCTATGGCCAACCCAGCTACAATTACACATGCTCCACCTATGTAATAAGAAATAACAGTCCCTCCCCCAAATATATAGTCAAGAATAAGAGTAGGTGATGATGCAGGGGAGTATCCCAAGTAAAAGAGAAGAAGGCTCTATAACCTGCAAGTGGACCACCTATGAAGAAGGAGATTGTATTCAAAGACCTACCATCTAAAGAGGTCCCTTTGAAGAGGAAGGAGGATTAGGCCTCATATGTCCAAAGGCTAAGGGATATGAGTGAGGAGGAAGATTCAAATGAAGGTAGACCCATTGCTAAAGTGATGAAGAAGTAGCATGTCTTCACTCCTCCTCAAGTGAAGACTGGGTAGAGAAAACATAGGGAAAGGCCCCAGACCCCAGTAAAGGTCCCAATAATGGGCTTACTTATAGAAGAGGGATCCTTGATAGTAGAGATCAAAGGTAATGAGGGAGATGTCCAAACCTCAGATGACCCTTTGTCTCTCGATGACTTTTATAGGTTAGTGTTGAGGTAGACATACAATCTTAGGCCCCTCATAAAAAGGAGGCTATTTCATTAGATATAAAGACATTTGTCGATAATGTCATCACCCAACCATTAGACTAGGGTGATCAAGGTGGAGTTGAAAAATTAAATAAAGCTAATGATAAAGTTGAGGAAGAGCATGAATAGAGTATTCAAGACAACACTATTTTTGAGGTGGTGGTTGAGCATGAAGTCTCACAATAGGCTCCAGATGTACCATAAGGTGGTCTATCTCATTTGGAGGTGTCAGGTCTGGCATTGGAAGAAAAGGCATGTGTGGAGGAAGGTGGGGGAGTAAGCTTACAAATGGGTACCTCCACCCCTACAACAATAGATAAAGAAGTGGATGATTTCAATAAAGGTGTTGAGGAGGATGCTTCAAGAGAATTCACTTCAATTGAAGTTCCATAAACTCTTATCCCACACATCAAGGTCCATGACCTAATTCATAATAAGGTTCCTGAGGCCATGACTAGTGAAAAGTTGCCTAAAGGTAGCAAAGACATCACTGTAACCTCATCCATGAAATAAACCTAAGTAAATAGAGAGGGTGAAGTATTTGCATAGCCTTCTAACCAGTCAGTTGAATAAGGAAGTTTAATTGAGAAATTTCTTAGCGAATCTCATCAGCCTGAGTTAAAATTCTATGTTTTAGATCAAATAGAGCCAAACTTGGAAAAGAAGCATGGAGTAGATAAGGGTAGCAAGGAGCATGAGAGTGATCAAGACATTGAGAAATTTTTATTGAGACCATAACCTAAGCCTATGGTTTTCCCTACATATAGCAAATAATTAACACCATCCCTCACTATTTCAAGGCCATCAACAATGTCTACAACTTTGATGGGATTTCAGACCAAGGATCTTCTATGGATCAAGGAGCAAGTAAAAGAAAAGGGAGATATTATAAGCAAGATAGGGGAGATCAATCTAATGAATATCATTTAGGTGTGTAAGGCCAAGCCCCCTAAAAAGGCCAAAATACATTCCAAAACCATCATCACCACCATAGGAGAAAGGAATGCCGAGATAGCCATCCCTCCACTTGATGTATTAAAGAATGATTCTCCCCTTGAAAGTTACTTTATCTATAGTTACAATCTAGAGGAGCCATCACAGAATGAGTTGAATCATATCTCACAAGTCTTGTCTAACATGGTGGTGTACAAGATGGATAAAGATAAAGCCACCATGAAAGAATTAAAGGTGGAGACCCAGACTATGATCCAGTACTTACAAATTTACTGATTGTGCCTAAGGTGATGACTCCAATTGCTATCAAGGCTCTAAATTCTCTCCATTTTGCACTCACATCATTTGATTCTAGTTGGATCGATGATTTAAAGACCAAAATATAAGCAAAAAAATAATGACAACAAGACTTGGGCACCAAGGTTGAAGAAATAATCCACTCAGCATTCAAGTGCCTATATGGCATAGTGGAGAATAAAAGGGACTGTGATGCACAATTTTTTTTCTATGAGGCAGACACTAAGAGATGGGAGGAAGCTCGATGGAAGGTGGAGGAGATCTATGGGATGAGCATGGATAGTTTGATTGTGAGAAAAATTATTGCTCTAAATGATCAAAACAAGCCAAAGGAATGTCAAATAGTGATCAAACATCATTTGGTGATGCTTAAAGACAACCTCTTTGATCTAAAAGGAGAAGAATAGTCTCTCAAGACTGCCACAAGGAAGATAAAGGCCATGCTGAGGAAGATGGTGAGCCTTGATAGTGCAATTGATTTGGGGGAGGAGGCAGTGTGTGCTGCTCTGAAGAACCTCATTGATGTACCTCAAGAATCCTTCGATATCCACAAGATAAAGCAATTGGTATCACTTGATAAATCTTATGACTAACTCAAAGGACTTGTTAAACAAAAGTAAACCACTCTTCAGTGGACTGCTAATTAGCTTAAATAATGCAAAGTCAAATTCAAATACCAAGTAAGCCCAAACCATGAAAATCTTGCCCCCATGCTTGATGAATATATCAAGTACAAAAATAGGTTGGCAAAGGACTCCATCATTTAGATCAATTTCAGTGTTTGACTAAAATTCTTAAGGTTTGTTTCAAGTTGATGCCACCTTTCATTTCCCTTCACTTTCCTTTATTTTTCCTCTTCTTTTCTCATTTCCCATTGGGAAATTATTGTACTCCACCCGTTAGTGGCATGTCTCTTTCAAGGAAATTTTTATGATCATATACCTAGGGATGGGACATTAAATTTATTGTGCAAGATGATAAAGGTTTGTTTTGTCTCTTGTTGGATCATTCTCCATGTGGATAACAAGAAATATTCTATCTTAGTGGAGGATAAATTTTGCCATCATCACAAGAGCACACACATAGTCTAAGGAATCATGTTTGTTATAAGGTCTAACAGACTTCAAGCCCGCTAAGGAATCTTTTAACTAAAGCATCTATGGGAATATGTTGAGCCTTAGCGTAATTGTATAAGTTAAGGGGGAATGTCCCTTTATAATGGTCAGTTAAAATTTTGAGTCAAGACCTATAGCCTCGAAGAGTTCTCACTGTATGACCCCCCTGGTGCCAAATTGGTTTCTATTATAAAATCATTGGCAAACTTTGAGAGCACCATAAATGTCTCCCTTGTTACAAGATTTTCTTACATAGTGTACATTTGTTATGTCTTTAACTACACATTGTATGTATTTTTAGTTCAATTGATAAATGAAATTTGTTGGCAGTTCCCATTCTCTTTCTGTTGTTATAGCATAATGCCATGTTTCACATGCTTAGTTGATTGGTGATCTAATGTATTTATTTTTATGGTAGTCATTTATAGAGTATATCTAAATCATAAAATCCTTTCTATCTTGAGATTTGAAAATAGGGTGTTGATATCCTTTTTAAGGCTAGTCTTGGGCTTACAGATTCAATTAGGAAGTGTTTTGGAAGAACCCCATTTATGCATGGTTTTAGTTTCATTTGTTCAAAATCAGTGCTACATTTGTTGGTAGAGATGATGTGGAAATTTACTTTAATTCCCTCATGCTCATGTGTTAACCCTCCACTTTTAATCTATATTAATTGATAAGTTTACCCTACTCTATTATACCCTACATATAACACATTCTTTACAAATCTGAAGTGTTATTTCCCTGTGAGCATATAAATATTGTATACTTGGCATGTGTTTACATTTTGTGTGTTAAAGATCAGCATTGTAATCTCTTGTTCAACCCCCTATTGTTGAAAATTATTGAGAATGGAAGTTGCAATCATATCCATGTTTGTCTTTAATAGCTTGTGTCTAGCCTAGAACATTTGCTCATTCCGTGTGATAGACCTTATTGAGTGGATTGAGAAAGTTTGGTTGTGTTTTAGTCAGATTTGTATCCCCTTGTGCCAAAAATCCCCATGAATATTGAGTTGAAAAATCCCTTCATGTGAGAAAGCTACCCCTAGGTCCTCTCAACTTGGTTTAGGTAGAGCCATAAGCAATAGGGAATTGACCATACCCTTTGTAGGTGCCTCCCAGTCATTTTCTAAGCTCAATACAAACATGATGTCAACATCCCCAACTACAATGACACATTAAGTGGGTTTTCCATCTTTGTTTTCCACTCCCTTTAGGTGCACAAGGCCAAGAACTAGAGGTGTATAATTTGGAACCAACAGCCTTTCTAGTACTATTGTTGAGGAAATATTTTGTTACCCCTATTATGGGGAATGCTTACAAAAGAGTTATAAGTGTTTTATTTATTCTACTCTCTATTGTTACTACAATGAGTTATTCATCTT
Source organism: Torreya grandis (assembly GCA_037957365.1). Classification (NCBI taxonomy): domain Eukaryota; kingdom Viridiplantae; phylum Streptophyta; class Pinopsida; order Cupressales; family Taxaceae; genus Torreya; species Torreya grandis. Next base: position 1,341,518 of record JARHVA010000761.1, on the reverse strand, counting down.
TGGTTTATTGACATCTTAGCATATTTTCTTGGTGACTCCACTAGAGATGTTCACCCCCATGTTGTGAGAATCTATTCAATGTTATTGAAGTTGTTTTTAGTGTCTGAGAATTGGTATCTCATTAGTTTCTATGTGTATCTTTGTTTATTCTAGTCTAGAAGTCCTACTTCTAGTGACAACTCTTTTATATCAAGGTTTAAAGATCAGTGCCTATTATATATAATCTTTTTTGTTTTGAAGAGTTTCTTTTATATCTACAAATCTAGAGGGTACTAGGTCTTCCTTTCAAAAGAATCCATCAAAAGAGCTTGTCCCTGAGTTAAAATCTCCATCCAGAAAGACACAAGTGTGAAACCCTGTTATAGGTCAAATCTTAGGCAATCAAGTAAGACTTGATCAGTTTATCCCCCACTATATTTACCCTTTTTTCTCTAATACACCCTTAGTTAAAGAATACCAGAGTGCATCAGATAAATCTAAGCTCCTTACGAATCAAGTTCTTTCTCTACAAAGAAGTCATTCTCCCCCTTCAAATCCTCCACATAGTATTTATTTTCAATTGTCCCTCAGTTGAGATTTACCTTCAGATTTAAAAATGGGAGACCATGAAATGAGAAGGAGGATGTTTAACATGGATAATAAAAATGATGGAGAAGAAGATCAAGGTTTGGCTAATAGATGTAGACTATTTATGATCCCTAGGTTTAAACCTATCGACTTTAATGGTATGCCTAGTTTTCCCAATGAGGTTCCTGTAAAGATTAGAAATGTACTACTTAAGTTTCAAGGGAATAATGCAGTATCTAGAGCTTAGCATTTGAAATATTTCTTAAATGTCATTGAAGATTATGAAATAGATCTAGAAGATGTGCATATTAAACTCTTTGTGAACACACTTAAAGATGAGGCTTGTGAGTGGTTCAAATCCCTCCTTAACAGATCCATAGACACATGACAAGCTATGATTGATGCATTTAAGATGCAATATGGTGATAGCATTAACCCTAGATTCTTACTTGTTGATTTTGAGAGCCTTAAGAAGAATCCTAACGAGTGTGTGAAGGATTTTAATTCTAGATTTAGTAAGGTGTTGAGAAAGCTACCAAAAGGCATCAGACCTAGTGGCGCTACTTCTTTGATTAAGTATTATGATGCATTTGACAAGAAAGCAACCTATTATCTTAGAGATAAGGCTCCCACAAATCTAAGGATGGCTTTTAATTTGGCTATCCAAATAGAAAATAATATCAAAGCTATGGGTAAGCCTTTAAACAAGAGGGTCGATGTCAAACTGGTAAATCCTAACAAGCCCCAAGCCTCCCATAAAAGAGTACACCTAGAGGAAATGGTGAAGACTTTAGCCACTACTATGAAAGAGATCTCTTACAAGTTGGCTAGAGTAGAAAAGGGGTTGTCTTAGGGTCCTTCTAACCATAATGATAGGAAAGATCACAAGAGTGAGGAAAAGAATCATCCAAGAGATCAGGGTCAAGATAGGTGACCTTTCCAAGCCAGGAATAATGACAAGGGAAGAGGCCTGGCAAGGGATGACAAATATGAAAGAAACCATAACTGGGGAGGTGGAAAAGAAGTATTAGATCCTTTAATTACAAAGATTAATATAGTCAATTATAATATCGACTGGTGTGATAAATGCTTCCTTACTCATTCCCCTTGTAGCACAGCTGGTGCCAGTGGTCAAGATGCAGATGGATTTGAAACTACATTTGATGAAGATGATATCTACATTGTTGACTTCCAAGAAATGGAGAGATACACCTTCAAAGAAGAAGCTATGAGTGCCTTTATTATCCTCGATTATGAAGGTACCCTAGCATATGAATGTTTTAATTTCTAATCTAGTGAACTGGATGTGATGGTTCTTTCTCCATCTACAAAGCTAATGGGCACTACCACTGCTAAAGAATTCTAGAGAGCATGTGAAAAGGTAAGGGTCCCAACCCTAGATTTTGTCTATGAAATAAACATGATGCATGAATATGAGTTACCTGCTCATGACTTTGAGTTACTAAGATCAGTGATGAAATAAAAATATGGAGACTCTCCTCCTTCAGTTAAGGACTAGTAATTAATGATCCACACATAATTTTCCCAATAAAAGGAGCACAATTTGAGAAGTAAGGACCAAAATACTCCTCCAAAAGGCAAAGAAACTACTGCTCCTAAAGCAAAAACTAAAGAAAAAGAGACCAAAGTAAGTAAGGAGATCCAAGGTTCCACTAAGCCTGGTTCTACACCCTATAATGTCAAATCAATAAGTACCTAGGCCAAGAATAGAACTCCCTTGTTATCTAGCATTCCCAAGAAGGATGAACCTAGGAAACCTCCTTTGAAAAGTGAAGTTAAGAATGTTAGTTCTCCTACGTCTGTTCCCCTAAATCTTAAAGGATGTATCCCAGATGAGAATGTTACAAGCTTACCTTATAACACTCCTCTACCCAAATAAAATATTTTTAATGTGGCCCATGTATTAAGTCAACTAAAGGTTACAATACCCTTTGTGGAATTACTTAGAATTTTAGAGCATAGGAAAAGAGCTTTTGAGTATTTGGGATTCACAAAAAAGTCACTGCCAATGAAATTATTAAATTTGAGCCTTCTCTCGCTCTCCTTGTAGAAAGTGAAAACACCTCAGGATCTCCTAAGCATCACTTGGAGGTATATTTAGGGACAACATTGGTAGAGAGTCAGATGGATGTTGACCTGTTCTACAACACCTTGTTAATTAATGGATTAATTGTCTATAACTTCATGTTTGACTCTGATACATCTTGTAATATCATGCCACTAGTTGTGCTAAATAAACTTTATATAAAGATAACTATAGCATATGAATGATTCCTCACCATGGATTCTAGAGAAGTACTTGTTGTTAGCGTGGTCAAAGGATTGGTGGTATAGCTTATGCAATACCCTGGTAAAATCTTTGAGTATGGACATCATTATTGTAGATTGTCCATCAAAATGGGGTATATTACTATCCAAAAATGGGTTGCTAGTATTGGGGTTAGTGTTTAGATAGATTTATCCTATGCCACTTTACCTCTAGATGGGAAAATGGATCACCTGAACCAGGATCCATAATTGCTTCATGTCCTAGAAGATCTTAAGTACCAACTAAATGAAGTGTTGTATGTGGATACAAACATTGAGAATTTTGTAGGAAGTGTTGAGTACATATAAATGCCTCTTTAATCTAGTATTGATGACAAAGACTCCATCTAGACCATGCATTTTGATGGAGCAAGTTCAAACATTGGAAACAAGATTGGGGTTGTCTTATATGCCCCTAATGGCCAAGTTTATAGATACTCTTTCCAATTATCCTTTGAGTACACAAAAAATATTACAGAATATGAAGCACTCTTGATTGGCCTCCAGATCACTCATGAATATGGATTTAAGAGGTTGTTGGTTAAGGGTGATTTAGAACTAGTGGTAAATAGGTCTGATTTATTTACACCATGAAGCAGAAAAGGTTAAAGTAGTACCAAAATGTTATATGGGACTGCTTGGAATGGTTTGACACCTTGAATATTAAATATCGTGCCCAAGATTTTAATCATATGGTAGATATGCTTGCAAAGAGGGCTACAAAATTTAAGTTCAAACATGGAAATCCCTCTTATGAGTATGAGGTTGAGGTACTGGTAAGACCTTCTATCCCAAACAACATCGATCATTGGTAGGTCTTTGACAATGATGATAAAATAAAAAGGTTTTTGTGTTATGTATATGAGTTTGAAGGAACCATTATAGATTAGGACTCTATGGTACAGATATGTGATGAAAAAGAAACCTTATATGGAAAGGAAATAATCCAGTTAAAAACTAATACTATCCCTAGAGTATTAGTTAGTCTACAAGCATCCTTGATGGAGTTAACAAAGTCAATTCTAGAAACATTTCTATATCAAAGGATGTGTCTGAGATTAATATTGGGATTGAAGAAAATCCAAGGAAGATTTGGCTCAGTACCCACCTAAGCAAGAAGGAAAAGGAAGCATTCATCATGCTATTAAAAATTTACTAAGACTACTTAGTGTGGTCATATTCAGAGTTGAAGGCTTATAGGGAAAACTTGTTCTAACATGTTATTCCCCTCCACCCTGATGCAAAACCATTCTTATAAAATTAGTGGCCTATCAATCCCATCTTAGCCACCAAGATATAGGAAGAATTGAAAAAATTAAGGGACAATCAGATCATTTAACCTATTAGGTATTCATCGTGGGTGGCAAACTTAATCCCTATCAAAAAGAAGAATAGAGACATCTGACTCTGCTTTGATTTCTATAAATTGAACAAGGCTTCACTGAAGGAGAATTATCCATTACCTAACATGGACAACATTCTCTAAGATGTTATCATATTTGAATTATTGTCAACTCTAGATGACTTTTTTGGTTATAACCTGGTAGTAGTAAAGGAGTCTAAAAGGTCTAAGACTACTTTCACTACCCCATGGGGCACCTATGTATATTTTTGAATGCCTTTTGGTTTCATGAATGCGAGTGTCACTTTCCAGAGAGCAAGGGATGTAGCTTTAACTAAACTTATCAACCAAATCATTGTTGTATACCAAAATGATGTTATAGTGTACTCTAAGAAAAGAAATGACCACTTGGTGCATTTAGAACAAATGCTTATCAGATGTAGGGAATTTAAAATCTCCCTTGATCCCAAAAAATAACCCTTTAGAGTATAGAAATCAAATCTATTGGGATACATTGTGTCTCAACAAGGTGTCATGATAGACCTTGAAAGGCTAGAATCCATTGACAAAGTGCCCAATCCTTCTTTAGCCAGATTAATTTTGTTAGAAGTTTTATTTCCAACTTTACAGAGATTACTATGCCTATCACTTCGATGTTAAACAAGGATCAAACTATAAAGTGGGAGGAAAAATCCACCTAGTCATTTCAAGATGTCAAGGCAACTTTGAAAACTACCTCGGTGCTTGCTAGTCTAGATTATAGAAAATATTTCCAAATATTTTCATTTGCCTCTAAACATACTATTTTTGTAGTGATACTACAAAATAATGATGAAGGTCATGAGAAACTAATTGCCTTTTTTAATAAGTCATTACAAAGATCTGAACTAAGATATACCATAATGGAGAAGCAAGCATTTGCTCTCTTAAAGGCTATCAAGCAGTTCAGACTTTACATTTTGAGTTCAAATATTGTAGCCTATGTTCCTCACACTATGGTGAAGGACATATTACTCAAAGTGAATCCACCAACAAAACATGTTGATGGGTCAATAAACTTCAAGAATATGACCTGGAAATATAGACTACTAAGTTGGTCAGAGGCATTCACCAAGCTAATGAATAAATAAAATTTACAAATTGTGGAAGTGAATAATGTGGAAGGGGTGGTTGATAACCCTAAATCTAAGCACATCCAATCTCCATGGTACAAAGATATAGTCTATTATTTGAAGACTCTGAATTATCCCTCCCATTTAAATAAAAATCAAAGAAGGACACTGAAGTTAGTATCCCAAAAGTATGTTTTGTTACAATATGACCTAGCTTGGAGGAACCTAGATGGTTTCCTCTTGAGATGTTTAGTGGAAAGTGAAATTTATTCAATGATTATAGAGTTCCATAATGGTGTGTGTGGTGGTCACTTCAATCCTAAAGTCACTGCACATAAGATTTTAAGGGTTGGGTATTGGTGGCCCACATTATTTAAATATGTTGCTGCCATGGTAAGAAGATCTGAAGAGTGCCAGTAATTCTCTAGAAGAATGAAGGCATTTGGATCACTTCCCTTATAGCCAATCTCTTTTGAGTGAACTTTTAGGCAATGGGGGATGGACTTCATAAGTGAGACATCAGATGCCTCGAGTGCTAGTCACAAATAGATCCTAGTGGCTACTGGTTACTTCACAAAATGGGTCAAAGAAATCCCCACTAGAAGAACAACCCATCAAGTAGTCATAAATTTCCTATTGAATAACATGATTTATTGATTTGGAGTGCTATTTAAAATCATGTGTGACAATGCTATATGCTTTAAAGCTAAACAGTTAGTGGTATTATGTGAAGATTATGGGATTGATTTAGCATATGCCTCCAATCACAATCCATAAGTAAATGGGAAGGTCAAGTCTAGTAATAAGAATTTATTGAATATCATAAAAAGTACTTTAGATGCTAATAAATTAAAATGGCATGAATAGTTGAAGTTTGATGTCTAGACCAATAAGCTGACTCCAAAGAGATCTACTGGGAAAAGCCCCTTTGAGCTCATTTATGGAACTCAAGTTATTTTACCCCTAAATCTATACTTACCCACTTATCAATTCATGTAATAAATAGATAATAATGAAGAAAAAACAAACCACTATGAAGAAAGTATCGACTGAATCATCGAGCTCGATGAGTCTCGTAGACAAGCTCATGAGAGGCATGTAAAGTTTAAGGAGTGGCTCAAAAGGATATTTGACAAGAAAGTCACCCCAAGAGCTTTTTAGGTCAGTGATATAGTCCTACTCTACGATAATAGGCATGAAAAAAAGGGAAGATATGGTAAATTTGATTCCCTATGGATGGGTCCCTACACTATTGATTATCAGATAGGGAACCATACATTCTATCTCAAAGATATTGATGAAGAAATGTTAGAACTGCCAGTTAATGGAAAAAAACCTTAAGCATTTTCTAGATTGAGTCCATGTTAGCCTTTATAAATATGTATATGGTGTGTTGTCCTTTTTATCTTTATGGTCTTGTTGTGGTTCATGTTTGTATAGTTTGTAACTTTCCTTTTCCTTTATTGTTGTTTTTGGATGCCTTATTATAACCCTGCTTACTCATGGTATGTTTTCCCTTGCCTCTATGCTGAAATCCTTTGACTCCATGGCCCAATAAATAGGTGACTAGTCTGGTGTTCTCTATGTACCTATTGGGGTTACCCATCCCTGAGCAAGAGCCTATGTTAGTGCCTAAAATTATATTGGATTAATTGGGCCCTTAATAGTAAAACTCATGTATCTAAATTAGATGAGTGTCAATGTTTTAATAGCTTGCCCCAATCCTTCAGAAGATTGAAATACATATACATAATTAGTCATGTCCTTTGTCTTGATTTTGTTGAATGTGAGTGTTCCTCCACTTTTTGCAAAACTCCCAAGGGACACTTTCTGCAGAGAGAAGACACTGTCAATAACTCTGAAGGAATTGTGAGGTGTTGATTGAAGATCTCATTATAGGAAAATTTGTAATGATAAGATAAAAGTATATCCAAGCCTTTCTTTATGCATGGATTTATTTCTTTATATTTGAAGAGGAGAGTTCTGGGGCCCCTGATGAAATCACCAAGTTACACTTAACATGTTTTGATGATTGAGGTGAGGAATTGCCTAATGAACCAAATGAAGGACACGTGTTTATCTCAAGGGACTTCTATGAATATTTGTAGGCATTGGAAAGATATTTCACCCTTCCTTGAATGAAGAGAGCTAGTGCAAAAGGTAAAATATGGTCAAAATTTTGAGCTTACATCTAATTTAGACACATGGCAGGCTCTCAGGGTTTTCTCAGTTTTGGTCCCTTTTTGAAGATCACCCCACTTACCTTTTGGTGGGCAAATTACTTAAAGTCCCTAGGGGCCTGAATACCTAAACATACAAGAAAAGTGATGCCACATGGTATCCCCTTAGGGTTTTCTCAGTTTTGATCCCTTTTTGAAGATTTCCCCACTTACTTCTTAGTGGACAAAGTCTAAAAGGTCCATGAATGCCTGAATTTGTAAAGCAAAATAATGATGCATGGCATTCTTATGTCCCATAAGGAGATCGAGGCATATTATACCACTACACCAATGGAAAATAACAAGTGAGAAAGTGCAGAAGTCCCAGAAGGCCCAAAAAGGTATCATGATGTATTCTCCACTCGTATGAATCCACATGTTGTAAGGAGGATCACCTGGCATAAAAAAGGAAACATTTGTGTTTTCCTTCTCTTTTTTGAATGAGGCTCAAAGTAATTAATGAGAGTAGTTGGTGATTAGCTATTAGGCTTTGAGGTATTAATGGTAACCCTAATCTCAAAAATTAAGGGATTGTAACTAAGGTATTTATCTTCATTTTGAATTTACCCTTTACATTCATAGCTTGCATTCGTGCCTTTGAGTTATTTGTATGCCCTAGCTAAATGCAGTGTGAGAATGTGATTACAATGAATTTTTCATAGACTTTCAGATTTTAGTGTGTGCAATCCTCTAAATTAATAGTAAGTGTTCTTTCATCTCCTTGTGTTGTGTTCTTTGAGAGGATTTGAGAGGTATTGTGAGGATCATTTGAGTAAATATTTTATCAAAATTTGAAGTGTTGTACTAAAAATCTAGGGTAGAAATGGTGACATCATTGACCTTGATAAAGGGAAACATTATCTCAATCCTAGATGGAATTAAGGACACAAATGTTAAGGGTTTAAACTTCATGGCCTTGTTGAATGTTTTGCAAAAACTAGACCCCCTCCCAGTAGTAGCTAATGTCGGTATGAGTTATATAACCCCTACAACAACATTTCCCCTAGTTGCCCCTTATCCAAAATTTATCATTACTTATGTTAGGGTGTACCAACCAGACACCAAAAATGTTGTCGATGGTAGCCATTCAGTTGTATGATTGTTCACCCCTATGGCCCTCAACACCATGCTGAGAATTCCCTTCCAACTAGAAACCATTACACTCTCCCTAGAGGAGTGCTAAGAGTACACAGAGAGTAATGATAAGGCAATTTGGGATATTATTAACTCTTGTTGGCTTTCCAAGAGAAGGTATAAGGTCTCTAGGATATCTAAGAGTCTCAAGCTAGAAGAATTTAATGAATTACCCTAGTATGTTATTTTTATGGCCACTAGGATCTATGGAGTACCCACTACAAAAAAAATTGAACCATAAATGTTCTTAATCTTGATTTGTGTGTTAGAGGGGAAGAAGAAGTTAGACTGAGCTACCATACTTAGTGACAATATGCATAAGGAGATGATGCAACTCCAAGCTACAATTCTTTCAAAGGAGACATTCATAGGTACATTCTACATGTCCTCTTATTTGATGTACAATTTAGTGTACAATAGGACATTCTAGGGGATCCTTAGGAACCCCAATGGATGGTTTTAAAAACAATTTTTGTAGATTATATAAGTACTATTTCAACACCATGATGAGTGTCTTCTTTCCTTTAAGAAGCCTCAATAGAATGTCCAGGGTGGCCAAGGAAGTGATTGAAAAATATGGCACCTCTTACATTCAATTCAGGACATTCACATATATCAGGATGAGTGGTTACTTAGGGTGCCCAAATAAAATGCCAAGGTACTTAGATGATAAATTGGTAGTAATGGAGTTGAGTCGATAAACAGTGCCCCTGCATGAAATGATAATAGCCAAGAAAATAAACAATCCCTTCAAATTTCTAGTTGTAATTAGATATTATTCATGTCCTTATGTTGCCAAGGTGAAGGGGTTAGAATAGGAAATTGGCCAATATTCAATTGATGAGATTTTGCCCAAGCCCAACTATGACATTAGGTCGTTAGTTAATATGGTAAAAAATGTGGTCTTGTACCAATCACATTATGAATACATTTGGTCTGACTGAACCACTAAGGAAGATGTCAAAAAGTTGGATTATATGAGGTTGATGGTATAGGAGGTTATTGTCTATAATATCATTCTTGTTCCCAAAGACATGGTGGATGACAAAATGACATTAGCTTTAGTGTATAATACGAACAATATTGAGGCCCAACCCATCTCACAAATATATTTTGATGCTCAAGAAATTGATTCTATCCCATGGAGATCATTTCCAATTATGAGAAGAACCTTCAGGTGGCTAAATGAAAATGGGGTTGACCTTGGCATATATGACACCCATTCCCTCCAAGAACTCAAGAAAATTAAGGAGATAAAAGGTTTCCTCCCTGAATATAGCGGTGATCCTATGGCTCCATAACCAGTAGTGAAGGGTAAGGGCACGTGTAAACTTAGTGATGTTGATTTCACTAAACTAGTTGATATAGAGTCAATAATAGTGGCACAATCCAAACTTGGATTATCTTTTTCAAAGATAATAAGATTAGCAGAGAATTGGGATAAAATTCTCATGGGGGAGGTTACGCTAGCTAGAACCACCCCAACATCCATTTCAGGAGAGGGAGCCCCAACAGTGCTAACCATTCCAGTGGCTATCCCTATGGCCAAGCCAGCTACAGTTACACATGTTCCACCTATGCAACAAGCAACAACAGTCCCTCCCCCAAAGATATAGTCAAGAATAAGAGGATGTGATGATGAAGGGGAGTATCCCAATCAAAAAAGAGTTAAGAATGCTCTATAACCTCCAAGTGGACCACCTATGAAGAATATGGAGGTTGCATTCAAAGACATATCGTCCAAATAGGTCCGTGTGATGAGAAAGGAGGACCAAGCCTCATATGCCCAAAGGATAAAGGATATGAGTGAGTAGGAGGATTCAGATGAAGGTAGACCCATTGTTAAAGTAATGAAAAAGCAATGTGTCTTCACTCCTCCTCAAGTAAAGATTGGGTAGATAACTCATAGGGGAAGGCCCCAAACCCTAGTAAAGGTCCCAACAATGCGCTTACTTATAGAAGAGGGATCCCCAATGATAGAGAGCAAAGGTAATGAGGGAGATGTCCAACCTCATATGAGCCTTTGTCTTTTGATGATGTTACATAGGTCAGTGTTGAGGCAACCATACAAGCTCATGCCCCTTATGAAAAAGAGGTTATTTCATCAGATATAGAGACATTTGTTGATAATGTCATCACCCAACCATTAGTGCAGGGTGATCAGGGTTGAGTTGAAAAATTAAATAATGCTGATGATAAAGTTGAGGAAGAGCCCAAGTAGAGTATTCAAGATGCCATTGTTTTTGAGGTGGCGACTGAGCATGAAGGCTCACAATAGGCTCTAGATGTACCACAAGGTTTTCTTCCCCATTTGGAGGTTTTGGGTCCAACACTAGAAGAGAAGGTGAGTATGGAGGAAGGTGGGAGAGTAAATGTTAGGGTGTGGAGCTAAAAGCTTCACCAAGGAGCACACTATGATAGTTTTGGGTCTACACAGACACCAGCATCGGTCAGGAGCGACCGACATCGGTCAGGTGCAGTTGCAGAGGCACCGGTGTTGGTAGTGGGTCGACCGACGGTGGTCACAGGCAAGCAGCAGGAACCGACGTCGGTTACCTGTGCGTCCAGAAAGCTATTTTTGAGGACAGAAGCGAGTGTTTGCATGATGAGTTTAAGTTGTAGTCTTAAGCTCGCGTCTCTATTATTAGTAATATTATTTTTAGAGCCCTTGTTCAAGAGGCTTAACTGTTTGTTGTAAGTGCATGCTCAAGTCTCCTAATTCTATATGTAGAATTAGATCTTCTTAGCTTTGTGTGAATTATTGTAGTAGTTCATTGTATTTAGTATGTTGAAGAACAGTACAGAATTGAATCAATCCAAGTTTGTTGGAGTTGATTGTTCTTGAGAGAGAGAGCTCTTGAGGAATAGAGATCTATTGAGAGATCCATACATCTAGGAGAGGTGTGGAAGAAAGAAGTTTCTTCAATTGTATTCCTTTTGTAAAGAGTTTGTTAATACAAGTTTTCAGGGTGGTTTCTTGTATCTCTTGTTCTTGTTGTTTATCATTCTAGTTACTTGTCTATCTGATTTATTTCCGCGTTCATTGCTTTCACAAGTGTAATATATTGTTGGTTGATCCCCAACAAGTGGTATCAGAGCCAGGTTCACTAACAGGTGGTTCAGATCTGTGTAGTGTGTATTGATTACAGGTTCTCACAGGGGTTTCTATAGGGATTTCTGTTTGAGTGGGAGAAGCAATGGTAGATGAAAGTAAACTGAGAATGGAAAAGTTCAATGGCAAAAATTACCAACATTGGAGAATGTAGATAGAGGATTATCTGTATCAGAAAGATCTCTACTTACCGTTAGGTGGGGTTGCAAAGAAGCCCAAAGACATGGAGGATGAAGAATGGGAAGTTCTTGACAGAAAGGCTCTGGGGTCTATAAGACTAAGTCTAGCATCCACTGTGATATCCAATTTATCACAGGCAAAGTCTACGGTAGAGTTGATGACTACGTTAGCAAATTTGTATGAAAAACCCTCAGCTTCTAATAAGGTATATCTTATGAAGCAGTTATTTAATTTGCATATGAATGAAGGTGGATCTGTTTCTACTCATCTGAATGATTTCAATGGAATTGTGAATCAATAAAGTTCCGTCAATATAATGTTTGATGATGAAATAAAAGCTCTTTTAATATTATGTTCTTTGCCTGAAAGCTGGCATGGCTTAGTAATGGCAGTAAGTAATACTGCATCTGCATCAAATATTTTGAAAGTAGAGGATGTTGTTAGTGTTATCTTGAATGAGGAAATACGCAGGAAAAGCATAGAAGAGACATCTGGGAACATTTTAAGTTTTGAGAGCAGGGGGAGGCAGAAAGATAAGAGCAAGAGGAGATCAAGATCAAAGTCTAAGGTGAGAGGAAGATCCAAATCCAGGAATGGCAGGAAGCCACAATGCTGGAATTGTGGAAAGACTGGGCACATAAGCAGAGATTGTTGGTCAAAGCCTAAGGAGGACAATCAGCATGAAGGAAAGGAAGAAGCCAAGGTTGCAGGTATTGCACAAGATGCTTTAATTTTCTCTCTGCATAATAATATAGAATCTTGGGTGTTAGATTCTGGTGCATCTTTTCATGCTACCCCTAACAGGGAATATTTTAGTGACTATATCCATGGAGATTTTGGAATAGTGTATCTAGGGGATGATGAGCCCTGTAAAATAATTGGCAAAGGTAAAGTGCAGTTGAAGATGCAGAATAGCAACACATGGGTGTTGAGAGATGTGATGCATGTTCCTAGCTTGAAGAGAAATTTGATTTCTGCAAGAAAGTTAGGGGATGAGGGTTGTACAGTAACTCTCACAGCAGAATCTTGGAAGGTGACCAAGGGTGCACTTGTTATGGCCAGAGGTAAGAGAGAAGGTACTCTCTATTTGTGTAATTGTGTTACTAACAAATCTCCTTCTGTATTATCTACTTCAGATGTGGATGCTAAATTGTGGCACTCAAGGCTTGGCCACATGAGTGAGAAGGGGATGTCAATTCTTAAGTCCAAAGGTATGCTTTCAGATTTAAAAGGCATAGATCTAGAGTTTTGTGAGCACTGTGTATTTGGTAAACAAAAAATGGTTAGTTTTCTCAAGATTGGGTCTACTAAGAAGAGGCATAAGTTGCAGCTTGTTCACACAGACGTGTGGGGACCGGCTCAGGTTGCTTCCATTGGAGGATCACAGTACTATGTATCTTTCATAGATGATGCTACAAGGAAGGTATGGATCTATTGTATTAGAAGAAAATCTGATGTATTTGAGACTTTTAAGATTTGGAAAGCTATGGTTGAGAATGAAACAGATAAAAGACTGAAGTGCCTAAGATCTGACAATGGCGGTGAGTTCTGCAGTTATAAGTTCAGAGATTATTGTTATATGCATGGAATCCACAGGCAAAGGATGGTTCTAAGGACACCTCAGTAGAATGGAATTGCTGAAAGGATGAACAGGACAATAATGGAGCGTGCAAGATGTATGAGATTGCATGCTGGTTTGCCCTTACAGTTTTGGGCACAAGCTGTTGACACTGTAGTATACCTGATTAACAGAGGACCCTCTACAGCTCTGGATGGTGGTATTCCAGAAGAGGCATGGACAGGTAAAAAGGTTGATCTCTCATATCTCAAAGTTTTTGGTTGTGAAGCCTTTGTGCACATAGATACAGAAAATAGAAAGAAGCTTGATGCTAAGTCTATGAGGTACACATTTATTGGCTATGGCTCAGATGATTTTGGTTACAAATTGTGGAATCTCAAAACTAACAAGGTAATTAGGAGCCGTGATGTTATTTTCAATGAAAGAGTGATGTACTGTGATCAGCTAAGGAAGTTAAATCAATTTGAGCAGAGCAATGGTGAATTGGACGAGGTAAAGGTCCAATATGAGCTCGCGAGAAAAAGAAATAATCACTTGCAGGAAGACACAGAGACTGACGTCGATAGGGTAGGAACCAGCGTCAGTAGAACAGAAACTGAGGTCGGCCATACAGAGACCAACGTCGACAGGACAGGCACCGACGTCGATCAGACAGAACCGGCGTCGGCCAGTAACAGGTCTGGAGGTGACCGAGGTCGATCACTGTCAGAGAATTTGGGTGGACAGCGTGTTGTGAACGAGTCTCAGACACCCATCAGGAGGTCAAAAAGGGTGAGTAAGCCTCCAATTAGATATTCTCCTTCTTTATTTTATCTATTGCTAACTGATGGTGGAAAACCAGAGAGTTTTGAAGAAGCAATACAGGTGGAGTCCAAGAGTCAGTGGGAGCGTGGCATGGTTGAGGAGTTGGAGTCCTTAAGAGAGAACCAAACATGGGATTTGGTTGAATTGCCAGCAGGTAAAAGAACATTGAAGAACAGATGGACTTACAGGTTGAAAGAAGGTGAGAATGGACAGATGAGATATAAGGCCAGATTGGTGGTAAAAGGATTTGCACAAAAGCCAGGTATTGACTTTGGTGAGATTTTTTCTCCTATTTTTAAAATGACTTCTATAAGGGTTGTATTGTCTTTGGTTGCTTTTGAGGATTTGCATCTTGAGCAGCTAGATGTTAAGACAGCATTTCTTCATGGAGATTTGGATGAGGAAATATATATGGAACAGCCAGAAGGATTTGAGATCAAGGGTAAGGAGAAGTTTGTGTGCAGATTGAAGAAAAGCTTGTATGGCCTCAAGTAAGCTCCTAGGCAATGGTACTTAAAATTTGACAGGTTTATGACTGAGCATGGCTACAGTAGGTGTCAATCTGATCATTGTGTGTATTTCAAGAGATTTGATAACGGTAGATATATTATTCTATTGTTGTATGTAGATGATATGCTGGTTGCAGGATCACACATGCAGGATATCTCTGAGCTTAAGGTAAAATTAGCTCAAACATTTGCTATGAAGGATTTGGGAGCAGCAAAGAAAATCCTTGGCATGAGCATTAAGAGAGACAGGAAAAATCACAGGTTGATATTGTCTCAAGAAGATTATGTGGACAAGGTGTTGAAACGGTTCAATATGCAGGATGTTAAATCGGTAAGCACACCTTTGGCTAGACATTTTAAGTTGAGTAAAGAACAATGTCCTAATTCATATGATGAGGTAGAGTACATGAGTAAGGTTCCATATTCTTTCGCAGTAGGGAGTTTGATGTATGCAATGGTGTGTACTAGACCGGATATTGCCCAAGCAATGGGAGTTGTAAGTAAGTATATGGCCAATCCAGGTAAAGAACATTGGAAAGCAGTTTAGTGGATCCTTAGATATCTGAGAGGAACCAGCAGTAGGCACTTGTGCTATGGAGGTTTAGATACTTCTCTACATGGTTATGTAGATTCAGATATGGCAGGTGATTTGGATGGCAGGAGGAGCACTACAGGTTATGTTTTCACTGTAGGTGGAACGGCGGTTAGCTGGATATCTAAGTTGCAGAAGGTTGTTGCCTTGTCAACTACAGAAGTAGAGTATATTGCAGCCCCAGAGGCTAGCAAAGAGATGATATGGATGACACGGTTCATGGATGAGCTTGGTAGGGAGCATGAGAGTTACAGATTATATAGTGACAGTCAGAGTGCAATCCATTTGGCTAAGAATTCAGCCTTTCATTCAAGAACAAAGCACATACAACTAAGGTACCATTTCATACGACAGGTATTGGAAGATGGTGAGTTGAAGCTAGAGAAGATCCATACAGATAGGAATCCTGCTGATATGTTAACCAAGCCAGTTACAAAGGAGAAGTTGAATCTTCATTCAACTTCTGTTGGTCTTCATGATTGAGCTGAAGATGGAGGAGCTAGAAGATGTTGTTGTACAGGTACTGGTGCAGTTGTTTATCTCCAAGTGGGAGATTGTTAGGGTGTGGAGCTAAAAGCTTCACCAAGGAGCACACTATGACAGTTTCGGGTCTACACAGACACCAGCGTCGATCAAGAGCGACCGACATCGGTCAGGTGTAGTTGCAGAGGCACCGGCGTTGGCAGTGGGTCGGCCGACGGCGGTCACAGGCAAGCAGCAGGAACTGACGTCGGTTACCTGTGCGTCCAAAAAGCTATTTTCGAGGACAGAAGCGAGTGTTTGCATGATGAGTTTAAGTTGTAGTCTTAAGCTCGCGTCTCTATTATTAGTAATATTATTTTTAGAGCCCTTGTTCAAGAGGCTTAATTGTTTGTTGTAAGTGCATGCTCAAGTCTCCTAATTCTATATGTAGAATTAGATCTTCTTAGCTTTGTGTGAATTATTGTAGTAGTTCATTGTATTTGGTATGTTGAAGAATAGTACAGAATTGAATCAATCTAGGTTTGTTGGAGTTGATTGTTCTTGAGAGAGAGAGCTCTTGAGGAATAGAGATCTATTAGAGATCCATACATCTAGGAGAGGTGTGGAAGAAAGAAGTTTCTTCAATTGTATTCCTTTTGTAAAGAGTTTGTTAATACAAGTTTTTAGGGTGGTTTCTTGTATCTCTTGTTCTTGTTGTTTATCATTCTAGTTACTTGTCTATCTGATTTATTTCTGCGTTTATTGCTTTCACAAGTGTAATCTATTATTGGTTGATCCCCAACAGTAAATTTTCAAATGGGTACCCCCACCCCTACAATAATATATAAAGAAGTGTATGATTTTAATAAAGGTGTTGAGGAGGATGCTTTAGGAGAATTCACTTTAATTGAAGTTCCACAAAGTCTTCTTCCTCACATCAAGGTCCATGACCTAATTCATACTAAGGTTCTTGAGGCCATGACTAGTGAAGAGTTGATTGAAGGTTCTAAGGACATCATCATAGCCTCATCCATGAATAAAACCCAAGAAAATATAGAAGGTGAAATGGTTACGCAACCTTCTAACAAGTTAGTTGAATAAGGAAGTTCAATTAAGAAATTGCTCAATGAATCTCATTAGCTCGAGTCAGAGTTCTATGTTTTGGAGCAAATAGAGCCAAACTTGAAAAAGAAACATGGAGTAGATAAGGGTGGCAAGGAGAATGAGATTGATCAAGACATTTAGCAATTTTTAATGAGCCTACAACCTAAGCCTATGGTGCTCCCTACATCTAACTCATCATTAACACCATCCCTAGTTATCTCAAGGCCATCAACAATGTCTACAACTTCGATAGGATTTCAGACCAGGCCTCTTCTATTGATCAAGGAGAAAGTAAAATAAAAGGGAGACATTATGAGAAAGATAGGGGAGATTGACATAATGAAGATAATTTAGGCACATAAGGCCAAGCCTGCTAAACATTCCAAAACCACCTTCACCACCACAGGAGAAAGGAATGTCAATATAGCTATCCCTCCACCCAATGCATTAAAAAATAATGCTCCCCTTGAAATTTAATCTATCTATATTTATAATCTAGGGGAGACATCATGGAATGAGTTAAAGCATAGCCCACAAGTCTTGGCTAACATGGTGGTGCACAGGATGGATAAAGATAAAGCCACCATGGAAGAATTGAAGGTAGAAAACCAAGCTATGATCTAGTCGGCAAAAGTTACTGAGTGAGCCTAAGGCAGTGACTCTAACTGCTATCAAGGCTCTAGGTTCTCTCCATCTCACACACACATCATTTGACTCTGACCAGATTGATGATTTAAAGACTAGAGGATGAGCAATAGAAGAATGACAATAAGACTTGGGCACTAAGGCCAAATAAATAATCCACTTGACATTCAAATGCCTGAATGACATAGTGGAAAATAAAAGGGAGTGTGATGCACAAATGTTTTTCTATGAGGTAGACACTATGAGATGGGAGGAAGCTCGATGAAAGGAGGAGGAGATCTGTGGGATGAACATGGATACTTTGATCGTGGAAAATATAATTTCTCCAAATGATCAGAACTAGCCAAAGGAATGTCAAATAATGATCAAGCATCATTTGATGATGCTCAAAGATGGCCTCTTTGATCTAAAAGGAAAAAAATAATCTCTTAAGACTACCATGAGGGAGATAGAGGTTATGCTAAGGAAGATGGTGAGCCTTGACGGTGTAATTAATTTGGGGAACAAGGTAGTGTGTGTTGCTCTGAAGAACCTCATTAATGTACCTCAAGAATCCTTTGATATCCATAAGATAAAGCAATTGGTGTCACTTGATAAATCTTGTGGCCAACTCAAAGGACTTGTTAGACAAAATCAAACTACTCTTCAGTGGACTATTGATTATCTTGAAGAACACAGAGTCAAATTCAAATACTAAGCAGGCCCAGACCATAGAAATCTCACCCCCATGCTTGATGAATATATCAAGTACAAAAATAGGTTGGCAAAGGACTCCATCATTTAGTGTCCATTTACCTTCACTCTCCTTTCTTTTCCCTCTTCTTTTCTCATTTCCCATTGGGAAACCATTGTACTCCACCCGTTAGTGGCACGTCCCTTTCAAGGGAATTTTTGTAATCATGTACATAGGGATGGGAAGTTATATTTATTGTGCAAGATGACAAAGGTTTGTTTTATCTCTGATTGGATCATTCTCCACATGGATAACAAGAAATATTCTACCTTAGTAGAGGACCAATTTTGCCATCAACATAGAAGCACGTGCATAGTCTGAGGAATCATGTTTGTTACAAGATCTAATAGACTCTAGGCCTATTAAGGAATCTTCCAACTAGATCATCTATGGGAATATGCTAAGGCTTAGCACAATTGTATAAGTAAAGGGGGAATGTTCCTTTACAACAGTCAGTTAAAATTTTGAGTCAAGAGTTATAGCCTCAAAGAGTTCTCACTATGTGACCCCCTGGTGCCAAATTGGTTTCTATTGTAAACTCATTGGCAAGCTTTGAGAGCATCATACATATCTCCCTTGTTACAGGATTTTCTTACATAGTGTACATTTGTTATGTCGTCAACTACACATTCTATGCATTTTTAGTTTAATTGATAAATGAAATTTGTTGGTGGTTCCCATTCCTTTTTTTGTTGTTATAACACAATGCCATGTTTTACATGCTTAGCTGATTGGTGATCTAATGTATTCCTCTTTATGGTAGTCATCTAGAGAGTATATCTAGATTATAAAATCTTTTATGTCTTGAGATTTGGAAACAGGGTGTTGACAGCCTTTTTAAGGGTAGTCCTGGGCTTGTGGATTTAATTAAGAAGTGTTTTGGAAGAACCCCATTTATGCATGGTTTCAATTTCATTTGTTCAAAATTGGTGTTACATTTGTTGGTAGAGATGATGTGGAAATTTACTTGAATTCCTTCATGCTCATGTATTAACCCTCCACTTTTAATCTATATTAACTAAAAAATTTGACCTGCCCTATTGTACCCTATATATAACACATCCTTTGCATATCTGAATTGTTATTTGCCTACAAACACCTAAATATTGTATATTGGGCATGTGTTTGCATTTTGTGTGTTAAAGATCAGCATTGCAATCTCTTATTCAACCCCCTATTGTTGAAGATTATTAAGAATGGAAATTGTAATGATATCCATGTATGTCTTTAGTATCTTGTGTTTAGCCTAGAACATTTTCTCATTCCATGTGACAACCCTTGCTGGGTGGATTGACGAAGTTTGGTTATGTTCTAGTCAAATTTATATCTCATTGTGCCAAAAATCCCCATGAAGATTGAGTTGCAGAATCCCTTCATGTGAGAAAGCTACCCTTTAGGTTCTCTCACCTTCATTTAGGCAGAGCCAGAAATAGTAGGGAATTGACCATACCCTTTGTAGGTGCCTCCTAGTAATTTTCTAAGCCTAGTTTAGACATGATGTCAAACCCATCCCCAGCTATGACACATTAAGCAGGTTTTCAATTTTTACTTGCCACTACCTTTAGGTGCGCAAGGCCAAGCATTAGAGGTGCATAATTGGGAACCAACACCCAATGCCTACCTACTCCCCCACTCTCACCTCAGAGTGAGGGAGAGCCTAACCAATATATTACCCCAACTCTTCCCTCTATGCATACTATTCATGTGGTCACAAGATCATAATAGAAAGATAAGGGGAAGGTAAAAGTGTCCATCCCATATACGTATCCATCTTCTACTTCCTAGCCTAATCAAACCCAAGCATCTCCATCATTAGCCAAACCTAAGGTATCTATCTTAGATTCCTCTTAATCTAACCCCTCTGAATCCATCTGAAGAGTGGTTCTCAAACAACTTCACCAAACCTTGGCAAAGATGAACCTGTATGAATTGATTTCTACCTCACCCCATCATCACCATGTAATGATAGAGGCATTGCAATCAATAGATGTCCAACCTAAAGACCCTCAACCTCTAGCGGCCTTTGTTGGTGCTCTCCATATGTCCAACTTTGTCACCTTCAAAGATTCAAAAATACCTCCCATCCACCCTGATGACCCAGATCCCCCTCTTTTCATCACTGCCTACATCAATCAAACCTACACCAAATAGGTTATGATTGATGGTGGAACTAGTATTAACATCATCTCCTCTCATGCCTACAATCAACTTCAACTACCAAATAATGTCATGTCTGAAACCTTGGTCATCCTCCGATCCTTTAATGACACCATGGCCACTACTCTGGGAACTATTATCCGTTATATCTGTGTAGGACCTCGTACACTCCCCAAACTCTTTTATGTAGTGGAAGGGAAATTCTAGTATAATGTTTTGTTGGGATGACCTTAGATTCACTTCATGGGTTGTGTACCCTCTACCCTTCATCATTGCTTCAAATTTGAGCATGAAGGCTAGATCATCACCATCTAAGCTGACCCAAGCCCCTTCTAATCATGTAATATGACTTATCAACCCAACAATGTCCTTATAACTTCATCTAACACACCCTCATTATCCAAATACAAACCCTCAACCACAAAAGTTAACATCATATCTTATTCCACTAATGAGGCATCTATTAGCTCATCCATCCCCTTGAATCAAATTCCCACCATAGACCCCTTGGAATCAAAATTCCAACACCTTTCACTTGGGGAATAACACCTTTTAGCCCTTAATGCCTTCCCTACTCCCCATGAGTATGGGTAACATACTAACCAACCTAGGTATGACCCCAATATCGGAGCCATTATTCCCTTTGGACCTCCAAACTATCAAACCTATTTCTTCTATGAGGGATTTGACAAACCCCTTGGCACTTCTACAACTTCTCTTTCACCTAAACCATTCACCGTTGGCTTCTCCTATCTCGATAAACTAAGCTTCTCTAGGACATACCTTTATAGGTGTGCTTGGAAGGGCTTTGGTCTTGGGCGATATGAGTAGGGGCCACATGCATTTCTTCACATTAAGACTTTAAAACCCCATGAGAAACATAGCCTAGGTTTCTCTCCATCAGACCAATAAACCAACTCACCTCCCATCACCATCATTGATGAGGAGATCACATCCTCACCAATTACCTCATCACCATAATAGGAAGATTCCAACATCATCCCTCCTAACTTTTTTTTCCATCAACATGATCAGCCTCACCCCCTAACATATCAAAAGGATAGGGAGACCATAACCATCCCTATGACCCATCCTAAAATGATAGGAGATTACTCTCATACCATTAATACCATTTAGTGTCAAGATGATGATTCCATTCTCACCTATATTGGTGCACCTGATTCTTCCATCCAAAAATATTTGCCTCTTAAGACTTTAACCATATTGAATAAATCCACCATAGATATCAACTTAGGTACCCCAGATGATCCACACATTGTCAAAATCGGCCAATCATTAAATTTTGAAGAGCTTCAAAACATCCACTCCTTCCTTCAAGATTACAGAATAGCATTTGCTTAGTCTTATACTGACATGCCTGGCATTGACCCCTCTATCTCTACCCACAACATAGTCACCCACTGTGATGCCAAATCCATTAGGCAAAAACTTTAATGAATGTACCCTCGCATAGCCCTTCTCATCAAAGAAGAGCTTCAACATCTCTCCATCAATTTCCTTCAACCTATTGACTACCCCCAATGGGTCTTGAATGTCATGCCTACCACCAAATCCACAGAGGGACTACACATTTGTGTCCACTTTCATGACCTCAACTTTGCTTGGCCAAAAGATGAATTTCCTCTACCAAGTATTGACCAACTAGTTGTCTTACAAGCGACCATGAGATGTTATCTCTTATGGATGGGTTTTTGGGTTATAATCAGATACTGATTGCCCCTAAAGATTAGCACAAAACTATTTTTATCACCCCATGGGGGACCTTATATTATAGGGTGATGCCTTTTGGACTAAAGAATGTTGGTGCAACCTACCAATGTGTCATGACCTACATCTTCCATGACCTTATCCATAAAATCATTGAAGAATATGTTGATGACATTTTTGAGAAATCCAAATATCATAAAGATCATTTGACCATTCTTAAGATTATCTTTAAGTGCCTCATTTATTACCATGTCTACCTTAACCCCAATAAGTGCATTTTTAGGCTTTTGTCAAGCAAACTCCTTGTCCTTATCATCTCCCTTCGGGGAATTGAAGTTGACCCAAAAAAAATCAAAGCAATCCTTGACATGCCTCCTCCAACCCACCTTCAGTAACTTTGTAGCCTACAAGGGAAGCTCCAATCCATTCATCAATTTATCTCTTAGCTCGTGGACCAATGATAACCCTTCCATCACCTTCTGAAGAATGATGTATATTTTAAGTGGAATGATGACTATTAAAAGGCCTTTAATTCACTTAAAGTGTACCTCTTATCTCCACCTATCCTCACCCCCCTAAAGATTACCAACCTTTCTACCTTTATATCTTAGCCATAGACCACTCCCTAGGGGAAATGCTTGCTCATAAAGATGAACAGCACAAAGAGCAAGCCACCTACTACATTAGTCACATGCTTGTAGAGTATGAGACTCAGTACACCCATACTAAGAAGCTTTATTTAGCTTTAGTTTTCATGGCCACCAAACTCTACCACTACCTTATTAACCACAAAACCTATGTCATAACCAATACCAACCCACTCAAGTACATGCACTCTAAGCCATACCAAAACCAATGTATGTCCAAGTGGCTCATGCTTTTAGTTGAGTTTGACCTTGAGTTTCTTAGGCAGAAGTCAATTAAAGGGCAAGTCATTGTTGACCAATTAGTTGACACACCATTACTAGGCAACTAGCCTCCTCCTATTGAGTTTCCAAATGAGTTCATCGTGACCCTTTCTCAAGCAGACTTCACCTACCAAGTAACCATGTTCTTTGACAGGTCAAAGTGTCAACATGGTGGGGGAGCCAACATCATCTTTATTCCCCTTCACGGTGAACCCATTCCTTTATCTTTCAAACTAGATTTTGAATGTACCAATAATATGGTTGAGTATGAAACCCTAATCATAGGCGTTCAAATTACATTAGCTTTGGGATCAAAATGATCAACATCTTTGGTGACTCTCAACTTGTGGTCAATCAAAACAATGGCTCTTATCAATGCAAGAATGATGTTTTTCAATAGTACAAAAAGTTAGTTGATGAACTCTTAACATCATTTAAGCATTATCACATCTAAACTACCCCATGATCTACAAACATGTTTGTCAAAACCATAACTTCCCTCACCTCTTATATCTTGTCTACACCATCAGACTCTAAGTTATCCATCATTATCCATCACCTTATCAAGCCCTCCTATATCAAATCAAATTCTCCCACCATCTTCAATGTGGAGGAAAATCAACTTGACCTTTGGTATCAACAGATCTTCGACTATCTCAACTTAACCATTATCAAAATTATCTATAAACATGGCTTTGATGGCCTCCTCTTCCACTACCTACATAGTCATGAAGCCTCACATGTTATCAAAGAAATGCATAATGGGATCTATGGGGGACACTTTAGTGGCTTAGCTATTGCCAAACATATCCTTCACCTTGGTTACTATTGGTTGAACCTTAACCAAGACTATTGTGATTATGTAAAAAAGTGTGTCAAATGTCAACAACATGCCAATTTACATCATGTACCTAACCATAGTCTTCATGTCTCCACAAATTTTTGGCCTTTTTCACAATGGGCTTTGGACCTAATTGGTGAAATAAACCCCCATTATTCATTACCACATCATTATATCATCATTGTAATAGAATATTTCACTAAGTGGGTCAAATTTGTTCCTCTAGTCTCAACCAAAGTAGAAAATATTATCGACTTCATCAATCATCATATCATTTGCAATTTTAGTGTTCATCATAAAATTATCACCGAAAATGGCAAATATTTTAAAAACAAGCAAGTCTAAGGTCTTTGTGACACATTTGGGATTAAGTTAAGATTCTCCTTACCCTATCATCCTTAAGAGAATGGACATGCAAAAGCCTCTAATAAAAATCTCAACAACATGCTAACTAAATAGTTAATGCATCTGGTCAGGATTGGTTTCTGCACATCCCTTTTGCCCTATGGGCATATCATACTAGCATACGAACCCCTATAGTTTCTACTCCTTTCTCTCTAGTTTTTAGATCAGAGGTTGTTTTGCCTCTCAAAGTCCAAATCCCATCTCTTCATATCTCTATGCAAGATCTCATTTCTAAAGATGATTATTATCAGCATTATTTAGCCCAGCTTGAGCTACTTGATGAACATCATCTAGCCACCCTTACCCATCTTCATGTCTATCAAGAGTGCATCAAGCATGCTTATAACAAACACCTTAAAGTATGATAATTCAACATCAAAGACCTCATCCTAAAGGAAAATCAACATGTCACCAATATGGAGAAAAGAAAGTGGGGAAACTTTTTTTAAAATTGGATTGGACCCTATATCATAATGCACAAGTATGGATTAAGAGCTTACCAATTATCTTCTCTCGAAGGCAACCCATAACCTAAATCCCTCAATTCTTTGCATCTACATCCTTTCTTTTCTTAAAGAGGATCAAACTCACCCTTTGTCTACCTTAAGCTCATCCGTTGCTTTCCAACCACATTCATCTCCCTACTTTAGGGACAACTGGTTAACACTGAGTCATGTGATTTTCCACACAATCATATCCTAATCTTGAACAATTTTTACCATGGCTCTACCCATGGTATGATTCTCATGTTACTTTTCACCCCTCCAACAGGATGAATTCCCATGATCATTGTCACCTAAACCTTTTTTCACCTACTTACCTTCTTGTGATTTTATTTTTGCCTCCATAAAGGCCAACCTTTAAGCTTATACAGGTAGGTCTATGTCAAGAAAAAATATCAAATCAAAGAAGCAAAGTCATAACCACATACAATCCTAGGTTATTCCTAAGCATTCACAGTCTGTTCCCTTGAAGGATAGTTTCATAAGCATACCAAAATTACTCAAATATAAGGTGGACTACTCCCTTAAAGGATAGCTATCACAAAGCCTTAAACAAAGCGAGTAAACTTAGAAGACTCCCTTGAAGGATGGATGTGTAAATCATTTGTCAAAAGCATAAAAATTTATTAGAAGCTTCCTACCTCAATCAGCTTCCAATAAATAACAATAAAGTCAAAGACCCATTATCGAAATCACCATAAAATTAAACTAATCTTGAAAGCCACAATTGGCTCTCAAAAGCAAAATAAGTTCGAAGCCACAATCGGCTTTCACAAATAGACTTCCTAGATCGATCAATCTACACATTTCATCACATAGACTTGTTTATATTGACTCTTTGGTGACCTATAGAAGAGGCATCCTAGTCTCACAATAAGGTTCCATTTTCATCCATCTCCCCTATATACACTGTAAAGCAAGGGATTTTGAGCTCACTTGACCTTATGTGATCAAGATACCTTTTTTAACCAACTAACAAATGCTAATGTGAAGCATTTGAAGGGCTTATGTTCCTTAAGCCAATCCAACTTCAAGTTTTATTTTAGACCTTGCCAAAGAAGAAGTATCATGCCCTCTTCTTATCCTCTCATAATTGGTTGATATATATTCACTTGGGCATTTATCTCTTGATTATCTTCCCTTTATCTCATCTAATGTTGTTATTCAACCTACTTTATGTCAGGATCCTCCTTAGAGTACTATTGATTACCTTTGTATAAGCAACTAAACATGGAATTAAACCAGAAGTAATATGTAACTAGAATTCAGAAACAGCAAAGAATAGGTGATACGAGAAATAATACAATATGTATTAACACTCTTCCAGAAGGAAATACAATGAAGAAATCTCACTCTTCCCACACCTCTTAGGTGTACAGTAATTCTCCCTTAAGAGTTCTCTCTCTCTCAATTAATTACAACCAACTCAAACACTGAGTTGTTCCCTCTAGTGACAATCAACCCAATGGTTATTGTTGCCTACTCTCATCCACAGACCTTCTTGATCTTCCACCCTACAAATCTAATTGGTCTTGCTTACACCGTGTGTTGCAGATCTTCTTGATCTTGCTACCCCGTAGATCTAACTGAGCTTGCACACACACACCCATAGATCTTCTTGATCTTGCTACCCCATAGATCAACTGACCTTGCTTACCTGGAGATCTTCCTGATCTTGCACTCTTGTAGACCTTCTAGATCTTACACTTGAGGATCTAATCCTTCTTAGTCCTTATTACAATACAACCCCATGGGTCTCTTAAATAGATCCCAAAACAAACAATAATTAGAAATGCAAACTCAAGACTAAAATTAGTCTTTACATGCAAACTAATTGTTCGTCTAAAATTAGAACAGTTCTGGAACGCACAGATGACCGATGTCGGTCACTGTCTATCTAGAGATGACCAATGTCGACTGATGAATAATCGATGTCAACATATTCCCTAACCAATGTCAATTTTTGTAGCTGAATATAACCGATGTCGGTTGACCCCTAACCGATGTCAGTTGGCTCTGACCGATGTCAGTTACTATGTCATCCAGCAACCTCCACATTTGCACAACAGTGAAGCTTTTAGCTCCACAACTTAACAACCTCCCACTTAGAGATAAACAATTGCATCTATACCTATACTTGTACATCCTCTAATTTGTTTCCAGCTTGTATCTTTATCTTCAAGTTCAATCTTTAAGATCAACCACCAACAGTGAACACATATCCTGTGGTGCTTCTCCTGTCATCCAAGTCACCTGCCATATCTGAATCTACATACCCATGTAGAGAAGTGATTGACCCTGCATAGCATAAATACCTGCTACTGGTCCCTCTTAGATATCTGAGAATCCACTGAACTGCTTTCCAGTGCTTCTTTCCTGGATTGGCCATAAACTTGTTGACAACTCCCACTGCTTGGGCAATATCAGGTCTAGTACATACCATGTACCCAACCTCATCATGTGATTTAGGACACTGTTCATAGCTCAACTTGAACTGTCCAACCATAGGTGTGCTTACCGGTTTTGCATCCTGCATATCAAACCTCTCCACTACCTTATTCACATAATCCTCTTGAGACAAAATCAACGTATGATTTTCCCTGTCTCTAGAAATACTCATGCCAAGGATTTTCTTCA
Organism: Torreya grandis; assembly: GCA_037957365.1. Lineage (NCBI taxonomy): Eukaryota > Viridiplantae > Streptophyta > Pinopsida > Cupressales > Taxaceae > Torreya > Torreya grandis. The sequence continues at coordinate 1,313,917 of JARHVA010000761.1, read as the reverse complement.
CTACTCCTAAATCCTTCCTGGCACATGTCTGAGCTACTTTTACCTTTAGCTCAGTAATTTCCTACATGTGTGACCCTGTAACAAGCATATACACTACATACAGTAACAGAGTAATGTAGGTATCATTATCCAACCTGGTAAAATAAACACAATGGTCACATTGACATTGACTAAAGCCATGCTTTGTCATAAACCTGTCAAACCTCAAATACCACTATCCTAGAGCTTGTTCAAGACCATATAACCTGGCCTTCTATCTCACCTGTCCATTCTCTCCTTTCTTTAACCTATGAATCCATTCGTCTTTCAGTGCTTTCTTTCCAGCTAGCAACTCTACCAAATCCCACGTTTGGTTCTCTTCCAAGGAATCAATTTCCTCATTCATGCCATGCTCCCACTGTTTCCTGGATTCTACCTGCATTGCCTCTTTAAAAACTTCTTGGTTTTCCACCATCAGTGAGCAACAAGTAGTATAAAGAAGGGGAATAACGAATGTGAGGCTTACTTACCCTTTAAGACCTCTTCATGGGCGTTTGAGACTCATTAACAACTTGTTGTCTGTCCAAATTTTGTTTTAACAGTGACCGATCCCAGTCATCTCTCAATCTACACCTGATTGATGTCAATTCCATGTCACCGACATGATCGACGTCAGTTCTTACCTGATCGATGTCGGTTTCCACCTGCCTGACATCACCAACTTTGGTCTCCATCAGATCGATGTCAGTTCCTGCCTGATCGATGTTGGTTCTTACCTGACTGATGTCGATATCTGTGTTTTCCTGTGAGTGCTGATTTTTACCTATGAGCTCATTTTGGATCATAACCTTGTCCAAATCAACATTGCCCTACTCAGAATTATTCAGCCTTTTGAGCTGATCACTATCCATCATCTTCTCCTTGAAAACCAAGGCTTTCCAGTTCTTAAATATGTCAAAAACATTAGATTTCCTCTTTATTCAATAAACCCAATCCTTTCTTGTAGCATAACACTATGATCCTCTAATAGAAGCTCCCTGCGCTGGTCTCCACACGTCTGTGTGAACAAGCTCCAACTTGTGCTTCTTCTTTGTTGACCCAGTTGTGAGAAACCTCACTTTCACCTATTTTCCAAAAATACAATGCTCACAGAAATCTCGATCTATGCTTTTCAAATCTGAAAGATTACCTTTTGACTTAAGAACATTCATTCCCTTCTCACTCATGTGACCAAGCCTACAGTGCCACATCTTTGCATCTACATCTGAAGTAGATAAAACAGAAGGAGAATCAGTAATACAAATAGATAGATAAAGAGTACCTACTTTCTTACCTCTTGCTAATACAAGTGCACCCTTGAAAACTTTTCAATATTCTACTGTGAGAGTTACTGTGCAACCCTCATCACCCAACTTCCCTACAAAAATCAAATTCCTCTTCAGGATGGGTACATGCATGACATCCTTCAACACCCATGTGTTTCTAGTCTACAACTTCAACTGCACTTCCCCTTTGCCATTGAATTTCTCTATTCTTAGCTTACTTTCTTCTGCCATTGCTTTACTCCCACTCAAACAGAAACCCCTGTGAGTGACCTATAATCAACAAACACTAACACGCTCTGATGAACCTGTTAGTGAACCAAGCTCTGATACCAACTGTCAAAACCAAGCTCTGATACCAACTATCCGGATCCTCCTTAGAGTACAATTGATTACCTTTGTAGAAGCAATTAAACATGGAATTAAACCAGAAGTAATATGTAACTAGAATTCAGAAACAGCAAAGAATAGGTGATACGAGAAACAATACAATCTATATTAACACTCTTCTAGAAGGAAATACAATGAAGAAATCTCACTCTTCCCACACCTCTTGGGCATATAGTAATTTTCCCTAAAGAGTTCTCTCTCTCTCAATCAATTACAACCAACTCAAACACTGAGTTGTTCCCTCCAGTGACAATCAACCCAATGGTTGTTGTTGCCTACTCTCGTCCACAGACCTTCTTGATCTTCCACCCTGCAGATCTAATTGGTCTTGCTTACACCATGTATTGTAGATCTTCTTGATCTTGCTACCTGCAGATCTAACTGAGCTTGCACACACACACCCATAGATCTTCTTGATCTTATTACCCCGCAGATCAACTGACCTTGCTTACTTGTAGATCTTCCTGATCTTGCACTCTTGCAAACCTTCTAGATCTTACACTTGAGGATATAATCCTTCTTAGTCCTTATTAAAATACAACCCCATGGGTCTCTTAAATAGATTCTAAAACAAACAATAATTAGAAACGTAGACTCAAGACTAAAATTAGTCTTTACATGCAAACTAACTGTTCATCTAAAATTAGAACAGTTCTAGAACGCACAGATGACCGATGTTGGTCACTGTTTGTCTAGAGATGACCGATGTCAGCCGATGAATAACCGATGTTAGCATATTCCCTAACTGATGTCAGTTTTTATAGCTAAATATAAATTATGTCGGTCAACCCCTAACCGATGTTGATTGGCTCTGACCGATGTCGATTACTGTGTCATCCAGCAACCTCCACATTTGCACAACAGTGAAGCTTTTAGCTCCACAACTTAACACTTTATGTGTTTTACCTTAAAGCACAAGGACCATAACCATATCACATCATATCAACAAATATCATGAGTGAAAACAAGCATCATTAGCATAAACCATGTCCATAAACATAACCCTCCACATCATATTAACATCATACAACCCATGAACAAATAAACCAATAAATCATTTTTTCACCACATATCTAAATCTAAATAAGGATGTATATACTCATTAAAATTTAGCATGTCATAAACATCATCATAAGCATACATATCATAAAGCATCATCATGAACATAAATCAATGAAATCTCATCACATGCCTAGCTAGATGAGTCCACATCAACATCTATATCCACATCACAACCATAATCAATCTAACATCATCAATGATCACTATGAGCATCACATTATAAACATCAAAGCAAACCATGAACCATAAGTAATATACAAGGAGCATATATATAAATCATGAGTCTGTCATCAATGGCATCATAATGTATATAACAATACACATGTCTCTCTCAAAATATACATCTCACTGCATCGGCTCATAGGCCAGTATCAAAATAATTTACAATAAAATGTAATATCATATACCATATCATGACTATGCCCCTAGGGTACCACTCTCTTGGGGCACTACTACCTCCTAATATCTATCATCTTAAGGTACCTACCTATCCACCTACAGAAGTAGCCCATTGACCTAGTGTCACCATGTTTGCACCACTTACCAAAATAGCTCTATACTCACCCTATTGGGGCTCATCCAAATAACAACTCAAGATTATGCCCTTATAGTAGCATAACTCCTCCACTATGGCTAGATATGGAGTCATGGGGATAGTACCTGATGGTCTTAAAGGTAGCATGACTCCCCCTCTCATCTACCTCAAGGAGTCTCTTTCCTAGGTAACCAAGGCTATTAAAGCTCTATCTTGATCCCTCTCACCTGTGAGTGTAGCCAACTGACCCTATAATGCTGCAACTTGTGCTTGTGTAGCAGTTAGAGCCACTATTGCCTATGCATCTAGGGTAGCCCCATAAACTTGTTCCTATTAACCTCTACTAGATGGGTCAACATGTTAGGTTGTGGAGCTAAAAGCTTCACCAAGATGCAAACAAGAGAAGTTACGGAGGTTACAGAGGTTGTAGAGAGTTGCAGAATGAGTTGCAGGGCAACCAACATTGGTCTGATCAGTCGACGTCAGTCAGATAGCAGTGAAGAAGCAACCGATGTCAGTTACCAGTCGGTCGACATCGGTCAGGATGGTGCCGACGTCGACAGCCTATACGTGAACATGTAGTTTGCATGTTGATTCTGGAGAGTCTATTTTTGGACTGTTAGGTTGCATGTTAAATGCCAATCATAGTCTTGAGTTGCGTGTCTAATTATTGTAATTAAGATAGTCTAATTATTGTAAGCATGAGATCTATATATGGACTCATGGGTTGTATTGTAAATTAGTGTGCTAGAGAGTAAGAGAGCAAATAAGCTCCTTCTGAGAGAGGAGAGCAATGGTGTGTTCCTCCTAGTGCCATAGTACCAAGGTGGGTGTTGGTTTGGAGAATCAGAAGGGTTATTTGTATTTGTATGATCTTGGTCAGCAGGTGAGCATGGCTTCTTTTGGAGATCTACAATGGTGAGTAAGGTTTAGTGATTTTCAGGTAGCAGCAGAGAGCAGGAGATCTACTTGGAGTACGGTTGTGTACTTGGTGTACTGGCAGCGGTTACTGACTGGTTGGAGAGGTGAACATCAATTCTATATTGGAGTTGATTGTTGGGACCGAGAGAGAGAGGGAAGAAGGTCTTGAGGTGTGGCGAGCCTTTGAGGTGGAAGAAGAAGTGGCATCTTCTTTATTGTATATTCCTCTAAGTGATTATTAATACAATTGTGTATTGTCTCTCATATTCCTATGTTGTTTCATATTTCTAGTTATTGATTTTGGTTAAATTTCGTGTTTAGATGCTAATACAAGAAGTAATCATATGTGCTCTATTGGTGGAGCAAGATCCTGACACAACATCCATAGGTTGTTTGCCACCATCATCCCCACCAAAGTCTACCACTGCATAAAGAGCCTGGTACCATGTAGGGTAACCATCTAGAAAACCTACATCATCTATCATTGGTCGCACTGGCAACTCCTCATGATCAAGCAAAGTTTACACTTGCTATAGCTTAGGTAGTAGGAACTCTGCATCCTCTCACCTATACCTAAGAAATGGACACATAAGCCCTTTTACCAAGCCAAACTATCTCTGTACCCTATCAAATGGGATAAGCTCTACCTCCCCATTCTGACTGCCAAAGATCCACCTATAGCTATGTAATAATAAGGTGTGTCTCCTGTATCCATCCCACTCTAGAAACCTAATATAGGGCCTACAAATAACCTCACAAATGACCAAGGCATCCAGTGTGTCTATGAATCAATTAGTATCATGCACCCCTCATCCTACACTTGTGATGGCAAAGTCATCTCTCCAAATCATAAAATTGATTAATAAATCTATCTGATCATACCCCACCCATGACAACCCCATCAACCTCAACGCTCAGATGTGCTCATAGTCCCAACAGTGTAGAACAAACCTCACACTGATGCCAGACCTCTTGTGAGCTCTAAAGCCCCTCAACTCCCTATATATATGCACAAGTAGCACAAACACCCAACCAAACACTGTGTGACCTAATGGAATATCGACCAATACCCCCAGTAACAAGTATAAGAACCTCCCACTACTTGAGTTAGGAACAACGAAGCATGAGACCACTATCATCATCATGGTCATCAGTCACCTATCATCTCTCACCCTCTCATATAATGTAGTGTAGCTAAAACCTTCGATATGTTACCTCACTCAGTCATGATCATCTCCATATAGTATCTCCAAGAGCTCATCTCTGTCCTCCCATTCTATGTGATAAACTAGGTCACCCCATATGGGTATCTAAGTGATCTTATGAACATCCTATGGTAAGATCATCATCTCACTAGTGGGTAGTAGGAAGGTGTTCATGGATGGATCCCATCTTTTGATTAGGGTCATGATCATCGTTACATCACATGACATGTGTTAATAATGCCTCATAACTCCAAGGCCTACCTCTTCCATGTGAACCCAGTCTACGATAGTCATGCCCTAGTGAATATCTGCAAAGATGCATAATACCCAATCATGCATTTGAATCTACTTTCGTGCCTGCAAATGTTTGATAGAAAACTACTTAGTTTATTACCACACTTTTGCCTAAAAACTATATCACCCTCTTCTAACCTACCCTACCTTACCCATTTTACTACTACCCATTATCCTATAAATGCTACCCTTTTCCTCATCTATCAAACCTAACACTGGCATTATTACCCATCAAAACATTAAAATATTATTTTCATCTAGAACCAAAGATTTTAACACATCAAGTCTACCCTCACAACTTAGAATATTCAAGCAAGATTTTTTAAAAGCTTTGCAAACCTCCCTAACCCTACCATCGATCATTGACCACTGACAATTGGGATGACCACCGACGGTCACTATGCATGACCACTGGTGGAGCATTCCTAACCCTAACCTACTAAAACCCAAACTTAAAAAAACAAAAAACTTATAAATTCTCAACCATCCCCTAATCCTACCTAAACCACACCACCTTACCCTCCCAAATTGGAAATTTAACCATTACTTACCCACAAACCCATCACAACCCTATACTTAGGTCAAAACACAAACCCCTCCCAATAAATCAATACTAAAGCTCTAACAAGTCATGAAGCAACTAGTTCAAAATTTAATGCAATAGTAAAACACACCTATACTACCAATTTGACTACATCACCTACCTTATTCCTTGACCATCATCGAGGAGGAATCTTGGGACCAGCTACCAAACCATGTTCGCATCCATGCTACATCCTGGCTCGGTCACATGGTCCACTAGATCTACTTACCAATCAGCCTTTCCTGCCAAGTAATCATAAAATGATAAGCAATCAAAAGCCCAAAATTCAAATGGCACAAATTAATGACAAAAACTCATTTGAGCCACTTTTGTTTTCACTATTTTAGGGTTCTTATCTTGATCATTAACGATCAGGATGACCATCGATGGTTGCTCTTAACACTTCTGACCATCGACAGGCAGGATCTTGGTAATTTTCTTATGCCTCTCATGCCATACTTATTCAAATATAACAAAATCAAACACCCACCCATGGAGTTACCTTCTCTGCCCAACCCAACCACCTTGACACCTTACCATTGGTCCCTTGCATCCCAACTAGCACACATTTTGTGATGAATTTTCCTTGGGCCATTTGACTCTAATGATAATAATTACCATGATAATTTTTTTTGAACTTGCACTACCTTATACACACCTGACCAATTAGTGTCTTCTTGGGTGCACTTCATACCTTAGATACCCATGACTACACCTAACCCATTTATTTTTCTCTTGAGAGCACTTCCTACCTTGGATACCCATGGAAACACTCACCTTGCCTAGGAGACTTGCATTTATGAGAGAACCCAACCACCACACCTACGTGCCATCTTGTGGTCCACTTGTCACTTGTTCTTAAGTATTACCCTTTATTTTTACTAACTATGACAACTTAGTCTATGCACGATCTTGGCTATCATACTTTTATTACACTTTGTGCACTTGTTTGTGCTTCGGTGCCCAACCTTTCACCCACCTTCATGATATCCACCTTCATCATCACATTCACCATTCATCAAACCCGCACCCAATTTCCATTTTACCTCATCAATTCTTAGTTTGAGGGGGAACACCTTTTCCCATGCTTAAGGTAACCAAACCTTCAACCAACAATCCATTTTTGTTTTATAGCTTGTTGATACAAATTACATAACAAAAAGGGGTAAAATGTAGACACTAGAAATCTGCACATGATGTTTCTGAACATTATAATTCCCCTAAACCACCCAAGGACCCCCTTGGGCCTAACTATTGGCCTTTCAACCAAACCTACCTAACCCTAGTCAACTTGACCCATTGACTAAACCCATCCTTTCAACCCAACATTGCCTTAGTCCTTGACTGTTGATGGTCATCCTAACCATTAATGATCACCCTAATCATCAATGGTTAGGTTCTATTATCTAAACCAGCTTAACTAACCCTTTAACTCTAACTTACTCTTCTAAAATTAGATTATCTAATTTACATGCACACTCATGCATGTTGAAGTTAAAATTATAAAATAAGTTGGACTCCTTGTTAACGGCATGTTACAACTCTCCTTTCTTGCCTATAAAAAGAGAGGAGTATGAGATGAAATCCATCTATAACTATCAAGAGCCTTTTGCATCCAAAGTTTTTCTTGTAGGTATTCTTCAAGCAATCTAGTGATCTAGCCATCATGATAGAGAGTTGAAGTGTTGCCATTCATCATCCAATAGCCAAGTACTGTTACTTTACTAGAATCGCTTCATGAGCCAACCACCTCAACCATTCATTTGATCAACCTTTAGCAAGCTAAGTATTTATTTTCAATCTATTAATTACTTTGTTTGTAGCTCACAATTAACCCAACATAAACCCATCTCCCAAAATTACCTTTTGTGACCCCATCAATCTGACCTTTCATCACCTAGACCCAACACACAGTAACCACCGATGGTCATCTTAACCATCGATGATCTGTCTAATCATTGATGGTTACCTCGATCATCGACAGTCACCTCAACCACCAACGGTCACACCAACCACTAACAGTCACTTTGATAGGAAATAATAAGCTATTTTCACCCACCTACCCTCAACCAAATCCAACCTTCTTTCTATCTACCTATTCATAGGCCCCCAACCTACTTTTTGAACCACACCCAAACTATTCAATATTAGTATTGACCCACTTATTGCTATATTAGTCATTTTAATCTATTTTTTTATCAAACATTTCTTGTATTCAATTTTAGTACATTTTTATTATTAATGCAAGTACATTATCTTATGTTTTTAAACTTAATTATTTAAAATGTGTGGATTGATAGTGCTCAAAGAAGCTCTCACTTCTGGGATCTAGCCAGCACTAGGCAATCCACTCAACTATCTATCTAACCAACCATTTGCTTTAGTATTGTCTTATTTGTAGGTCATCCTCCCAAGCCAAAAAGGAGCTCTCTATAATCATCTGATTCATGCATGCACAACCAAACATGTTTTTCAACCATACCCATATCTAGTTTCTTTCTTCTTTCTCTCTTGGAAAATAAGTTGAAATTACTCTGAAACATAAACAAAGTTCATACTAAAATTTCCTAATAGCTTGCTCAATGGTAAATTGATTAGGATCAAATGGAGGGTTATTATTAGTGACATTATAAGGACCCTATCCATATACTTTAGCTCACACCACTTCCCTTTATAATAAACAAAAGGATACAAAAATGTTAGTGGACTCGTTAAGTCCTAGAGTTTGAGTTGCAGCTTTGATACCACATGTAACATCCCCATCAGGATCTGCATAGAATAAGTATTTTTATGATATATATCATGATGTTACAGACTAACTACCTTCTTGTCATGAGTTAGATGTAGGATATTTTCATCCCTCAGAGCATGACAAAGGGAAAGCATCATCAAAGAGGGTGACATAAATGGAGGTGTTAGCGGATAACGAAGGAATGACAAGAACCCATGTACAAACCACATTAGATGGTACTCATTATATACATTATTTTAATTATTAGTGTTAGTACATTTTTGATGTTATCTACCTTTAGATAGCTGATTATATGTGTTAATAGTGATTTAGTTCAGTTTTATCCCTATGTGGAATTAATCTTGTGTGATTGCATTATGTATATTATATGTCACTTTAGTGTAGATTGTTATTATGTGTCTATGTCATGTTATTATATTCATGATTATTAATATTTTTCAAAAAATGTAAATTTGAGTAAATAGTATATGATACTACCGTATATAGACTAACCCTCATGTCTTTGAAATGTTTTAGAACATTAGCTAGTTATATTATATCAAAAAGGCTTGATCGATTCTTGGTCAAAGAAGCAATGTTGTTAAAGTTCATATCCCACAAATCATCTACTTTGAAACAACATTACTCTAATCATCATACTATTCAATTGGAAATGGTCACTGGTTTGAAACAACCACCTGCTCCTTTTAAATTCAACCCACATTGGCTGGAATATGAAGACTTCAGGAAACTGATTAAGAATATGTGGATCAAATATGATAAGGGACAAGGCAAACATGCCATGGTATTGCTATAATAGAATCTTATCAGATCAAAGACAACTACAAAATCTTGGGCTCAATGTTTTTAGGATAGGGAAATCACCCTTCAATAATAGGAAAGGAATATTCAGACAAGAGTGGATTCATATCATTAGGATGATCATGATGCAGAGACACTTAGGAAACTAGATGTTTTGGAGAGGGATAAAGCTAGGTTTTTGGCTTGGTAGGAAGTAAAGTGGAAGATGAAGAGCATAAATACATAGTTGGTACTAGGGGATAACACAATTTTTTTCCATAGGAGTGTCGTCGCTAGGAGAGTAAAAATATTATCTAGAATATCCATGATGACCTAGGATAGGACTGCACTGATTACCACTCTATCTCCAAGGCTACAATTCATCACTATCAACAAATCTACTTAGAACCACCAAGGGAAAATATCAGAGATATTTTGGTGATAACTACTTTTTTTGATGGATGGGTGGATGAAAATCAGAATCAAGTGCTCATGTGGTAGATCACTTTAAAGGAACTACATGGCACTCTTCAAACCTTTTAGCTCAAGAAAGCTCCAAGACTAGATGAATGGATGGTGGAATTCTTCACCAGCTTCTAGGACATATTAGTAAATGACTTACTATAGGTAGTTGAAGAATCTAAGATCACTGGTTGAATCCACAACCCTTTCTCTACCACTTTCATAACCAACATTCCAAAGGATGGTGACCTCTCTAAATTGGAACACTTTCATCTTAGCTCCCTTTGTAATTACATCTACAAAATTATATCCAAGATCATTGTTGCTCGGCTTAAGCCAATCTTCTCTTCTCATATATCTCTAGAACATTTTGATTTCTTAGACAATCATAATATCCATGATGCCATTGGATTGGCTCAAGAGACCTTACAGACTATCAAAACTCAAAACTAGTCTGCTTTTATCCTCAAAATTGACCTTTCAAAGGCCTTTGATCATGTTAATTGGCTCTGTCTTCAACTCATTTTAACCCAGGTTGGATTCGCCCCATCTTTCATAAACTGCATAAAGGATTGCTTAAAATCAGTTTCCTATGTTGTTCCTAAAAATGGCTCAGCTTCCACTATTTTCACCCCTTCTAGAGGTTTGTGCCAAGGCTGCCCACTATCCCCTCTCCTCTTTCCACTTATTATCAAAACCCTCAGTAGACACATCCTTTATGAGTGCAATGCTATAAATATCTTGGGTATCAAAGTGGTAGCCAATACCTTTCTTTCCCACATTCTCTTCATGGATGACATCCTTATATTTGGCAATGGAACTCTTCTAGAAGCAAAAGCTTTTGACAACATTTTAAAGATCTTTACCTCTGTTTTGAGTATGTTGATCAATTTGTAAAAAAATTCCATTTATTTCTACAATCTTCCCCATACCACATAAAACCTCCTTCGGGTGGTGTTACCATTCTCTATTCCACCCTTGGATTCCAACATAAAATATTTGGGCTTCTTTCTGAAAGTAAATGACTACCGATATGTTGATTGGCTTTGGTTGCTTGAGAAAATCCAATAGAGGATTACAACTCGGTGTAATAGGTGGATCTCTATGGTGGGGATATTGGTTCTGATCAAAC